>JAODKL010000027.1:9540667-9562437 GCA_026780765.1 Petrocephalus schoutedeni | reverse complement strand
TCAGGAGCACCTCAGCCATTCCATGTATTCGTTAAATTTCGCCACTAGCTCAATTAACGTATTAACTTAAAAACCTCAATGAGGTATTGATTAGCCAAACAAGGTGAGTGCGGTTTTGAAATGGCAAAGCTGACACACATTGACAGATATAATATCATAGTTTTAGCCAACACGAAGATCATTTAAATATCATTTTCTTTCACTGACTAAACCTTTTGCACTAAATTATATGTACTATACATGTTATTGAAAGCTAGTCATCCTGAAAGAAATGCCTTGTGCAAAAAAAAAGCCTCTGCGCTGTTGCTTTTAAACTGTTTTCATCCTGCATTTGAATTCATTCAGGGGTGCCAAAATTAAAACGTAGAAATTTGAGTAAACAGTTTACCAGATTTCCATTATCTATAAATGACTTTATCTAGTAATGAAAATATGATTCCATAGTTTCCGTTATCTGTAGTCTTCTAAAAATAATTAAGGGTACAATGCTCAGACTCCAACCTGCAGATTCCTGCCTACAAAAAAGTCTATTCTCAGAAAACTTCTCCCTTAGCATTGGTACAAGTGATGGATATAATTGATTAATGCATCTAAATAATAAAAAAAGACATTTCTTTTTTCACATTTCAACTTTGTTGAAACTGTACACAGCCATATACACAGGGAATAAAATGTCTATGTTTCAATGACCTAAAGTCGACTTTTTTGTGTCTCTCTCCACAGAAACTGGTGTGCATATGTTGTGACTCGGACAGTGAGCTGTGTAGTGGAGGACGGAGTGGAGACCTATGTGAAACCGGATTACCAGCCTTGCTCCTGGGGACAGATCCAGTGCTCTCGTGTGGTGACGTAAGTCTATTTTCACTCCCGTCGCTTATGCACAAGAAACGGTAAAGCACACTGTGTTGTATAATCCAAGCACTACAGCTTGCATTAAACATAGCACCGGAAATTAAATGTAGCATCATTATGCTCTGCATAATCTCCCCATATTGGGCCGGTTTCCAGGCACAGTCCAGCACCATCTTGTCAGGCGAAATGCTTTCTCTGAATTGCCCGTAGTGTGTGCACCCTACAGTGGGTACAGAGGGGTACAGTATGGTGTCTCCTGCCTCATGCCTTGGAAGCTCGCCAAGACCCTGTACTGAATAGGCAGATGCAAGATGGACAGGCTATTTTATGAAGCTTTGTGCAGATGTTAAGTCAGCACCAAAAAGCCCACTAGATATTCAGTGTTACAATGATAATAATTATAACAGTGGTAGTAGTAGTAGTAGCAGACTTAGCAAACCAGTTTTTCAGGAGTTTTCTTCCACAGTTTGTGCATTTCTTCTGGAAAATGGGTGAATGTCATTTCTGCTCTGCATACATTACTGTAGCCTCAAATAGCTGAGCCACTCCATGTGTTATTAACCACAATGGATTAATAATTGTCCTGGTACTTCCTTTGTGGAAAAAAACTGAGTTGGTACATCACTGAGGCCTTCAAATGAAAACTACCAGTTCGACAGCTGCATGGCAGATGTGCACGCACTTCTAAATCTGAACGTACACGACCAAGACACGGGAATTGCTTCTACATGTGCAGGAAATTGGAAGTGCAACATTTATACTCTTCGGTGAAATAACAACAATCTTTAAAAAAAGCTATTTACAAATATGGGTTTCATCAGTGTCCTGAGTGCACCCACAAGTCTAAATTTATTTTGGGGTTTGGCGTTGATGTTTTATTGTGACACTGAGAGCATTCATTGGACCTCCAAGACTTTGAAGGTCAGATAATAAGACAGATAAAAGTCTGGAACTGGAAGTAAATGTCTGTATGATTTTCAGCCGGTTTTATAAACCTGACAACGGTTGAGGGAACACGCGTGTCGTAATAAATGCAGAAAAGACCCGAAAGAGCAATGGAAACCAGCCTTCTGATAAGAAAACTATGGAAAACAATATTTATTCTCTGATGTGGTTCAGAAATTCATACGCATATTGCTTTGTATTTTGGCCAATTTTTTGCCCCAGAATTCTGAATGATTTTTCAATTGTTTTCTTTTGTTGAAGCTTTTCCTTCAGTGTTTTTTTTTAATGTTTTCAAAATAAATTATTGGACTGTCTCCATCTATTCTGTAGCTTTTAAATATACAATACAGCAGAGGTTTTCAGTTATCCTTCTTTTTTTTCGGCCTACTCCGTTTTCCGAATTGGAACAATGCCGTACACCAGCGTGGGGGGAGGGAAGAATCAACTCTGTGGCAGAATGGGGGACAATTCATGAAAAGATTTGGCTTGGTGGGTCTTGCAACAAAAAGAGAAATCCAATGTGTTTTCAAATTTGGGGGTCCTATTTATGGAAAATACAGTATAGCAAAGACAGTTAAGCAGGTTAAAAGTTAAGCATCTTCTAACTTTGAAAGGCATAATTCCTCCGGAAACTTAAACCAGGAATGGATTATGTGCCCATAAGGTTGTATTTAAAAAAATATCCAGAACAGCTTGGTAATAAGAGAGATTCTAGGCATATTTGCAGAAATCATTTTCAGAGACATACAAAAACACTTTCCAAGCGATTGAACATCACCACAAGTTCATTGTCTATATTCTACTTAGTTGAGACTTATGTGTTTTTCTTTTCTTCTTTAGCTACCGGACATACATGAGACCCAAGTATAAGATGGCATATAAGATGGTAACAGAGATGGAATGGAAGTGCTGCCATGGATATACTGGAGATGACTGCAGCGAGGGGCCGAAAGGGGGGTCGGACACCCAGATCGCCACAGCCAGACCCCGGCCCAACCCCTCCCGTCCAGTACACACTGGTGCTGGCAGTAGCACTGGGCAAATGAGTGGAGGTAAATAGACATCAAAGGCAGGAATCACAGATGCTCAGAGTAATCTCGGGAGAATGAAACTATTTGCAAAACTGACCCAGAACTGCTTCTTTTCAAACATCCACGTCTGTTTCAGGGAGAGGAGATCATGATAAAATTAAGCAGCTGGAAGAAAGGATTCACAGTCTGACTAAGAACATCCAGGACCTGCAGTCCACTCTGCATGGCATGAACAAGAAGGTCGAGGAGGAGATGCAGAGGCCCGGGTTCGGTGGAAAGACGCCGGCTGATGCCGCTCAGCCAGAAATGAAGGCGACGATTCACAGCATCCAGACAAAGCTGGACCAGTTGGATAACAGAACACGCGCACATGACAAGACTCTGGTCAGTATCAACAATCACCTTGTCAATGGCAAGGGCAGCAGTAACGACTTGGATGACAAAAGAGGCAGCAGCTGGTTAGACACACTGAAAGAAGAGATCCTCGGGGAGCTCGAGACAAGGGTTACTCACTCCTGCTCTGCCTGCCAGTCTGGAGTAAATGAACTGCAACAGCAGCAACAAGAAGATCGAGAGAGGATCCGTGCCTTGGAGAAACTTGTCTATACCATGAACCAACAACATCGTCAGGCCCTCGAAAGCCTGCGTCAGGACCAGACTAACTATCAAGAATGCTGCAATCGTGTGGATGACATTAAAGGAAGCCTTGACGATTTAGATAGGAAGTTGAGCTCAGTATCTGAGACCTACAGCCGTTTGGATGAAGAGTTATCAAGTGGTGCCAATGCAAGAGAAGATAAATTCAAAGATCTGTTGGGTGACCTTGAAAGGCAGCTGAACAATACAGCGCAAAAGGTGGAGGACAAATTTTCTTACATGGAAAATGACCTAAAAGATTATTGCCAGAGGGAACTCAGTGACACACGGAATGTGTTTCTTGACCATTTTGACGATATGACTGCCAAAATACCTGATCTCGAGATAGACATCAATATCCTTAAAGACACCGTTTTAGATCACGACGATCGCTTGGTCCGAGTTGAGAATATGACCTCTGACATTGATACTAAGCTGACATTAGCAGTGAGCACCTGTATGGAATCCTGTCAGCCCAAACCTGTTCCAGGAGAAGGTGAAGCCACTGAGGATACAGTTAAAACACTGCAGTGGAAAGTCATAGATAATGAGGGTGCAATCAGGAGGTTTAACGATAGATTGAAGGACATCACAATGTCAGGAGACTCTCTCATGGACAAAGTTATTGACCTTGGACATGATGTCCGCAAAATTAAGGCCCTGACTGGTGAAAATGGAGAGCACTTTAATAGGATAGTATCAGAAATTGAGAACTTCGGTAGAAATGTAGAAGACTGTGATATCTGCAAGTCATTAGCAAAGGAGCTTAATACATTGAGGAACAGTACTAACAATGCTCTTCAAAGGTGGCAAACAGACATGAAAAACATGCACAACAGAATAGACTCTGATGAAACTGCTTGCTCTCAGGTGTGCTCCAACTTGCAGGAGGAAGTGGGAAAACTGAAGGAGGATGTACAGAAGTGTAGCGGACACTGCAAGATCAGTTTAGAAGATCCAACTGGAACAGGAGATCTTGAACCACAAAAGCCCCTAGATGGCCATAGTGTTGCTGGAAGCACGTTAAATGGTAACTTGAAATCTCTACAAGCAGAGCTGTCTGGGGTCATCTTAACATTCAGCTCCATCAACGATACACTAAAGGGACTTGAGCACACCGTCCAAAAGCATGACAGTGTCATTACTGACCTCAGCAACACCAAAGACAAGATCATCACTGAGATAGACAAAATCCAGCAGGAGCTGAGCGAACACGTCGAAGATACCAGGGGTCAGTTTGACCACATAGATAAGGAAATCCAGAAGTTAGGGAGAAACTTATTACTGGAGATGGGCGACTGTAAGCAGTCCAAGGATGGGTTGGAGAAGAGACTCTCCAAGATGGAGACTGTCTGTGATCGACTGGACACACTTACCGATAACCTGCAAAAAATAAAGGAGGGTCTAAACAAGCACGTCACTGGACTATGGACTTGTATCCATGAGCTTAATGCTACTGTCACCTCACACAGTGGATCAATTGACACAGTTCAAAACACAGACCTAAATGTCATTCATCGCAAGATCAAACACCTTAACTCTTCTTTGCTTCACATTCTCCATGAGTTTCAGAGCTTCTCCAGCCAGGATCATATGGGTAAGTATTTCTTTAAATACTCTGTAATACCCTGATTGATTTTACACTTGTAGACGTTTAATATACGTAGGACCCCATCTCCCGGTGTTACCTATGAGACTGCTTTCACAACCCTGGGGGCACCCTGAGTTCCAAAGGATCTGGCCCTTTCTCACACGTACGCAGTTCACTCCTGTTTCATTGGCTGTCTCAGCGCCAGGTGGTCCTTTGGCCGTAGGTGAGACTTCCAGGCTGGTAAACCGTAATTCAGCCTGTGTCAGGTATTCTGTTCCCACAATGCTGGTGGAAGTTTACACCAACTGTAAGCTGGAGCCTTTTCCTCATCATTCATGGGGAGCACTGAGCCGCACTCTATCTCTCTGAGTGTTTGTTACAAACGGCACACACGCCGTCTTAGAGTACCTCTCTGGCAAGCAATTTGCTGTCTGCGCCCTTTTTAATATGTCTTGTAGGGCTGTAGCTTTCATAGAGATTACATCTCACTTTGTCAACTGTCCTCAGGGCCTCCGAACCCCTTTTGGCTACATGAACCAGCAGTTTATATCTCTACATAACAAGAGTGTATACAGGGGAGGGGCAACAGGAGCAAGTTTATTGGCCCCTGGAGTGCCCCTGTCCTGTCAATCACCGATTCAAAACATTTCATTGGCTAATGATAAGGCTGGACTCTCTGTATAAATTATGGCCCTTCTAATGTCCCTCACCTTAAAAAAAAATCTTAGAATCGCTCATACTCGATGGCTTACTAACTTCCAATTCACTAAACTGGATAAACAATCGATCATATCATCAGAGATAACTATTATGCCAGATCCAGGGGACTACATATACTAATTTCTAAATGAAAGGTTTTATGAAAGTAGAATAGTGATGTGTCCAAGCGGATGATTAATTCTCAGTTACTATGTTTCCATTCAGGGCTTCCTGGTCCGCCAGGCCCAAAAGGAGAGAGAGGGTATCAGGGACTTCCAGGACCAAAGGGGCCTCCAGGGAGGGATGGGCCACCAGGTAAACCAGGAGATATGGGTCCAAGGGGACTGCCAGGTAAACCACTGTACCTCATTGCCACTTTACCACATTAACAAATGTGACAGCAAGAGTCACTGGCACTGAAAGATCATTTCTGCTTACGTCTGCCATAGGAATAAGGGTTCACCCTTTTGTTTGTAGTTTTGGTTTGATTTCATATGCTGAAAATAAAGTTTTGTTTTGTTTTTTGCCTCTAGGGCTGAGAGGAGAACCAGGTACGTTCTCACATTTCTTCTTAAAAGCAACTTAGTTTAACTTAATAATTTGAAGAATATGTGACTGTTTATCTCAGGTCAGCAGTCTCCAGCCATGTTCCTGGCATCATACTGTGGATGCAGGCTGAGGCCTGGAGCCTATCCCAAGCAGTACAGTACACAAGGCAATGATACAACCTGGACAAAATGCCAGCCTATCACGTAACAGGCAATTTAGAGATGCCTATTAGCCAAACGTGAACAGTGGGAAAAAACTGGAATGCCCAGAGGAAACCCACACGACATAAGAAGAACATGTCAACTACTGTACATATTGTATACATACACACAGAAGAGGCAACACTGGAAACCACAACAATGCAGATGAGAGGCAACATTGCTCAATATGATAATGATCAATAAATAATTAAAATAATGCTTTTATATTGGTTCTAGGTTATGTGTTTTCTTGAAGGTGCTGAGTCAGAAGCAGTAGTGGCTATAGGTATTTCTGTAGCTATATTATAACTGGCCAGTCAAGTCTCATTAAAGAGAAACTGTTTGGTGGAGAGAAAAAAAACTAAAAACTTGCATTTAAAGGCAATCAGTAGGACCAGTGCTGGGAAAACCATGACAGGCAAACCCTGTTGATGAGAAACCCAAGTAACTTTATGTGGGCAAGGGTCATTTCTGGTCAGGAAGTTGAGGAAGTGCTAGGAAAATCACAACGACGAATCCAGTCTGCTGCCTTTGACCATGTGTTTATTAAGGTCAGTGTTTACTGTCAGAGGTTGGTTTACGGGTGCTCAGCGTGTAATCTGAACTGGAGCCATATGTATTCTAGTGGTACTGGTAATTAGTATTAGGAAACTCTTCTGATTTACGTATAAAACGATGAGCTTTTTTTTTTTTATATCCTCCGTAGGTCTGGCTGGGGTTGACGCCAATGTACTACACTTATCCTTCTCTGCTGCCCTAACATACCCCAAGGTTACTTCTGGAACGATCGTCTTTGACAAGGTCTTTGTTAACAAGGGTGACTTCTATAACCCGCAAACAGGTAAAAGAGATTGTGTTTTCTGTTTTCAGATTTGATGTCATATACTGATGCAATCAAAATCATGTACTGTTCTTCTGATTTGCATCGTGTCCAGCACCCACACATTGATCCAAACAGTGATTTTTTTTTCAGGAATCTTCAGAGCACCTGTTGAAGGGCATTATTTCTTCAGTGCTATTCTGACGGGCCAAAAGAACATGAAGATCGAAGCAGTCTTGTCCAAGTCTAACTATGGCGTAGCTCGTGCAGACTCTGCTGGCTACCAGCCGGAGGGTCTGGAGAACAAGCCGATGGCGGAGGCCAAACACACCCCGGGCTCTCTGGCTGTCTTCAACGTCATCCTCCCCTTGCAGGTGGGAGACACGGTCTGCGTGGACCTTGTCATGGGCAAGTTAGCCCATTCTGTGGAACCACTCACTATCTTCAGTGGAATGCTTCTGTACGAAGACATGCAAGAGACATTCACCTAAGTATGGCCTTGGGAGCTATGGACTAAATCCCGAACGACAAACTAGAAATTCTTTTTGACATTTGTTGCTTATTTTTGTTTCATGTTTAACTTCACTGACAGACTTTCCGGATGGCTAAATGGCTTGGATATGGTAGAACTCGGAACAGACTTTATCTACAGTATTCTAAACTGCCCATTTAATTGGACAAATATTCTAACAGAGGCTATTGCAGGCACTTCTTCTGTTGCCATTTTCATTATTACTGTATGACATAAATTATGAATAATCTTCTGTGCACCAAAGCTGGCTTTGAAGCCTTGTTTCCATTATGCATACCTCACTTCAGGATGTTCTACAGCTTAACACCCATAACTTGTTGGTTATGGGCTTAAACTCTCTTGTGGGGGGGGGGGGGGTGGCATGAAGAACAGTTAAATTGTTTACTATGTAGTCATTATGGTGACCACCAAAAAGACAAAAAAACCTCGACATGGATATGCCTTCCTGCAGGTCATATGGTGAAAAGCCAGTTTAGCAAGTGAATGTGACAACTTTGATGCACCTGTGATCTGTGACTATAATGGTTCCCAGTTTTTCACGGTACTAAGGTGCCCCATAATAATAATAATAATAATAACAAGAATGGACATGTTATCATACTCTGGTAAGATGTCCACAAGGCTGATTTATTGAACAAAAATTAACTAAAGAAAAAGGAATCCTAAACAGGCATTGCTTTCCTGAAAGATCAGAATGACATCATAAATTGAAAAATGTTTACCCAAAACCATATGTCCAGCAGGGAACAGTTTAAATTGACTTCTCTAAAGATTAATGGGAGGACATATTGGCTGTCCAACTAATGTCTGTAATAGTACTTCTAACTGTAATAGTACTTCTAACTTCTAACTTTGACATGACAATCTGTTTTGACATTGGTGGACCCACACTGAAGTTTTTCTACTGTTTATGTGAAGGTTTGGATTTGTCTGTACTTTACTCACATTTAATATCTGCAATCATATCTATATCATTGATAGATGTCTGCTGGTACAATCTAGCACTTCCCAAACTGTTTTTTTAAGAGATTTTATACTCAAATCTATTTCAGATTCTGTCTATAACCTCAGTGTTGGGGACTTGAATAAGCAAAGTCTAGAGGATCTTCTGGATTGTAAAGAGAAATTGCAGAGAAATTTTTGTTTTTTATTTTGTTCCACATGCAAGAGACTACAGAACAGTTTCCAATTTTCAAGAAAAACAAATATTGGCTGCCTAACCTATAGTTCACTACGTGGTCTTGTTACTTCTGGCTACACCACAACAGATGATGTAACGAATCATTTATCATTGGTTTTAGTTTTACTTTCCTTAATAACTTATACTATCCACAATAAAAAGGAACAAACGCATACCATTCCTGTAGAGTATGACATACCAAGTTGCTGTAAATAGTTATTTTTTACGGTTCTTACAGTCTCTCTGGTTTTCTCAAATGTGTATGTTGGCTGCAGTGTGGTTCAATTAAAGATATTTAATTTTACACAACTGGGAAGACCAAATGTGTGTTTTATTTCGGCCAGCCAAAAGACCTGCACACGTAATTGCTGGGCGTGAAACCAACACTGGAATATTTTGTCACAAAGTAATGTTTATACCTACTCAGGAATGGTGGGTTGCCATTCTCAGCCCAGCAATGGTGCTGCCTATGACATCACAGAGCCAGGCCTACACGTCGTAGCCCATTTCACTAGACAGCAATAACATCGTAAGTCTCAGGGTTAACAAAAAGAAACTGACTTTGATAGCAACGCTGCCACAGATTCACTGAAGCTGCACCGTATGCACAAATGCTCCTTTTATGAAAATGATCGGACATCTGAGAACCGGGCCCCCCCCCCAAGCCAAGGCGAGTTCCCTCGCAGGGTAAACACTGGCATGGGTCTTAACTGTACTATACAGCTGCAGCATTTTCCAAGACTCGTGCCAGGAAAGACATTTCGAGATTTTGGCTCTTGAATTAACGGAAAAAACAACATGTCTTGCCCACATCAGTAAAAAACACAAGAGTATTTTTTTTTTTATCTGAACGACCCAGTTTTGGCTTGCCTAACCTCTCAAACAATTCCAGGTTCAGAACTAATGCACTAAATTCCAGTGCAAAATTTAATTATGTCAAGTAAAAAAAAAAATTAAGGTATACATATTGATAATTTTTGTAAGTGATATATTTATTCAACATACTTGTACTACGTTGTACTTGTACTTGTAAGTACTGTGTAAGGGGAGAGCGAAATAAAAATGTACATGTAATTCATTTTAGCCACTATCCAAATGCTAGTCCATTCATAAAAGTGATCGATTAATAAATATTATTGTCAGGGCTGGGTTCTCGGGAACAGGTCAGGTCATGTGCCCTTTTCATCCTTTATCTCGGTGTGGATGAGGGGCCTTGGCAATGGACGCCAGCTGGGTCTGCCTAGTGCGGGACGGGATCACCTCAAAGATCCTGTTTATCGTTACATTCATGCACACACAGCCAAGGAGTGAAATCAAGACTTTTAGGGACCAAATGCAAATATTCCTGGAGCAGCTCAAACGCAGATCGGAATGGCAGTCAGGGAGATGGTTAGACCGCAAGAGAAATTCTGGTGGCAGACGGCTGAGGAGCAAAAGTTTGGGACTTTTCAGACAGTTTGAGCTTTCAGAGCCAATGGCTTTGATTACCAATGACTCCAGAAACATCTTCTTGTTATAATTGGGAAATAACTTTAACATCTCCCTATAAAACACAAAAAAAATTATATTTTTTAAATTATAGAACTAACACAATGCTTTTTCAATTTTTGTTCTGAATGAGCATCTTTCAGTTTTTAGTAGCAAGCAGGTCAATATAAAGCAGCAGAAAAATCCTAATATAACCCAGTCCATTGGAAGGACCACATGTTTCTCTTTCTTCTAACAATATACATCAATCAAATGGCTCATTTACTGCAAAAGACAGAATGAATTCACTGATTGGAACAAAAATGCCTTCAATTACAACCACAAACTAACTGGTCCATTGGAATGGACATGGTTACTGGTGTACACACTTTACGCATGTATAAATTTGTTATGCTCTGCTGGTGTCATTTTCTCCAGGAACACAAGTTAGTATCTTGTATGAATCCTTTCTTGTGAGATTGATGAGAAATTGCCATGACCCATCCCATAGTCATCGGGAACTATTTTTTTGATACAATACCATCATATCCATGGACTCCACACTTCCTGCCAGCAATCTGGCAACCAAATGACAGTGCCTCCTGTAAGCTTTTTCCTGTTATGACAGATTGCAAAAGGGGAAAGACAAAAATAACTCGATTCCTAACCCAGAAAACATTTTTTTTCCATATAAATATTGAAACTATTGCATGAAGTCAGTAAATTCGCTTTTGGTTTCACTTTGTCAGATCGCCCACATACATTAAGTGACCCCAAGGGTAGCCAGTGGTAGTCCAAGGTAGGCCTTGGTATTAAAGCCTTATTGACTTTGGCTTGAAGGGCGTAATGCTTGACAATTGAAAAGTTATTAAAATGGATATGATACAACTCACAAGACGAGACAATAATAGCTAACAGGAGTCATAATTACGCATGTTGAGAGAGCACAGGATTCTCACCCTTTGAGAGCGAGTAGATAACAGAGGCATTGAAGGTGTCTCCTGCTCCCAGGGTGTCCACAAGTGCTGGGGGAGGGAAGGCGTCGGAGTGCACTAGTACCCCATCAGGACCCAAAGCATCAGCTCCCTTCTCCGCCCAGGCACAAATCAAGACAGCCCTACAAGAAAGGGTAGTGTGTGGCTTAGCGGCTTAGGACATTGGGCCCTGGAGCACAGCCCTTAACCACGCCCAAAATGCTACTGAGAGGACACGCAAAAAGATCCCACTATATCTGAGCAAAAGGCAAATATTTGAAGAATGCTACCCACTGAGAAGACACACAGACCAACCCCACAAGAAACATTTCAATGTGGTATTCAACAAAGAAAATGGTATTTACTAAGATGAACATGCAACACATTCTTGCACACAAATACCTGTACTAGTAAGCTTCAGGATTTCATAAGAGTAGCACCAGTGACACCTGGTGGCAACAATCCCTAAAATCATAGAAATTGTTTTCCTCTATTTCACTTGTTCCTCCTAGCTACTGAAGATATCCCTTTGAGACAATGGCTCTAACAGCACCAGCAAGTACAAACACTGTAACTCTCTGGATGGCTGAGATACTACCGCTTGTATTCTAACCATACCATAACCCACTCCTAAGGTGATCACACACAGTGATGACAGCTTTTTGAACGATGCTGCCAGGCAGTTGTCATCGTGGTGACGAAAAGGGCAACTCATGCAATGCAATGCAATGCAATGCAATTTTATTTATATATCACATTACATTGTCTCAATGCACTTTACATTTTCTCTGCCACATAAAAACCCCCCAGTGAGCAAGCCAAGTAAATAAACAGCACATAAATGTGGACTGTTAAGAGATCAATGCAATACACAATAGGCTCATCCTTCTCAAGTCATGCCAGACTTACCCCTTCTTCACACGGCCGTACAGCCCCTCCAGGGCATCCGCAGCACAGCAAAACCCCATGTGTGTGGCCACGTCCTTACTCACAAAAACCTGTGGGTTATTGTACTTAATCAACAAAGTGTAGCAAGCACGCATTCATGTGCAATTACAAATGGCACAATTAAAATACTGGCAATGCTACATTCATAAGTCAAAAAGAATCACATTTCTTTATGCAACAGTTGGTTTGATATAAAGAATGTGAGATTCACTATTTTTAAATCTGTGCTTGCGAATAGTTATATTTTTACACTCTGGATAGGCATGTATGTATCTATCCATTCATTTTTCATTTCTCAAATCAATTCTCTAATTGGCACTATCTTTATGCTTTGTGAATAGATACTGGGCTCCACTCTAATTCATGATTTAATTCATGCATTTATCTTCAGGAGATGCAGTATTTAATAGCAATTAGGGCATAACATGTCATTATTTCTTTGACTGCATTAACAGATGCAGTATTTTGTCACGCAAAAGAGAGAATAGTATCAGTATATATTTTAATAAAGACCTATAATATTCCTTCCTGGTTATAACATGAGAGTTTAGGTCCTCACACTGCACAGAATCACAGAATTATGAGCTAAAATCAAATCATTCAGTTACTGAATTCAGTCTGAGTTCAGTCAAAAAAGATGGTGTATTTAGTTTAAAGAAAATTGCCAGGCAAAGGCATACATAACATAAAAATATCGTAATTTGTAATATCTATTTTACTGAAGGCTTCTACCTTATACCGCAAGACCTATAAAGACCCCTTTGAGTGGTTGTCAGGCTTCTGCTTTTATAGCCAATTGCGAAATAGGTTAAACTGATCACTCTGTCAGGATTAAATAGTGTTGAGCATGTGCGATTGTATGTACATGAGTTATACTACAGTGTGCAATAAAAAAAAATATAATTTAACCTCCCACCTTATAATACAATACCCTTTGTTTTTCATCTGTTTATCGAGCCTCTCTGGTGGATGATGGGTGGATGGATGATGGATAGATAATGGATGGATGGGTGGATGAAATTAAGCAGGGAGAGACTACAGCAACAAGTAGTTGTGTGATTCAAGGCAGAGATTAAATGTCAATTAATGGAATTAATGGATGCTGGATACTGCTTCCTGACTTACATGTAACCATTTGCATAACTGATGCTAATATCTATTTATATCTAGTAACATTTTAGCTCTATTACTACACTAGCAGTATTCTGAGAACATACTGGTAGTGGAATACATCGAATAAAGCTGTAATTTCTGTGGGGGATCATACCACATCTCCATAGGGAAAAAGCTGGTAGAGTTCCTCCCTTGTCTTCTCAATCTCCACGGAAATGGTAATTCTGCGCGGTTCTGGAACAGTGCTGTTGTATTTTTCAACCTGCTGGATCATCTTCACCTGCTCCGAGGCATTCCGGCCCTGTACGTCCACGGGGAAAGCGGCGAATGCCAACTGATACCGTCACTGTGCCGTTCAGACACACGCAAAGGGGCTTCCCGCCCTCTGCTCATTAGCCAAACTTTCAAACCAATAATTTACCAAAATCCACTGTCTTTACTGGTCATCTTTTGTGCTTTTAATGCAACTCTCTAAAGTCCCAGATGATATCCTTACAGCTCACCTCCCAGTGAATCCACTTGTACTCAGCCAAATCCACCTTGGCAAAATCCTCCACTGTCGCATCTGGGAGGTTCCTAATTGGACAGAATGATCAAACCATGTTTTCATACTTTCGTAACAAAGACAATGTATTCATTTTTAAATTTCATTGACAGTATTGGCCAAATTTTCAGCATAAACGCTAAGAATTCAGTTTATTCATATGTCATATTCGAATTTGGAAAGTGTCTCACACTTAACCACAGGCAGAAACTTCACAGACATAAGCAAGGATCACACATTTTCTGTTTTTTTGCACCAGTTGTGATAGCAGTCATGCTTCTGGAGACATTACGTGAATCTGCATGAAAGCATAAATTTGCTGATTCATATCACACAAACGGGCTGGCCGATTTTGTAGCAAACCAACCACATAAATAACAACAAGGAATTATAAGGTCTATGCTAAACTTCTGGCCAGTTTTAAATTACGGATATTATTGAGGATTGGTGAAAATGAAATACCCTAGTGATTATGCAAAAGGTCATTACAAAATGTTTATTACTTCAAAGCAACAGTGCATTAATGTACATTCACATAAATGAAAGTGAACAGCAGCTCAGAAATATACAGCTTGCATGTTCCATTAAGTATGTTCCACATTGATGAGAAATGCTCAATGGGCGTTAAATTATGACAGTTATTTGAATATGATGTCATGAATGTTGTTGATATTCAGATACAGTGTTAATGTGATACAGTTCAATGGTTATTCTATAATATAATTTTTGTTCTTGTCTTGTAACTAGTGTCCTCCATTGATGGTGTATGCATTAAGCTTTACATTACATCTGTACAGATAGTCTCTGTCTGAGTCTGCATGCTCTGAAATAAGCTTCAAACTTAGGAAGTTTTTATAGCCACAAAGTTATGCTCTGACAAAGAACACACTGTAGCATAACATGATACATGACAGTGGTCTCTGGTATTTATACCCACTTCCAACCAGTATAAATACTTTGGTTTACCACTATGGTCAGCCAGTATATATTAACTATTCTTTCATATCAGTGGTCATGAGTATAATATAATGTTTCATATCAAATAAACAGTAAATGTTAGTATTATTAGGAAGAATTAAGCAAAATCTCCCTTGTTTGTCCATACATGTCAAAGCTACATTGTATCTGCATTCCTGAAGATTTTTAAATATAAGTCATTCCTCCAGAATTACATAATCAAATATTCATAAAACAATATTCAACATTAATACTGCTGTTATTTGTCCATTTTTGTACTCTTTTAAACTTTTGAACAAACAGAATTTTAGCTCTCATTATTTATAAAGCATTTTAAAAAGGACAATTAAAAAGTTCTACTGCTTCAAACTTATTACATCATTGTCACACTATATA
Source organism: Petrocephalus schoutedeni (assembly GCA_026780765.1). Taxonomy (NCBI): domain Eukaryota; kingdom Metazoa; phylum Chordata; class Actinopteri; order Osteoglossiformes; family Mormyridae; genus Petrocephalus; species Petrocephalus schoutedeni. The sequence continues at coordinate 9,547,003 of JAODKL010000027.1, read as the reverse complement.
GTTATATAGTCGAAGCTATAATGACAATTACTGATTTTAACAAATTTCATGCTTAATATAAATTTTTGGAAAGTTGAAGAATAATGGATCTAAAGAACAAAATTAAGCAGGGTTGTGTAATTAAAGGCAAAAATTAAATGTTAATTAATGGAGTGCCACTGCAGAGACTGCAAACATACAACTCCCTTAAAATAATAGGCTATAGTTCAACCCACAATACTAATTAATTTTGAAACATGCTAAACATGCTAAAAAGGAAGCATGTTTTAAACCAATTCTTACTACAGTAGCATTGCTGACTTTTGGGCCATGTTTATACAGTGGCAGATTTTCTGGTACACTTTTATATACACAGGGATGAGTCAATTCAAGCCACCCCTCACTTAATGTAATGACTGTTTGTGGCCAACAGGGGGCCCCCACACAAATGCGTGGTTTAAATGATGGCAAAAACCACTGCATATACATGCCTTTGAAACCCCTTTGGCAAACCTCACCACTAACTGTGAAAACTGATGGTTCAGTATAGACACATAAAGCAATATGCCGATACTTTGCGGATCTGAGGCCTGTCTCTGCAGGGACAGAGGCACCATCACCCCGCGCTGAAGTCAAAATAACACAGGGCCCAAATGGGCGTCTTACGTGTCGGCGAGAACAACAGTGCGTGAGCCGCTGGAGGGACACACCACGCAGCACGCGCATGGGGTCTCCCCCCACTGCTGCCATGCCACATGCGAAACGTCCACCCCTCGGCGGGAAAAATCCCCCACGACGAAACTGGCACACGAGCAGAAACAGACAGAACAAAACCCAGAGGTGTCACTATCAAACATACTCCAGGTGTCAAATGGAGAACGGAGGAATATCTGTAAGAGGTTCTGCTTGTCGCCTGCAAAGAAAACGACCTGGAAAGGGAACACACCTTAATGTCAGAGACAGATGAGAACACAGTGGATGGAGTGAATCGGTCCCCTTGACAAACCCTGTTTAGGGAAAATAAAAAAAAGAACGAACGACTTGGCCAAGCCAGGCAGTAGTACTGGAAATAGGGCTGCAGAGGGTGCTTCAGCACCCCCTCTGGTTGTTGGTGGTAATGCATTGTCAGAAGACTGTTGGACAGCCTTGCCCATGTAGAAAGGCTGCTGAGGGTGCTTCAGCACCCCCTCAGGTTGTTTTTGGTAATGCAAAACAAAGGGTGCTCACACTTATGCAGCCAGCTTATTGTACGTTTTTTATTTATTTTTCCCCCCTAACAGACTTGTTTTTTTTTTCCAATTAAATCACACAGGTTATAGGATATATTAAAGGAGGTTTTGAAAAGTTTTGAAATTATTTATAGTGGTCTCATTTTTTACATCACAAGAACCTGGCATTTTACCAGGGGTGTGTACACTTTTTATATACACAATATGAAAGTGTGCATGAGTGGCACACCTGGCCACTTCTAACTAATAGTTGTCATCAGAGAAAAACAGCATAATGTTAATTATCTTGCAATGGCTTAGAGGCAACTTTACTCATTATTACTACAAAAAGACGACCTTTATTAGCTGTTGACACTGAACTCGCAATAAGCTTTCCCTCATTAATGAAACATATTCAAAAAAAAAACATTGTCATCCTCAGTTATGTTACAACATACCCACCTTTGATTTCTACAGCAAAAGTATACAGTCAGGTTGACAATAATGCAAATATTGCCAATGTGATCTAATTATATTTGTATGTATCTGGGGATTGTGTGGACCAGCATGTAATAAACACAGACCTCTTATAATTTTGTCCACCATGAAATTCTTATGTTTACACCAATGACAAGGTTCATCACTATAACCCTGGTTTAACCAACAATTTGATTCCATCCATGAATTTTTTAGTAAACTGCAGAGAGCACTGTCATGCATGCTGTGTATGCGGCTGCTTGGACGCCTAATAAGCCTAATAAGCTTGGTACACCTGGTATAACTATTGTCCATAAGTTTAAGAGAGGTGGATACCAGTGACTGACTGGCGAAACTAGGCAGACTGATACATACATGCAGACACACAAACCTGTTCATATGCAGAATGGTACGACTGCCTGTCCTCACATTGATGATGACTACAGAAGCTGGGAAGGAGCATTCCACGTGCTCCACCAGCAAGGAGATGTCAATGTTGTACCTGAGGAAGTCTGCAAGGACGAAGCTGTGCAGACAATCACCAGCCGACAGAAGCAGATGAGAAACAGGCTGAAATCCCTTAAGCCTTAGTGGTTATAATAGCTAACAGCACAGCTACCTCTAACATATTCATGGTGGACAATTGAAAGGCAGTGAGGCAAGCACTGCAAAGGCAGCTTGTGGGAGTTTTACTTTCACAAAAATCTTCTGAGGGCAGAAGTAAAAATGATTGGGCCAGAGAGATAACCAATCAGATTGTAGAGGAGATGGGTCCAAGCAACGAGAAGAGGCGGGACCAAGACATCTGATTGGTTGGTCTGACATCTGACACAAGATCTAATTGGTTATCTCTGTAAACCAATCATTTTTACTTCTGCACTCAGAACATGTGTAAGTAAAGCTCCCAAGAGTGCAACAGCATCCCCAATGCATATAATTTGATGACACAATGTTTTACTGTGCCACATTTGGCATGTATAGATCCAGGCCCCATACTGACTTCATTCATTTAGTGGTTATGACAATTTTGCACCAAATGCAAAACATGTTTTATGCAAAATAGGTCAATATGTAAGTAATGTAGCTATACAGTACACAAAGTTTCTGCAATATCTTCGTGGGGTGGCCTGCCAGTGTACAAAATTACGAGACAGCAAATCCAGATGGCAAAAATAACAACAAGCCTATCATATGCAGCGTTTCCCAACCCAACCCTCAGGAACCCACAGACCATCCACGTTTTTGCTCCCTCCCAGTTCCCTACCAGCAGTCCACATTTTTGCTCCCTCCCAGCTCCCTGCCAGCACTCCACATTTTTGCTCCCTCCCAGCTCCCTACCAGAACAAAAATGTGGACTGTCTGCAGGTTCCCAAGCACATTTTAGAGTAATTTTACAGTTAAGACTAGAACTTAGACACAAACATATGACAGTGAGGAGAACAGCTACCCTCAGCACTCAATTTCATAGCTAGAAAGAATAAGAGTATCACATAAGAAAGCTTTGCTGTTATAATTATGCTAACAGTAACTTACTCTGCCACAGGGCCCGGTGCGAGGGACCCTAGGAACGCACATGGTGCCCCAAGGAGGGAAAGTACTGTACAGGAGTTTGAAGCATTTCCTCCTCGCTGCCAACGTTGTGACAAACACCTAAGCAAACACACAGGGCACCATGAATTTCGATTAGGATCATAACACTTGCAGTGGCCGTACACTTTAGAATACCAAGACAGCCCCCTGTCCCAAAGACGGAGTGAAGCAGAATTACAACTGAGATATACGTTAAAAACAAACAAACAATTAAGGGATACTCTTTCTGTATAAAACAAAACATTTTTTTTTCATACACACTTAATGTCGCCCCTCGCTATACAAGACTAAATGTGTTTATTTGGACAGAACTGATCCAGTTACACTGCAGTCATAATTGCAATACGTTTGACAAGCACCAGAGCAAATCATGAACTAGCCCTTTGGCAGACTGCAGTAAAAGGGTGTGTAGTAAGGCCATGAAGGTTAAACTTTTATCCACACTGGCAGGTCTAGGACAGTAAGAGATGTACATAAAACAATTCACGTGAACGAGTGTCCCACGCACCTGGTGTCAGTGTCCTCTTCGGGGTATCTGTCTACGACATTAATGATATCTAGACATACCAATCCAATGCACATAATCTTTTTATCCCCCATGTTGGCTTCACGTAATTGAACTTGTAATTTGGACTTTGAATTGCGACCTGCTCTCGCGTGTCTGGTCAATAAGGGGCGATATGTAAATTCTTATGCCATCTCAAAGGGTTTAAAAATACCGTCAATGACTTAATTCGTGTTATGCAATAAACAATTATTTAACAGGCGTCACTTTATATTTTATATAATGCATTAAATCTGCCGACAATGTTAAGATAAGGAATAACATAACTGAATTAGCGTAACGTCACTGTTCAGAACCGGAAACTTGTCCCTCACGTGACCAACGCTTGACAGTATGGAATAACATTACGGACAAACAGCATAGAATAGTATACGAAACGGATAATGAAAATTTGTTACAATATTTCGAAAATAAACACTGTAATAATACGTAGAATTATAAATATATTAATTATGCATATAAATTATATGACTATGATGTGCCTGTTTTAACACTTATTTGCTGAAAAACGTCAAGTCATTTATTTGGCAGATATAATAAACACAAAAATTAATTTATAAACATAAACACAGGTACATAAGTTAAGATGGACAACAGTGGACTCACGTTAATAACAGTTGCTAAGATGGGGTATCATATTCCTGCAGACTAATTCACAAACAGCTGCCCATTGAGTCTGATGAGTGATAGAGACCAATTTAAATGATAAAATTTGAATAATTGTTTAAATTACATAATGCATTTGTTTATTGAATTTTGTCACAAAAAACCCTTCATAGTGCTTGAAGTGGAATGAAACTGGTGCTAGTGCTGGTGCTGGTGCTGGTGCACTCCCCTTGACATTTAGTACTAGGTGAAAGTAGTAGGATGAACGTTAAATGCATCATTTCACTTAAAATTGCTTCTTAGTTCTTGTTCTGGTTACAAAACCTAGAGTTTTTTTTTCCAATCAGATTAATACCTCTTTCCGTTCTGCATGAGAATCTGACCCATCTGGTCAGTGAGCCATGGTATTTCCCACAGTTCAATAGTCAAACAACCATGCAGAACCATGATTCATTACAGGCCTTTATCACTAGAACTCCATCTGTTTTTAAGATTAATTGTGCATCGGTTGTGCTTTTTTTACATGGAGAATTGGAATCAATATGTGTTGTGTCTGAATGCTGTGTTTCAAAGCTGGATAATTGATTTGTTGCAGCCTTAGTGTGACTGAATATGAAGGCATTGAGAAAGCAAAGTAGAGATTCCATATTTTCATAACTTCTACATAAAGGTTCAGTATAACTTAAGCAAATTGGTTTGTCATGGTGGCTGGTAAGACATTTGAATTTGGACTGTAAACTTGATAACTGGGTTGATTTCGGTTTTACTTTTGCCTTCATCGGGTTTTCCTGTCCCTGGACGTCTCACATTTAGAGTAAAGTTACTGAATCACATTAAGGCAGATGAAGTCAGGTGGTAGTTTGATGTACAGCATAACATTTCATGTACAGCATGAATATAATCACGATGAAACTAATGAAAAAAAACGATACAGTAATGACATTATGCAGTGTACTGTGTCCATCTATTTTCCGTGACCTTATTTATGTTCAGTGCTGGATGAACCTGGAATCTACCCAAAGAAGCACAAGACGCAAGACATGAGGGCACAAGGGAGGGAGCACCCTAGATAAGATGCCAGGCTGTTGCAGAAAACACACTTGCACTCAGGCAATTTAGAGATATCTATTCAGCTCACTTACTCACATGCTTTTGGACCTCGACAGGGAACCCATGCAAATCCACACACATAGAGCTGGCACTAAAATTGAATCCATAGCCCTAATGGTATGAGGCACTGAAACACTGCGCTGCCCTATAAAATATATGGTTTACTGTTATTATTTCCCGGATTACATGTTCGAACATAATACTCATTCTAGGCCTCAGTATAAATAGTACAAGGCAGGACTAAACCAGAATGGTGTCATAGCCTAACAGCAAGCAATGGATTTGTTGTGCAGAGTGAACAGATTCCCCAGGGATTCTTGAAACATTGCAACAAATGAGGTCATGTGGCTAAGCTGTAGGGGTCACTCTGGGTTCACAGCACTTGATTTATTGATATTACTCCCCATCTTGCGCAATGTCAACATGTCATGGTAGTCCCACCTTCCTGATAGCAAAGAACATTTCTAAATCCACAATGTCTCTGGTCCATAAGGAAAATCAAATGTACTATTTTTGTTATTTATGAAAATTAAGGATATTACAGCTGTGTGTGCATGTGTAGCTGATCAGTAATTGAACCTTTTGATGCTGTCCGCTTGCAGCAAATATCTAAGATATAGGCACATGATTCATAGGTCGGAAGAGCAGTTTGTGGTAAGCAGGCTGATTATATATCAAATACATATACATATATACACATACATACATACATACATACATATACATACACTGGCGTGCACAGATAGAGACGAGGTGGTGCTGAAGCACTTGCCCTTTTGCCCTCAGTCCAAAAAAGTGCCC
>JAODKL010000027.1:9529292-9540567 GCA_026780765.1 Petrocephalus schoutedeni | reverse complement strand
ATCGCCTGAAACTTGGTAGCAGGAGCGCACGTGATTGGCTTTCGCTACCAAGAATTGCCTAGACTCTTGGCTGGCAGGAGGCTGCTTGTGAAATGGAAGGGAAGCAATTCCTCAAGTAAAAGAAATGCATTTTTCTCATTCGTGACGCTAGGTTTGCCAAACAAGGCGGACGCGATTGCACATGCACGCTCGTACGATCGAGCATATTAGCACGATTGACTGCGTTCATTGAGACACCATTAAACAATACACCTGGCAATCGGGTGCAGTATATTAAGTGGCGACTGGCCCATAGGGATCGCCTGGGCGCCGCATTCCCAGATGTGGAGGGGAATATAAAATACAAAAAAAATCTATATATTTTTTAGTCAATGTCAGTTTTATTTAATAGTGTGTGCCTACATGCAATCTGAATTATTTAAACAACATTTCCACGAACTGACTGTCATTCAACAGTGACTTTCCACCCACAGATTTCCACCCATCACTTCTCTTCTTGGGCGCTCATCAATGCGCCCAAGAAGTGCAGCGAAATTCAGGTACTTAGGACCACACTCACCTTAGAAACGTCCCCCCTCTGAAAGCTAAAATCATACCCTTGCTGTTAGCTAATCTCAAGAACTTTTTTTTTTATTTTATTGGATACCATTCCATTCCAAAGCATAAATGGAGCCTAATATAGCTGTCAATTGTTATTTTATTTTATCGGTAAAACCGCTGATTTTGAGAAGGAAATTAAATTATGATTGTGAAATTGTCGTCATTTTCTGACTGCTCATTTGAATGCTTATACTGGACTAGGAAACGAAATCTATTGGTACATCAGCCCCACCAAGAATTGTTTTCACCAGCCGCCACTGCCTCCACATAAACATTTCCACTGCTCCGAGGGTACCTGGCAGACACACTGCCTCCCTCAAGCGCCTGCCTTCTGTCAACAACGTCCCTGCTGTCCTTCACCTTGTCACAGGCTCTGCCCATATCAACTCCGCTGCATCTTGCGACTCTCCACCACACGGCGCCATCATGTATTCTTCTCTGTCTTGGCCCTCTGCCCACCTGCAACCTTCTGTAATAAATGACTAATGTAACAAAATAATACTACCATACAAAGGCAAAATACAGTAACCATATGTTGTATCAAAATTGAATCAGGTCTTAAAATCAGATCTCGTGCATTGTTTTATCTCCAGAGAAAAATATTTTACTTATAATATTTTTATAGTAATCATACTATCATTTACATGCCTACTACGTAAAGGCCTACAGATGGGCAGTCAGAAATATTTACAGCCCATTTTCTCAGTTGTAGTGTTAGTCCTGTTACTGTGGTTTACCTGTGTGGGCAGCATAGATTAATAGTAACCTCTAAAAGCTAAGGCGAAGCTCAGCAGGTACTGTGTTTTGGGAGTACTGAACAAGTCCCAGTGAACAATAATACAGTCTGCAAAAAGTGACAAAATCATCGGATGATAACCGATTGATTTCCTGCCATGGGGACCCCCATGATTTTTATTTCCTTTAGGAGAACACTAAATATACTCACGCACAGGTTTGCTGGTGTAAATTGACAATTAATTTTCCAGTTTTAGTTGAAATGAATTTGGTGTGCTGAACTGAAACAGCTGGCTTGATTGTGATGAGTAGGCTATGCCAGATTATTGGTGCCAGGTCATTTTTACGCTTTACTGTGTTTATACTGAAACAGCTAAACTGAACAGGTAATGCACAATCAGACATGACAATTTACTCCTGCCATAAATAATCTGACACAATAAGAATAATGTACTTAGCAAACTCCCAAAATGAATTACTGCATCACCTACCATATAGTCTCTAGCCTTATATTGTTGTTTTTCCTATTACATGTTGTCGTTATATCAGACTAAAATTCCTAAGGTTACTGCCTTTATTTTTCTAAAAACATGTTTTTTTCCCCCCAGAAGTTAAACTATTATTACTCAGTTTTGGGGTACTCACTAATTTAATGTCTATATCCTTATTTTACTGTGAGTTTGTGGAACATCTGTATAAATAATAACAATAATAATAATACAATAATAATAGTCTCTATATACTTCACATGTACTCTCAAATAAAACAGCCATGTATTTAAAACAAATGCATTATGGTGCTCAAGCTCTGTGTCCAACTCCTTGCTGGGGCTAATGATGAAGTAGCTGTTTAATTAAATAAAAGGTAAAGCAGATTGTAATGTGTTGTGCATGGTGCACAAGGCAACCCCCATGTCTGTGCAATGTTTTCCTGCCATTAGTAGAGCAGTAGTAAGTGCAGTACTTACAGTACTTACTTACAGTAAGTACTTACAGTACTTACATAATTCTACTCTTAATTTTATGCACATATGCAGTGAATTACATGAATTACATATCATTTTTGAGGATTCCAATTGCAAAATGTTTGAAGATGTTTTTCGATTCGTAGTACTATACATGTAGATGTGTTAAGAGGTATGTTGGGAGTATCTGAGGCAAGTTTCACGGTTTCTGCTGCAGCCACCACACATCCTGGTCTGGAAAGCATCCTCAGCCCACTGTAGATACTGTAACATGAAACTGCCATGTACAATAAGTTTTATTTAAATGCATGCCACTTGTTCAGGACTCCCAGCAGGGGGCAGTAAGCAGCCAAATGTTTGATTTGCCATTTATACTATTATTATATTTCTACTAAATAGTATAGTGTTAAACACTCTTTTAGCTGATGTTGCGATAAATGCGATAAATTATGCTGAATGTTAAATTAAAAAAAGACAGTCCGTTCACTCTTCCACAGTTTTGGCCTGTATGTATAAGCTATGTTTTAAATGAATAGAGTGCATGCCCACGCTTCAATATTGCCCATAGTGTGTGTGTGGGTTATGTTTAAATTATATTGTACATTCCACAATGTGATAAAAACCTGTTACCATTCTTCAGGTCTCCACAAAGATCTGTGAATGCAATCAAAAGTCTCATATTTTGATTGGATACTTATGGTTAAGCTTAGAGCTGGGTATGGGGTTAAGGATATCACATTGGAGTTAGAGTTTTTCCGGCAGAAATTAATGGAGAGTTCCCACAAAGATATAATTACAAATGTATGTGTGTTTTTCAGGTCCCCATTTCAATAACCTTAAATTTATAAAAATTTGTGACTGCAATCAAAAAAGCAAAAATGCCAAAGGTCTTGTATTTTGGTTGATTATTTACGGTTAAGGTTAGGGCTAGGAAGGGGTTAAGGGTGTCATGATTGGGATTAGGGTTTTCCCCATATAAAAGAATGAACGGTCCCCATTTAGATAGGTGTGTGTGTGTGTGTGTGTGTGTGTGTGTGTGTGTGTGTGTGTGTGTGGGAGGGTGTGCGTGTTAGCTCCAGGTGCCCCCAAGACTGACCAGGATAAACGATTGGAAGATAGGTGGATGTTATATTACGCTTATATGAATGTGTTATGTTATATTAAGTTTATAAAGTGTATGTGCTGTATATAGAACTTTATATGTCAATTTTTTTATGAGTTATGGACAGAACAACAGGAAGTGAATGAGAACAAGATGCAGCTGGTTCCTTTTGACTCAGGCCTTATAATAACGTGCATATTGCTATAAATGGGTTATATCATTTAGAAACACTGAACACACCGGAAACAGGCGAAAGCAGACTCATTTCCTGATGTCACTTATGAGTGGGTTTGTCATTAAGTGATGTTTTATATAAATGAAATTACACCCTGTTTCCGGCTGTCTTCTCATCTAATACTATGAACATGGGGGGGACGTTTTTCAGAACTGACAGGCAGTAGTTAAGTAAGCGCGGAAGTTCAGGATGCATGAGAAGTGTCATGAAAAATAGCTTGCAGGCCAGCTAGCGTTTGAGTGCAGAGGAAGTGGCCACATCCACTTGACAAGATGCAGTCATAACAAAAAAGAACAAGCATTCCGACTTTTGTAACTAATTTAAATAATAAAATATGTATGGAAATGGGGGCGGCACAGTCACAGAGTGGTTAACACTGTTGTCTCACACCGATCGGACAAGGGTTTCCCCTGGGCTGGCGCTATGTGTTTGGAGCTTGTATGCTGTTATCATGGGGTTTCCTCTGGGGACTCCAGAGTCTCCGCCCCCAAGTTCAAAAACATGTTATGGTTAATTCAAGTTGCCACATTACCCATATATGTGTGAACAGATAGGGCCCAAACTTCCACAATCCAATATAAGAAGAAGATGGATGGATGCAACGTGTTTACAGTTATATAATTCTAAGAATATCGCAGAGATGGGTAACCCTGATTATAAAAATAACGCAGTCCTGTTGATTTTGGTTCTGGTTCACCTTCCAGGGTTCTGCACCTCTTTGGGGACTGTTATGCATCAGTCAATTCTTGAAAAAGTCAGCAAAATAAAAGTCCCCTCAGACCGACAGCAATCAACAGAACAATGAGGTAACGTTCTGAAATGATTTGCTTTTAAACCAATTATAGATACTGTAAGTAATCCAGAATCATTTGCATGCGGAATTTGTACAGTAGAGCTCAGGCATTCAAAGTTGGTGCCAGCGCGGCCGTCCAAACAGCTGAACGTGTTATAGAGATGCTTTGGAGCATCTGCCATACTCCAGTTTTTCTATGCACATTAGTTTTGACCTTCCTAGCCACAGCAAAGTTTATGATCTCACCAGTGAGCTTGCCAAGAATTTTATGATAAATGCAAAGAAGGCCCACTATAGTGTGAATGGATGGGATTAAAAAAGAAATAGTATTCTTCAAGGCATATGTAAGTCAGTGTTCTGATTAATCGAGGGTTATCGATTTTATTCAATGTTGTTTTTATGTGTCACTAAAAGTTCATAAAAATTTTAATTTTACATTTGAAAACTATACATGCAATGTTTGTTTCTAAATTTTCAGAAAAGTTTATTGAAATTATGCATAGAAAAATGAAATAAAAGAGTATATATTGCCTTGTGGTGCGTGCTAATAAGGGAAATTGGATGTGTATTACATTGCTGAAACATGTCAGATGTCTTAAGTGTCCCATTCTGGTTCAGTTTCACTAAGTCACTCAGTATGTGCATCTCACACCCACCGGGACGCAGTGGAGGGAAGCCAAAAGCGGACTAAGCCATCTAAGACACTGGAGCAGCATGTGGCTGCAGGTGCTATATGGTTCTGTGGCTTTCTGTGCTCAGAAGGTCACAGGTTCAAATCCTTTGGCTAGCTGAGTAATTTCACTATTTGGCCCTTGACCAAGGATCTTAACCCTTACTGCTCAGGGAAATAACTTACCCCTCTCTCTCACACATGTACATTACTTTGGACCAAAGTATTTGCTAAATAAAGGTAAGTGATGTTACTCTACTCTGTCCGAAACCTGAGTTTAGGATAAGGAAGTACAGTATAGAAATTATAGTAAGTACTTTGATTCTCAAATACTTTGAACACTATAGTACTAGTGTTATAGTTTATTGTTTTCCAGACAGTACCTTGCTAAGTTAATGAAGGCAATGAGAATAGCAAATTAATGTACGTACTTTTATACCACAGACCTAATATTAACCATCCCTTCCTTCTTACAGCCAGGAAAATAGCCTTCACTAATTTAACAATTACTATTAAGCATAATTATATTTGTCAGCTTACACTCATAATAGGTGGGCCTGGGATTAAATTAGATACATTAAAATTGATTTCATTGATCTGAATGAATAAGGAACCTGTTTTCACATGACGTTAACCATTTCACTGCCTAAACTGCTGTTTCCACATCAGCCTGCAATATTACTGGGGGGGGGGGGGGGGTTGTTATCTTTTGTCACTGTTACCCTTCTATAACTTCTAAGATCAATAGCAGAACTTTTGCGCAGCAATAATTATTTTGAGGAGGCACCTACTTTTTTGGTCCGACCACATATGTGTCTGTTTGTTTAGCTCTTTGTCTATATAGGGACCCCCAGATGGTCCATGTCCCTTCCAGATACACATAGCTGGGAGGGAGCAAAAATGTGGACTGTCTGGCAGGGAGCTGGGAGCATCTGTGGGTCTGGCAGCTGGGAGAGAGCATGGGTTTAGAAACTCTAGTCTAGATTGCTTCCTGATTTCTACTAACTTTTTTCTCGATGTCCCGACAAAGATAAAATCGTTTCTCTGACAAGGGAAACCATTGTTCCATACAACCTCTGCCTTGGATATTCTCCAAACATCCTCCTCTTTACACTTCACTCACTGCAGATGTGCTTAAGCTTTAATAATCACATTTCATCTTTGTCTTATTTGAATGTATGTGGGATGTAACAATCCATATTTTGTTACTGGCTGAAAAATTGTGTTTTTGGTCAGAAATACCTATACTAACTTACATAACATTAGTTTGCATACTAACTTTTATGAAACTTAGAACTACCATCCACGGTATAATTTTTTAACTCAATACCCACCCCCTACAAAGGATTACAGGCTTCTCTATAAATAAGGAACTGATTACAGATGGTGCATTATTCTCAGGAATAAAACAGACAGCATATTTCTCCTGTGATGGAGGCATGCGTATGTTGGAATAAGGCACTTTTTCTCTGCTGCAGAAAAGTAGGCCATATTGTGGATTTCACATAGGAACAGCTGATACACCACTCATGAATTCGCCAAAGCAAACAATGGAGCAGTAACTCATGGTACAAAATTTATTGGCATCTAGAAAATGTAAAAAAATAAAATAAAAATTGCAAAACAGGTTCTGACTTGTAAAATATGTATTAAATATTAAATACATGGGCTGGTGGAGAGAGAGGCCATCTATGCCAGTCAAGAAAAGAGGAGACCTCTCCGGCATAAAAATGTATTATGCACGGATTTAGCAGTTTTTTGTTTTGGTTAGTTGCTTGAATGCAGTTGTTTGCCATAAAGGCTTATAACTGTGTTCTATGCTGGCATTTTGCACCTTTGCGTAAGCAGTTTGCTGCTACCCTATAGGTCAGGGGTGCATTGACCTAGAAACACACTGGCTTGCATTGGTCACCCCTGCTGTAGGTAAACTAAATAATAGGTTATGTGTCACATGCGTCAGCATGTAGGGTAAGCAAGATGCACATTTTTTGCACCACCCCGTAAGTGCAAGCATCAAACTCCGCCTATGATTAAATGAACCTGCAATTATACAGCATTAAAAGGGGGCATGATACATGGAAACATACTGGTAAGGTGTCTGGAAACATTAAGAAAAATAAGCAAGTCACTATTGTTCATTGTGTGAATGAATGGTTTGTGTGTGTGCTCTACGATGGGCTGGCACCCCATCCTGAATCGTTCCCTACCTTGCGCCCAAAGCCTCCAGGACAGGCTCCGGACCCCCTACAACCCTGAACAGGAAAAGAGGTTTTGGAAAATTAATGGATGGATTGATGGAATTTTGTTCTGCACATGGTTCTGATGTTGTGGTGTCATGCTCCCTCAACAGCAATCCATTTGGATCACATCAAATGTCAACCTTTGCTCTGTATATTAAATCAGTCGTGGGTTGAGATCTGTCAAAGCTATGCATCGAGACCTTCAATATATGTGGTTCTCACATGAAGAGAGGTGTAAAGCAATGGCTCCCCTTTACTGAGAGGTGGTTGGTAGTGGTGCCTATTGAGTAGACTGCATTTCACTGTTTAATTGGGCCAGCAAAGGTGGCAAGGTCTCTGTGTGGGTAGCACTGTCACATCAAACCTAGATGGTTTTACAGTCCAACATTCAGCAAGCATCTATAAATTGTCTGTAGTGTATAATCACATGATTGTGCACTATAAATACCTTCATAATGTATTATAATGGTCAGTATAAGAATTAAGAGTGCTTTGTGCTGCAGTATTAAGGTTTTTATACTGCATTAAACATGAAACCTTCATAGAACATTCGCAATGCATAATACACGACTATGTGTTACGCCTTTTTATAAATAGTTATAGCCGGGTTTATAACACTTTGCAAATGCATTATAATGCATTATGAAGGTATATGTAATGAAGTATAATGACTGCTTTCAGTAAAGTCTTACCAAATTTGAGTTGAATACAATGGTCTGTGAAAACATTCCATGGCTTCAGCAGATCATGGACTCCTGGGTACAGTACAGGTCCATATGTAGTTATTATTATTATTATTATTATTGTTGTTGTTGTTGTAATTGCTGTTATTCAGACACCTATAAATTTGATTTTAAAACAGACATAGGGAACAGATGTTGTTCTTAACCTGGGGACTGCCTGCATATAGATTTCAGGAGATGTTAGGTGACAGATAAGGATCAGTTAAGTCTCCGGGATGATATTTCCAGAGGGTGGTCACTGTAGTGCTGATCCCTGGCCCTACAGATAATGGCCTTATTTACAGAGGTATCAGTTTGGGAGCTGAATGATGTTTAGGAAAAACAGACTTCTCTGTGTAGCTCAGTACTGTAGCTCAGGGCCGAATGTTAGGGGTATAAAACAGAAATTTTACAATGAAATGCAGGGTTCATGACAATTACCCTTCAGTTAACCTTTTAACTTGCCAGTTCATACATCTTCCAGCCACTTAAGCCAATCAGGGTTGCAAAATGAGTCTGGAGCATGAATGAAATCAAATGTGAATGAAAAATAAAATGGTTACAGATGCTTCAGTTAAATGACCTACAATGTTGCAAGGATAGATTTATAAATATTATTTTGGTACAACCTATTACAGAGTAACTTGACGCATGTACTCTTGGCAATAATTAGTATCTAATGTATAATTTGACAATCTGGTGGCAAACGGCTGTTCAAAGCAAGCAAAATCAGAATGCATTACAATGCAGCTGTTAGGTAGTGGAAAACATTAGACTGCCTGTTTATTTGATAATTCCTAATGACCTTAACCCTAGGCTCAAAGTATTGCAGATTAAGGTAGATGGTAAGCACTGATCATTAAATTTTAAGCATTTGTAAATGTGATAAAAGATGCTAGGAAACAACCCCTTTGTTGAAAATTGTAATATTTCAATATGAAGATTATATGGAGGATAAGTGATAATCCACTATTAGGGGAGAAGAGCCACTATGACAGAACTTTCTAGAGGAATACTATCTATATTGTAACCGGGAGTCGCAATTGACTTAACTGCACCCAGGTATTATTAAAAATTGGCTAGAATGCAGAATGTATCATTAATTGATAATTCCTTCATGAACTCTCTCTAGTTCGATTTTAATGGAGCAGAGATTTATTCAAGCAATAAAAAGGCATCTGTCTAGGTTATCATACTGAGTGAAATTTATGTTTACATTCAAAATGAAGTCCTCAAATTCTTCACTTATTGGGCACCGAAAGCATTTTGATGGTATTCTGGTCTCAGCTTTGTTCCAATTCACTGTTATTGAAGTATTGAGAACAAGGCCAGTGAAGAAACATCAAAAACTTATTTAATTTATTTAATGCATATGGAACATCCAGTAAACGGGCCTGAAAATTGTTTCTGCAAATAATAAACACAGCTAAAGGCTATATGTGGACTGTTTATTACACAGTCATTATCATTACAGTTAGCATCTTTGTCCCATATTTTGTTAATTTTCTAAAGAGAAGTGTCCCCCAGGGACTGTAGAACTATTTAATTCTATTTTATTAAATTCATCACAAATAGGCTCCAAAATCAGGCCGCTTGGATGCAGGGAGAACACAAAGCAGGACATAAAGAACAGCTTTTCCCCAGCACAGAGGAAATTAAAGTATTCTCTGCTGTAAAAACTGCAGATAAGATCATTTTGTTGGAGTGGTTTTGTTGGATTATTCCTTACCTCTAATTTCATCTATGTCGGTGCAAATATGATGGCCAGGTCCGAGATTTGCATGAGAGGCACCAGTGTCAGTCGGGCAGTGGAGTGGCAGGTGGTGGTAAAAGCTGTCCTTTTTTTTACATCTTTCGGTGAATTCTTCTTTGGGGGGCACAGCCAGTCCTTACATCCCCCCCATGGTGTAGAAACTGAAAGCTTCCTGCCATGCAGTGGCATGGGAGTGTCCTACTAACAGTGGATCAATGCAATTTGGCCGCAATACTGTAAGTGTCCGCAATATGGTAACCAGATAATCCATGTCAGGAAGGCACTGGGGTGTTCTCAGCTAAATAGTTCAGCTCTTCTGGTGCTTTGAATGGTTTGTTTCCTTGAATGAAAGACTCATGTCAGTCTCCTCCCTGACATGGATTATGGTCACCCTAAACTGGAAGGATGCAACACTATTGTTCCATGAAAAAATCCATCATTTGTAGCTCTGTCAATGGTGGTAGAAAAGTGCTGCTTCTGAATACTCCCATAAATACTTCCTCTGAAACACAAGCTCCTGTGCCTGATGGGAGTTGCCTTTCATACATTGAATATGCACTGGTTCATTTATTGGGAATAATGTGAAGAATAATACCTATCATGCCAGTGATGCTTCTGAGCATTCTGGTTTTGTGAACTTTGACCTGACAATAGTTGGTCTTCCTGTGAAGATCAAGATACACTATACTTCATAAAACTCCCTACATGGACTTTTACCGTAATAGATAATGCCATTCCTTCTGACTTCCATCTATCCATTTTCTGTACCCAGTCACCCTATTCAAGGTTGTGGGGGTTCTCTAGGGGGCTCCTGAGCCTATTCCAGAGGCAAGGAACAACCCAGGACAGGACACCAGCCCATCTCAGGGACCACTCACACAGGTACACCTGTGGGCAATTTGGTAACTCCAATTAACCTCCGCATGTTTCCTGACTCTGGGGAGAAACCCCACAATGACAACATGCAAACTCCACGCAGATAAAGCCATGGCAAAGACCCGGACCCTGGTCCCAGAGGTGCGATACGTGCTAACCACTGCCCCCCCACCCCCCACCCTTCTGACTTCTGTTGCCTGCAAAACATTAGCAAGTTGAGCAAGCTCTTCTAGACATAAGCAGTAAAAACAATACATGACTAGCCTAGCATTTCTATACAGTACATGGTCCCCAAGTAGTGAAGTAAAATTCCAGATTCAGTCAGGAAGCATCTGCTTTCAATATAGGTACCATCTATCTATCTATCTATCTATCTATCTACCTATCTATCTATCTGTCTATCTGTCTATCTGTCTGTCTGTCTGTCTGTCTGTCTGTCTTTCACTCTTCATGACCTTTACTTTGGCATTTGGAGGTCCAATATATTCTTTTCTAAGCTGAGGTTTTAGAACTGCCGTGGTGTCCTTTTAAAACTGCTAGATATTATTTGGTAAAGAATATGCAGAATGATTCAGTCCAGGGCTG
>JAODKL010000027.1:9494036-9528149 GCA_026780765.1 Petrocephalus schoutedeni | reverse complement strand
GAACTGCCGTGGTGTCCTTTTAAAACTGCTAGATATTATTTGGTAAAGAATATGCAGAATGATTCAGTCCAGGGCTGTTTCCATGATAGCTGGGGCATCTGTTGTTTTATTGCCCCAGGGGGACACACCTTCTGTTTCTCACTGAGTGCTATTGCCAGCTGACTTCATGACAGATGTTTGCCAACATTGAAGGGGTTAGTGGGTTTAAAAAAAAAAGAGAGAGAAACTTTTAGCATCACTAATTTGGCTTTACGTAAAATGCATTTGACATAGTCACCTACTTCACCTATTGATTTAACCGGCACGTTATGCTTTTCTTTTTTTTAAGTAACTAGCTGCTGTTGACCGGATCAACTCATCTGCCATATATTGTGATTCTTGGGAATCTCTTGATTTTTCAACAGATCAGACAAAAGCAGGATGATAATTCATAGATTCGCTATTAAAATTTCAACATGGTATATTATTATCATTATCATTAGTCATTATCATTATTATGGTATTATCATCATCATTAGTATCATTATTATTATTAATAATAAACAAATATTAATAATAACGATGATAATATTAAAAGTAATAATAATGATAGCAATAATTACATGGTTTTCCTTGTCAAAAACAATTTCTAAAGTCTGTCTTTCCTACTGGCGCGTCGGCTGTTGCCGATGAGTCAAGCGCTCGCTGCCGCTCCCTGTCAGCCGGCTATTAAAAGGCGCTGACGTCAAAAAGCGCGGCCATCTTTGATGGGAGCGGAGCGCAGCGCAGCCTTCGGAAGCCCCCGGGAGGCTGGTCCCCAGCACACGCGCGCAGCCTTAGTACGCATCCGCTGCCGGCGACAGGCGGAGGGCATCAGTTCGCTGCCGAGGCGCACGGGCAACGCTCCTGATTCCAATCCACACAACTTTAGGTAGGTAAACTCACATTTTTATACATGATTTTTTGAATCCATAGCACTTAGGTGCTGAATTTATGTGTTACAGTCGGCTGCATCTTTTACAACCTGTTAACGCTTAACTTTTAAATATTATATATTTTCACAAATATTGGTTTAGAACGAAGCACTTGTACTGATAACTACTGCAGATACATAATAAATGCTATGGTTTTTTGTGATGTTTTTTTTTTATTATTGCCGTATTACATTATTTTTGCTTCCATTATGTCTGCTTGTAAAATGAGGGAAGCAGCCGACGCTTCAACCTGAAGAGTTTGAAGATGTAGTAGCGCACAGGATGGTAATGTGGACGGGTGTGGGCGTTTTCGGCATTTCAGTACCTCGGACAACGCACAGCTAAATAATGGTTGCAAAAAAATAGATCGAAACAACGAAACTGTTACGGGGAGGGAAAGATATATTATAGACCGGCCAATTAAATAGTTTCCAAATCCGAGAATGTATCTTTTAACGAACCCATCCTCTTAGATATTGTGTATGATGATTTGATGAAAACAAGCTTTTCTTTGCTATAGTTTTGAATGAGTTGTGGGCGAATACATTCCCGTTTTCTCGGAGAAATCCGTACTGTTGCTTAAAGAGCGATCGCGGTGCGCTCTTCCAACGTCGATATCGCAGGGAAAAGGCTGGTTTGCTATCAATTTTCTTATATTATGAATGCAAGCCGTTAAAGGATTGTTCATTTGCGGGTATTGAAAGGGAACATGGATGCATAGTACAAGAAATAATAATAATAATGTATAATACTGTTTTGATCACTAATCTTTTTTATTCAAACTGTTGCTATAAAAAAAAACCTTGGCAGTTGATCGCGCAATTCCAAAATGTCCACAGTTGATCCGAATTTACGTTCCGAGGCATTTCTAATTACTGTTTGTCTTTCTGGCTGTGGAGTCATGGGCGGGGGAAACTGGGAAGGCATGGGGTGTGTGTGGCTGCCGTGTATGGAGAGTTCCTACAGTGTAGCCTCGGTGTATCCTCCAGTCGTGCCATGAATTATGCCAGCAATGCAAAATATGCAGATCAAAAGGGAACCCTCAACCTTCGTCAATACCAACAGCACCCACCTTCATAAAACAGCCCTCCCCCGACCCGAGTAATCAATGGCTTTATCCGTTTGCGAAATTAAATTAAAACCAAATACTTTGCATGTGGGCTATCTTTTTAATATCATATTTGGCTTAGTTGTTGTAAGCTAGTATAATTATTTTGCGTTGGGATCGGGAAGCTCGCTTGATATTGAAGTCACGTGTCCCCATCAATCTCACGCCACGCAATTTGCTATGAAATTACGTTGTTACCGGCGATCCGTTTATTGAGGAATCAAATTACCGATCAAATAGAAGAGTAACATAAGACACAGTTTATTCTAAACTGTTTTGATTATTGTATCAAAAAAAAAATTATCGAAGAAAAAAAATTTAGCCTCAATCCTTATTTGGTATTATGAGCCACCCTAAGGTGAAATTAACTTAATAAAGGCTGCATATTTTACATCTACGTAAAAGAAAAAAATCTAAAGTGAGAAACATGTGATTACTGATGACTGGTGACCAAATTCAGGCAGGCCAGACCTACCAGTATTTTGGCAGTTCAGGTGGGGGGGCACCTAATGTGAATTGTCACTGTAATAAATGGTAATGTAAGGCCTTTGTTGAAGGAGAAGGCTATGCCTACACGTGTGGAGACCCATGTTGCGATTATCTAAAGCTGCTGCTGGCAAACCAGGATCTGTGTCTCCAACACGTTTTATATTAACACCAAGGCGGTTCGCTAGAAGTCGGGCTGGCAGCTTTTGGGAATGTTTAAACACACGGGGAGACGAACAGACATGGCGGGCAGACTTTGCTTCTTGCCGGCTTGCCTCGTGCAGGGGAATTTCATAAAATGGCGTCCCCAGCGAGCACACTTTCAGCAATGATAAACGGGGGTGTGTTTCTCATCCCCGTGCCCCGTACCAGTGGCACTTTGATCTGCACATATGCTGGTGCATTGGAAATGATGAGCAATACTGCGAGGTGTGTGCTTATGTCTCCGGTGCTCCCCGGTTAACAACAACTGATTTAATGGCAAAGCCACCAACCTACATTCTCTATATGAATGGACCTGCGTTTGTGTTGAATATTACCGAATTTAGTGGAGTTACAAGAAAATCTGCTTCACGTAGTGGGAATATACGAGCTGTTAGTCATCTCTGAATGTAGAATTGTATCATTGGGTTGTATGTTGGATCTGTCAATAAATCTTCATCAAGGTATAGAATGGTAGAGAATTAGTTTTCAGCGGATCCATAAGATTCCTGGTTTTTGTCACCTATATTGAACGTATATATTATATACTGGCACTTAACCTCAGGGAGGGATTATTTCAGCAGTTGTTCAGCAACTTATCAGCTGTTTCATATTTTCACTTATATTCTTTGAAGTGATAAAACCAGCTGTGTGCATGGGTATTCCTTTGTGTTGGCTTCAGGCTAATGGATATAAATCAGGACTCATTATTGTAACTCATCAAAATCGTATTAACAGACTCTAGTAATTAAGAGTATGTAATAATAAGATACCTTTTCAGGCTAAAAAAGACAGCAACTGCAGTACTGTTATTCTGATTAGACTGAATCTCTTCCTGATTGTGACCAAGCATCATTTTGCTTAGTGTTTTTTTTTGTCATGCCCTAGTTTGCCCAAGTCTCTTAACTCATAAATTGCTAACAAACTCCCTTACAAAGAAAAGTAGCCGCAAAGCCCCTGACATAGTAACGGCAGATCCTGGTGTAATTTACCAAAACCTCTGACAAAAACAGAAGATCAAACACCTGAAAACAGGCTATTTAACATTCATCGGCCTGGAAAGAATTCTCAGTTAATGGACGTTTCTACTGCTGAATTCAGCTGTGAAATACCCACTAAACAGTAGGCCCAGTTGACACACCATATGTAAAATGGCAATGTGGGTATAACTGTCTGTCTACATTTTGTGATATTATGACCCATTTGTACAAGACAAGGCTTGTTGGCAGAAACTTTATTTATTATTATTCTGTATTAGAACAGCAGCTGTTTGAGTGTAATTTGCTTTACTAGTTTCATTTATTAATCTCATCCACATTAACAAAAATATATATATATACATTTATATATACGTATATACTTATTCAGCTATCAATATTAGCTGATCCAGTTTAGTATAGTAGATGTCATAGCAAAACTAGTACTAATGTATGTAGATATAATTTAATAAAGTCCACAGACAGATATATCTAACCAAAAACATCTATAAGTCTATAATGTTGTTGGATTTCATACATGCCGCTTTCTAAATAGTAACTCTTGTTACCATCGAGATCATCCTGTTACCTTGTGTTGGGAGACTCTTGAAAAAAAAAACCCTGTGCTGCCCCCGAACTGAACATGCGACCTCCCCAAATATTTGCTCCCGCCCTAGCAGACAAAACGTGTTTGCACAGCAGGCCTGTCTATGCCGTGACCTTGTGGAAGAGATTCATTTATGCTTCAGCTTTCTGTTATCCTGGTATTTCTTTCCTGCTCGCGACAGCTGAGGAGGCCCATTACACTGTAACACGATTATCTTCCCTTTGTGTGTATGTGTGTATGTATATGTATATCAGCTAGACATATCAGTTGTATATGAATTAGACAAACCAAAGACAAACCTTCTTCCTCGTGTCATGTCTAATGCATGCTGACCCAAACAAAGGGGTCAAACTGAATTCAGAAGAATATTTTTATATTCTTAGCATGCAAATATCTGACTCTAAGCATCTTGCATGTGAATTTTTTGGTTTTGTACCCCTATGAATAATCTTAAGCTCGTGTCCATGACCCTTCCCCCGTATATGGCTGCTATCACGTTTTTCAGCCCCTTGTGGGGAGATGGGCTGTTTTACTGACCTGATTGTTCATAAATCCTCTCTGGGACTCTCCTTGAGGCGACGCCATTTCTCCCAACACTGTGAATTCTTGTCTCCTGCATTAACCAGAAGCACACAAGCAGTACATAAGCCAATCCACTCGCTTACAAGTGCAGTTGTAAGCCAGAAACACAGAGCGGTGCAAACTGATGGAACAGTCAGGATGTGAGTAATTGTACACCAACGACATGTCTGTGCACAGGCAGGTGTAAATTGTATATCCAATAATATCTGTGTCCGGTAGGATCACGCGCTGAGGTTAATCCCTTGGGAAGCATAAAAAAACGACAACTGCTAGTCAGCACCTACAGTCGGCTAGTTAACAAAGATTATCCTGCCACTGTTATGCTTAGTAGTCTTTATACTTGTTCTAAGGCGGTTAGTAAGTTATTAGTAACTTAAATTAACTAAACTGTTCAAACTGGTAAATATAGTTGAGCTATGCTGAAAGTATAACACGCAATTGAAATTCCAGAATTAAAGAATAAACTCACTACGCAAATGTTATGGTTCATTTAAAACACAAGAACATAAGACATTTACAAACAAGAGCTGACATAAAAGAATTAAATTTCGTCTTTGCAATTCTTTTTACAAGCCATTAAAAGCAATATAAGTCATCATTTAGCACATAATAAGACAGACAGATATGGCACTATCAAATCGGAAATGACTGTGAACGTAGTGGCTTTATATATACGCTGAGGCCAATGGGACGTCTCCAATGGAGACTGGTGATTATTTTGTACTTCAGGGACCCAATAATTGAAGGTTCTTCTGCCTCAACATGTCCAGTTTAATTAATTTATTTTATTGTGCTTTTAGCATCATGAGAAAACTGACAGGACAGTGCTCTCTAGCATATATAAACTGACAGGACAGTGCTCTCCAGCATATATAATCGACTCTTTGCACATGGAGGTGGTCTGGGGCACAAGTCCCAACCCCCGAAACCTTTTGGCCTCCTTGGTGAGCGAAACAAGCATGAGAGTAGAGCAAAGAGAAAAGATATCAGAAACGCAAGATACAAAGATCACTGTAAGCTTGCGCATGAGAGGCTGCAGTAAACACGCTTGGCGGCCTCCAAACCAGCACTGTACGTTTATTCATTGCATTTATAAGTTACTAAACTTTTTGCGCGTCATCTGCTGGCCTTTGCGTGCTGTCTGCGGCTCCCAAAAAAATCCCATTTAATATCTTATGCTGAACCCTGCGATATATCGAATCCGCAATGGGGAAAGTCATGATGCAGAAGGGTCCATTGTACTGTACATTTCCATCCATTTATCCATCCATCCATCCACCCATCTTCTCACTGATCATCCTTCCAGGACCATGGCTACTCTCTATACTTAAACTATACAGTATATGCTTGATTATACAATGTATTCATTTAGTAGGGGCAGGACCTTTCAGTGTCTCATCAGCAAGTGGAATTAAAAACTCAAACACCAATGAACACATGCAAATTTATCTGCAAAGACCACAGTGGGCCTGCACATAAATAGCTTTCATCCATGTGAGTTACCTTGTAATGCTCAATAAAGCTTCTGGCCTACTGCTCTTCCAACACTCTGCCATGCCAATAGTTCCCAGAAGACAACTGGCAAGTAGCCACCTTGTCAAGCCGAACCTTGCCGGCTTGTGCATCTCGCCCTCTTCTCCCTGGTTACCTCATTATCTCTGCTGTGTGTCCTGCTTCTTGGGCTGTCACGAACAAGCAGTAGCAAATTACTGCTATGTAACATTTAAACAGTCCCTCAGTCTCTCGCCACCCCCATCTACGATAGCCGTTAACAACCCAGATCCTGGTGGGTCTCCACCTGTGCTGTTGCAGATCCTCTCCTGCTATCTAATGCCTACTATTACCCAGAATCCTAATGCATCACTCACCAGCTCCATAGCAGTTTGTGTTTTATCTCTCTCTCTATTGTCTAACCCTATCGGCCTGCATTCCCAGTTTGCCCTGCCACAGACATAGCCGCCGCATTGATGTAGAGTTCTCCTATAGCCTTGCTTTTCTTTTCTTTGTTGTTTACTTTTTTTTAAACTCCCATTTCATTCTTAGCTTTTGTTTCCTGAACTCTGCTGCCTCGTGCCTTTTTCCATTAACTTCTACATTAATTGCAGTCTCTGTTCCATGTCTGATTTTAGCTGTTTTATGTCTTCATTTAATAGTGCGGCTAGATCAGTTGCTGCATAAATGGAGGTTGGAGTGATCGCACAGAATGATGGTGGCACTTTTTCTCATGATTGGTCAAATTACAGAAGAGAATGTTCTGCTGTTGAGTAATGAATTTAGAGGCCTGAAATTCAGAGCAGGACACGATTGGATGCATTTTACTGGGAAATCTTTGGGCTAAATTTTTGGGCTAAAAGTTAAAATAATTTGATGGTAACATGGTACATTCGTTGCTATTCAAACTGGCCCTTGAAAGGCAGAAGTTAAATCTGTTAATTTGCATTTCTTTTCAGATAAGACAAGGTTCATCAGAATCATCTACAAACACGATCAGGATCTATGTTTAGCTGTCACTGTGCTGTGCCAAAATTCTGTTTGCCGAATGCTCAAAAGTGTCACTTCTCACATTAAAACAAAGGAGCTTGAGACCTTTTGTTCCTGGAACTATATTAGAAACTGCCTACGTGCAAGCCCTTGGCTCCAGTATCGTTTGGGTAGGTGGACTTTAAAAAGCTGTAGTAGTGTTCTCCGGCCCTGCAGCTTTCCTGCTCCTCTGCCACCTTCTGCTCCTTCTAATCCTGACCTTACAACAAAAGGCTTCCGTTTTTTTCATCCCGGGATGCCCCGCGTCGCGACCACACGCCACGAGTCTTAAAACCTGACTTCCTGCTCTATGGTGACTGCTGTCTCGGTAGTGACACAGAGGTTTCAGAGCAGATATGCTGATTCATTCCTAATAGGGGCTCCAGTTGTGACTCTAAGGGACAGTGTTCTCCCTGTTAGATGTGAGAGGAGACCCGTGCATTAGCAAGGCAATGCCCCCCCCCCCCCCCCCATACCATCACACAGATTTCATTTGATGATTCATTTGCAATGTTGGAGCACACCCATTTTATTTGAAAATTCAACTTTGCTTTTGTTTTGTGCCTGCTCATGACAGAATTGCTTAGAACTGTCATTCCTTTCACCCTTTTTCCTGTCAACTAATACAGAAAAGTACCACATTTTAAGATAACACCTTTTAGATAGTATTTTGTAAAATATTCCTAAGATGAATTTGTATAATTTAGAAATTAATTTCTAATAACATCCCCACTGAGTGTTTAATCTCAGGTATTAAAAACTAAGTATGTCCAGGAAAATAAATGCCAAAAATCAAGGGCGAGAATATTGAAGAAGGCTTTATCAACAAAAATTAACTGGACTATTTTTAGGATCAGCTCGCTGCCCATGGCCAAAGGATTATGTTGACGGGCAATTTGCCCATGTTGGCAGAGCTTAAGATCTAACATTATCTGGCCTCTGCTGGCTCTCTGCCTACACAGGTATTTTGTGAATGTAAGAGGTGTTAACACAGTTGACTGGCAAGCGCGGTTGTTGTGACCATATGTGCTGGCTGTGTGTTTGTAGAGACATTGGGTGCGGTTTTGTCCACCTGTCCGGCACTGACAGGTATTTATTAGGATTGGCCTAGAAATGGACATTGATGTTACCGACAAGTGTTTGTGGGTTTTTTCTTCAGGTGTAGCTTTGTGTTTGGGGAAATGTTACATTGCTCTTGTCTGTCCGTCCGGAACTGACAGGTACCAGTGATTAGGGCTGACTATGAAAAGAAATCAGTGTTTCTGACAAGGGGCCGTGGTTTTCTCTTGCAGATAAGCTCCTGCTATAACTGTTTCTCTAATAGCGTGAAATTCTAATCTGCTGTTGTTACCAGGTTGGTTATTTACCTTCTGATATCCTAGAATATTACTGATTATAAGTCACCATTCACGTTATTCTGAAGCATTGAAAAACCCACAGTAATGTAGCTGCTACTCTGAGCATGCGTTCACCAATTTTAACAAGTTTTTCACGTATATTTGGTTATCGTTATTTTTATTCTGGCATCATCTAGGGGATGAGAACTGGGTAAATCCTCTTCCAACAGTGGGTCTAATCGCTGTAGCCCCTCAACAGAGCCCCTCAGACTCCAATCACATCAGATGATGATTACGTCGTACTAGGACTGGGAAGAAGGATCAGGAGGGAATGCTTCTAACCAGATGTCAAAATCAGTGGAGGGGAACTGATGAGCAATTTAGCATATTTCATAGAGGCAACCCAGCGGTTCTCCCTGACCTCTGTTTTCCAGGAGACGTAATCCTTATACCCATGAAGGTTACTGCCACTATACTCCCGATTTCATTTCATATGCAATTACAGCAACGGAAGATTTTATACATCGCTAGGTTCATTTTTAATACAATTGAAGTAATCGTAATTAGAAAGATGCTCTAGAAAACCATGACGTGCAGAGATAGAATTGTGCATGTTCCTATGGGGTAGGGGGAACAGACTATAGAAGACCACTGGGGCAAATAACATTTAAATTGCCGTTTTGGTGAGAACAATAAAAAACAGTCAAATTCTCATCACAACAAATCAGGATTAGGGTCCAGGTTAATGGGGGAGAAAAAACGGAACATACCAATTCATGCCAGAAACAAGAGGCAGATGGAACAAATCAATTTGAATAATTGCAGTCTGAGATGCATGCTATGGGATCATATTATTTTTATGTTTCTACTAAGATTTGTCTTTTAGTAGAATACTATGTTTAATTTCCAAATTACACCATTTAAGAAAGAACCAAAATAGTAAATCACAGTACAGTATAATTAACATCTATCTATGTTTACTTAAACCGTTTTTTTTTTTTTTTTTTTGCACAAAAACCAGATGACGTCATTCAAATCACAGTGGTGCCCAAAAAATTATTCCACCCACAGCTGTATACCAGTTGGACCCATTGTTTTGTAAATCGACAGCATCGAGCTCTGGTCATTCCAGGACTTTTCTTCTTCGCCTGGAGAGGAATTGTTAGATCTATTTTAAGATACTCTATAGCATCGTTCAAGTAAGTCTTGCAACCCGGTCCAAGATAAGCAGCTGGAGGAATCAAGCATGGATGGATGGATGGATGGATTTGCAACATCAATGACATCTGTCATGATTGACCCAAAATTCTGGGGCACGTTCCTGAAATGCCAGATGGTCTGTGAATTGATTTCACCTGAGCATTTAATTGCACCCTCTGACCTACTGAAAGTGTTTTCTGGTAGTAGAGAAAGGTCACATGCCCACTGGACTGTGACTCTGAATCCTTGAATATTGCCTAAGCCTGCCTTTTTTAAATTCCAGATATCCTAACTACATTATAATGTAACAGCTAAAGACGCAAATTCTAAAAATCTTACTTCATAAATCTAAAGGCTGAAATCTGGCCTGCTTAACTAAGACTATTGTAAAAGAGGTCACTCTAATTATACTATTGCTTTGTACAATGCTATTAGAAGTGACATTTTATTTAAACAAATTTGAACCAAAGCACTGAGCCATGAGATTATTTCAGCCTAAATTTATTTTAAATAGACTGTAAAAGTTCATATGGAATGTGCTCCTTCTTGCTTTTTTATTGTCTTCCTATTCCACTTTTCTTTGTTTCTTATGCTGAATGATATGTGTGCCGCAGTTTATATTATAAATAGGATAATAAAATCCTCAACAATTCAAATCAAATGTTTAAGCTGAACATCTGCAAAGAATGCTCTTTCCTCTAAAACAGTTGGGGCTCTAGGCCTGTCCACAGAGTGGATGCCTAGTGAGGTCAGCTAATGGTTCAGCCCTATGCTTTAATGGGGTTTGTATATATTACTGACAGCACAGAGATGACCATCAGCTCAATTAGCTCAGTATATGGGCACAGACATACAAATGATCTTATTTTATATAAATCAGCCCGTTATTAAGACCCTCTCCTTCAGCAGGGTAGATATTTAAGTCTCAAAATACTTTTTGCTTAAAACTGTAACAAGCTGATAGTTAATGCTCTAGCTCAGATAATAAAAAGAAATGGCGGTGGTGGTGAATGTTAGCATTTGGAGTTTTCAGTACACAGCTTTTACAGAGTTTGGCCTTAACGAAATGGAAGTTTCCTGGATATTATGTGCGTGTCTCTCCTCTTGGTGAGAATATGATCATGAGTAAGTTTTCACTCTGGAAGGAAGTAAGTGTCACGTGTAGAGTATATGGAGGCAAGCAGAAATCAGCGGGGAGGGAGATGCTGGATTCCTGACCCCTACTCAGTTGTTTGCATGTAGCACACATTAATGAGCAGAGAACAAATTATTGCTGGACTGTGATTAGGTTTGGTGTCACAAATGTGGTTCACTGCTAAAAAAGATACAAATGTAGCTCTTAGTTTAACAATGCTTTCTGTGTAAAATGGGTTGAGAATTACAGGTCTGTCAGCAGTGACACTTAATACTGGGCACAGACTAGTTAGTCGTTTCCCTGCAAACTCTGCAGACTCCTTTCATATATGGATTACGGTTCTCAGCCTACTTTCAGCTGACACGTTTGGCTTGTTATCCCGTTTCCTCCTTCGATGTGGATTAGAGAATCCTGCCAGAGAGATAAACCCTGTCCTTAAAGAGCGGTGATTTACAGGATGGTACAGTCAGCCGGTCAGCCAACAAATGGGGGGAAAAAATCAACAAGGGCCGTAAATACACTGCAGTAATTCTCTTGGCTTCTCCATCCATTATTGATAGCCGATGAATTAGGCATGTCGGGAATGGGAACTAGTCTGGAATCACGCGCCGCGCTGTCTCGTACAGATAACGTAATCTCTAGTTGAAGATGTTTGGTACTAAAGAGGACTTTAGAATTTTGGAGAATTTAGCTGACTTTCTACTACTTATTATTTTATTTTTTTGCCTCATCCTTATGCATACAAAAGCAGGACAAAGCAGTAGATCCAAATGCTTCTTCATGTATGAAGCGACGTATCAGAAATCTGCTGACCGAGCAACCTTGATTGAACCTCTGTTCCATACTCAGAATGAAGTACCGATGACGTCTAAAAATCTCCATTTTTCATTGTTATGTTGTTTTTTTTGTCTGCTTATCACCTTGTGGATACCTTCTGACTTTCTCACTATAATTGGAATCCTGGAAGGGAAGGTATTATTTTGCTTTCACAAGCACATTTAAGATATATGTATTAGCAACATGGTCCTTTTTTTGTTTTTTTTTTGTACATTTTGTGCCAGTTTTACCTCGTTTGTGCCCCTTTTTGCATGCTCAGTTGTTTTCAAAACTCGTATAACTATGCCATTATTTTTAAGCAGATAGGGCATCTTTAAGATCTGAGCTAATTTTATTGTTGAAACTTGAATATCGTTGAACATTTTTGCTGAGGCAGCAGCCGGCGTGGTGTTTGCATCAGGCACCTGAAGATAAATTGTTTGCTCATGCCTGGCACTGGACTGTTACGTTTCTTCCTGATATTAGACCCAGAGTTTCTTTGTGACATTTTCTGTGATTTAGTTCTTACATGCTTATTTAAATATCTCGCAATATGATCTCACATAGCAGTTATTTTTCATAAACCACTGCTAAATCTTCAGTTTCACAAGTATACTGCTCACCCATACTGATCCCACTAAACCTCTGATATGAGAGATGAATTACTTTCCCACAGTGACCCACCACTGAAAGGTCCAACTTCTACTAAAATAAGAAAGCGCCAAAAAAAACGTAAGAAGCTGCGATCCGACATTCATGGGATACTAATTGAAGATTCGCTTCAGTGCCTCCTCGGCTCTTCTGGAAGTGTGAAGCACATGGAGATTTCAAGCTAATTTGGTTTTGGAGGAATGTTTCCCTTTGGGTACTATTTATGTCGTTTTGCTAAAAAAAAAAAAAAGGTGTGACTAATTGGGGAAGCGATACGGGTCGGGGACAGAAGAAAGGTGTGCATTTGGGTGTGGCTGCTCTTTCTCTATTGAAAAGGATGCCTTACTTAAAGAGGATGGTGCTTTTGTAGGTTTGCATGATATTTTCTTGTGGAAAAACACAAATGATATTGCAAACGATTAAAATATTTTTATTGCTTTGAATGCATGGTGCTTAGTAAATGGCACATCACAGCAGTTAATTATACATTATATTATATGATATAGTATTACATTTTATTTCATAAATATGTGCATTTATTTATGCCTTTGAACATTATGGTAAGAGGGTTGTGGTGACCTCAACAATATATATATATATATATATATATATATGTGTGTGTGTGTGTGTATATATTGCTGACCCCATCTAGCTCTCCATCAGATACACATGAAGGTCAGGTCAAGCTTGGGGGTGACAGCACAGGGTCAGCCAGCTTGTAGCATTCCTACAGCTAGGAGTTAAGGGTCTTGCTTAAGGGCCCAATGGCAGCGTCAGTCTGCCGGCCCAGAGACTCAAGCTGGTAACCTTTTGATTACTATCCTAACCGGCTGGGCCACACACCACTTCCCATCATATCCCATAGTCATTCCCTTGTGTTTGTGTCTTGTCTTCCTCCATTGGAAATAATATCTGCCCATTAGACAGCAGCATATTTTGTGTTGTGTGGCATGTAAGAGTCAGTAGTGATGTAGGAGCTAGGGGACTACATTACATCATAAGGTCATCAATCTGCTCGAGATACAGACCCTTCCACAGAAATGATGGATGGGTAATAATATTAAGGAAAAGTGGTTCTGCATTTGGGGCTTAAAATCGCACTTCCTTTGTTGCCAGGCCAACAACGTAGGCCCAGAGCCAGATTTAGAGGTCTTATCCCAAGATATTCACATGATAATTCCATTGTCCTCGTGCCCCACGGATCTGTACCTGCTAATGTTGTACTCCCTGCCAGCAGCCTTGATCTCCAAGTGGTAATTATCTTTTGCCAGTGTTCTTACACAGGCAGTGCTGTACCTGAAGTTCTCATGATTCACAATATCAAATGCAGTGCATGATCAAAAGGCCAGAAGAAGATTGCACTGATGGAGACTTCTTGTTTATTCTTTAATCTCTATTTGATCATCCATGTTTCTATCCAGTACTGGAAGATATGGAATAAGATTTCTACACTCCTGCACTCCTCCAAAATACAGTAACCAGATGTAATTAATTTATACAATATTTAAATGCTTAACATAATATTTATTTTTGGCATTTTTCAATCGTCACCAATATATCCCAAGGGGTCAACCCCCGCCCCCACAATGGTGAAAATAACCGGTCAGCCATGCCCCCCTGTTCAAATACCTGCCCCAGACTTTGCACGTCCCTACATGACATCATGGGTCATACATCATAGGATGAGTTTTTTATTACTTTCGCACAGACTCTCTCCACCACACACACACACACACACACACACACACCAGTGTTATTTAAAACTGCCACATGCATATAGACTCCCAGACACGGTTGCCATAACAACAGTGATGTCGGCCTTTTTCGAGTTATTTTAAAGTTGGTTTCTCCTCATTTTCCAGTCCATCCGGTAGGACCAGCATTTCCCAGTCGGAGACGGGCACCCGTCCACATCACCGCGGATCATGGCAGACGACGCGGACATGCGCAACGAGCTGGCGGACATGCAGCAGCGGGCAGACCAGCTGGCTGACGAGGTGAGTGCCGCCCAGCTCCCGCGCCTGCAGAATAGGGCACGTTATCACTCATCGAAAACACACCCAGGGGATCCACCCACATTCATTTATTTCTGCTGTGACCCAGAAGCCCATGGACAGTTTCAGGAAATTGAGGATTCCATGAATTTTTTTAACCTACGTGCTTCCTTGGTAACATGCAACTTTATGTGTAGGGATTTCTACAAATGACCTTGGTGTCACGAGCTCAGTGCTTGCTGAGCTACAGGATACGCATTGAGCAACAAGGAACAATTTATTATTTTCTCAGGTCTTGATTGTTATGTTGGTGAGCTGTGTTTATGAGGGCAGCAGGTAGGTTTACAGTTGACTTTCAGTCAGAAAATTCACCAGATCCAAGGAGGGGCCGTGCCTTTCTGTACCTGTGCTGCTCAGCCGCCCAATCAGGTCCCGGGGGTGGTGAAGACCCTGCTAACCGTGGGGCTTCACACATACCCCATCACTTATTCAAGCCATATTGCATGTAAGAGACCAAATCGTCTCATATTCATAACCACCCAGCACTACAGTCTTCATTTGCCTTCATTTGCATCACACAAGACTGCAGGACTCTTGTCTGCAACTAAGGTTACTATACGTTCGGGTTTCCTCGGACGTGTCCTCTTTTTGGGTCCTTGTCCAGGTAGTTTTTCAAAAATCAATGATTTGTCCGGATTTAGCACACCAATCCGTATGACCCAACGGTGCAAGTTACAGTGGAATACCACAGAGCTGCCAGCTCTCACGCGTCTGGCAGGACAATCACACTTTCAGACCCCTACACTCACACAAGAAATCTCATGGCAAATCTATATTGTTCCATTAAAAATGTAAAATTAGCTACATCAAAAGTGTTAGGGTAGTTCGCAAACCCTACAGACTATTTACTAGGCAATACGACTGTTGCATACACGTAAATGCACGTGCAGACTTTTTCCAGAATTGAAAATCTCATGCCAGCCATCTGAACAAAGTTAGCAACTTTGGTACCGAGTGAAGGAAGAGGCACAAATGTTCAATATACAGCAGCCAATCAGTATCATTACACTGAGTTTGCAGGGGTCATGCATACGTTTACTTTAAAAGTTAAACAATATGCACGCAAGTGATGTCAGCTTCGGAAACCATTGCCACTTCCAGACACCGTTGCGACAGAGCGTCCTCGTTTCCATCTCACCAAATATGGTAACCCTACGTGCGACAAAATCAGTGGCTCATTGCCAAAGCTGAATAACTGATTTGCAGCCTCTCAGCTCCGTTGTCTTGTTAAGGGGGCGATGTCACTGCCAGTAATGGCTGGTATGAGCCTGTGTCACAGCCTCATGTGTGGGGACAGCAGGGCATCACCCTTCGGGCTTCTGCAGCGCCTAGGCCATGTGGCCGGGGGGTGGGGTGGGGGTGTGGGGAGGCCTTGATGAATCAGCCCTCGGAGCCAGGCTCATTTGTACCATCCTAATGTATCCATCTTGAAAAATGAGACTTTCACACCTTCCGTGTCCAAATGAGGTGAGACGAGTCAGACCAAAGCTGATTTAAAACCGACAAGCCTGCTTCACCATGACTTTAATTATTACTAAATGGTTCCCGAGGAGGATTTATTTTGGAGATCTTACACCTTCAGATGTGCTGACGGCCTGTAACTGAGAGTGTGCAGCATCAAACAGACATTCTATGCTATTCTCTGGAGTCTCTGTGCAATTAGCTTCCAGCACCTGTCTTTGGGAAGCCTGACCTACAGTTTAACACTTTCCTGTTTGTCAGAAAATGACTGTTTTAGTATTTTCCAACCCAATTTTCCAAATCAGAAAAAAACATACAAAACGCTGGTGGAGTTATATACAATAAACAGGTCTTTAATATACCCATTTTAAAATGATATGTAGTTCTACAATTAATATTAAATATGTCCTTTGCTGGCAGTATCAGTCCAGTACTTAGATCTGCATAACTCAAGTAAAGAATTAAGAAGATCCCCAAAATCTGATCCCTGATCAGATAAATATTTGCACTAGGAATGGTATCTTTTGCTGCCACACTGGTTCCCTGTTTGCCTCAGCAGATGTTGTGTGAATTTTAGGTTCGTATTCCACATGGCATTATCTGCCCCGATCACCGACACGCCACGTTTACCCTGTAAGC
Source organism: Petrocephalus schoutedeni (assembly GCA_026780765.1). Taxonomy (NCBI): domain Eukaryota; kingdom Metazoa; phylum Chordata; class Actinopteri; order Osteoglossiformes; family Mormyridae; genus Petrocephalus; species Petrocephalus schoutedeni. The sequence goes on along the minus strand of JAODKL010000027.1, from coordinate 9,511,422 downwards.
CCAAGTGTTCTGTGGTTGTCCTTTTAAACATGCTTTGCAGATCTCATTCCACAGAATCATATAATATACTTTGCGCAAATGGACTTATAAAAAATTCATTAGCGGATAATGCTACACGGCTGGAGCTGAGTAAGAAAAGTGCCGGAGTGGGAGACGGCTGGGGGAGAGTGGGCTGGAGATGCCCCTGAGCAGGCTGTAGGATATTGGAAAATGCAGGCAACTTACCTACTTACTTCCATGGTAACATGCAACCCGCTCAGACTACAGAAATGCATCAACAAACAGCACAGTTTGAGCATTGGACATTTATAGCATATATGCCTGAGAAAGGCAGCTGACTAACTGCGCACACATTTGCATGTACATACTGTACACGTAATTAGAAAATACCCAAGCCTATACATGTCAGTAACAGAGCAGACATTTAATTGCCACAACTTAGTTTTATACAGGTAAAAATTGATAGAATTTAAATAACAGAATTCAGCAGGTCACACTGTGTGCAATGATGCGTTTCCATAAATGTTGATATTGCCTTTTTTTTTTACTATTGCTACGCATTATAAGCATTGAACATATAGCATTTCATTATGAGCATGAATTACATTTTATTGAGCGGCTTGAGGAAAAAAACATCAAAATACATCATTAATGGCATGTTGGAGTAAAAAAAACAATCGTCCCTTGTATTATTCTTTGTAATTAAACTTTATAAACACTTTATTTGTGAATAAGGAACAAGTATTTCACGACTACTTATACCAGATGAGAACATGCATGGCTTTCAGCAATTGCTTTACCTACCAGTTCTGGTGTGGAGATCTAACGCTTTCTTCTCGCCCCTTCCCAGTCATTGGAGAGCACCCGACGCATGCTGCAACTAGTGGAAGAGGTACGGAAATTAAATCTTCCTTTTTGTTACCATTCCCACTCAATAATATATTCACAGGAAATCCCCGTATTGCATGATTTATGGTCAGAATTCATTAGATTCTTATCAGTTAGGTGGTTATAAATGAGCAGGTATTTAAATCCTGTGGAACTGAAGGACGTGTTGTGATGGACTCGTATCACATCCAGAGTGGTGCACCCTGTGTCTTATCCTTTCTGGAAAAATGGATGGATGGATGGATATACAGATTTTTCCATGTTGGCTAGACTAAGGATGCCTTAAGGAGTCCTGTTCATTGCCTTGTTTTTTTTGTTTATGAAATATGGATTAGAAGTGCGGCCCCACAAAAGAGGTGGTCTTTTCTCACTATCCGCTTGACCATTTAACAGACTGTTCTGGGGAGCGGTATAGGCGACATTGGCAACAGGCAAACGTACATTTATGGATCCTATTATTAAGGAGCAGCAAAGGAACATAGTATCAAATAATATTTCTCCTTTAGAAGTAGCAAATAACTCTTTCCGTACAATTTCTGCAGAAATGTAATGGAAGCTGTGAACACTAAGACTGCTCATTTATTGAGCAAATTTATAAGAGGCCAAGGATTATCAGCTAGACACAGAGAAACAATTTCTGACTACCTTTGGTCATTTTGGCAGAGAAGTGAAAAGTTCTGCAGTCTCCTTTCTGCCAGCTTCACTGGTACTGACCCGAGGAAAACTCAGAGCCATCCCAAGATTGCTCAATTGCCCGGAGGGTCATGTCCGCTTGTGCTGATCCACTGCTCACAGATGGAGCTGGCCTGGCCAGCTTTGTGTGTGCCGTGGGTTTCTGACTTGCTTCAGGGGTAACACAAGTCTGGACTGGATCCGCTGTCAGCAGTGGACTATCTACAGGGAGCTGGCCAGAGAAACATTTCCAGAAACAGGTTGATGCAGATTTCTTATTTTAAGATGAATGAATAAATGAATGTCACATTTATATAGCGCTTTTATACGCTAACCTTATTTGAGAAGTTCAACTTGCTCATGACACAATACCATGGAAGGACACTGATGTATAATCCAAAGAAAAGAAAGCATTGATTGGTAAGGACCTTGCATCAGATGTCAGAGGGATTTACTGGTAAATCGGATATTACCACAATGACGGAGAAACCCAAGAGGCAAATTCTGGGAACTGGAGGAGCTGTGTAACCTTTGAAGGTCATATTGATCTTGGTGTCAATGCTTGCTTAAACCACATAGTCCAGTAAATTACAGTGTCCAGAAGAATAAGTTCAATCTCTGTGCCATTGTTCAAAAAAACAGCTATGGAACGATAGTGAAAAGTGACACTATTAATTAAGTTTTTAGTGTAGTGAAAAAAATAAAGCTATTTACTAAATATCATCAAAGACATCATCTGACTAATATAAAATATAAAATATTTATTCCCTACCTTTACACTTAAGTGGCATTTATACATATAATATTTAGCAAATATGACTGTAAAAGTAAACATAATATAATAATAATATAGTAGCAACATGAAGTATCACCTCTAACCTGCTCAGTGTCATGATCTAACAAAGGAAGGACGCAGGAGTTGGGAGTAAACAAAACAGAGTTTTATTGGGGAATAAATCAAAAGCAAAGGGATCATGAAGGATCAAAAACAGGGAGCCACTAACAGGGGAAAGAGCAGGTTACAGAGCAGACATTGCGACTTCAGTGACTGGACTGGGGAGCACAGGACTGGAAGGCATTTATAAGGATCACAACAAGAGGCAGCTGAGGAGAGTTAACATGAAGGCTAGAACGAGAGGTAAGACTAACGCATATCAGGTGTAGCTCATTAGATCCACACTGGGGAGAAAACAGGAGCAGCCTGACGGCAGGGCGTGACACTCACTAAATAAATATAATTTTCATCCACTTATCCAGGTTTTTTGGACTATAAAAATTTAAAATGTCATACATTGGATACTTAAATAAGTAACTGGAGCAACAGATGAATACATTTCTTCAATCTCTAAAGATTTTAATTGTTTCCACAGTTTTGACCACTAGCATATGGTTATGTAAAGACTATGTTTTTGGTCAGTTTGACATACAGCTGGTTGACATATTTTTACAGTGGTCACTTTCTTTGTCTTATAAAGTAACAAAAGTCTCTTCGTGCTCTTATCAAGGCTTCTGCTCTCATACTGTCAGCCACTTGGAGGTTAGGCTGAGTTGACCCTCCCCAAGATGCATTCTAATTGGGTTTCAGACACGCTCAGCCCTCTGATGGGTGACAGTTAAAGAATTTGGTAACACTTTACTTAAAGCAATCATTATACTGCATTACACATACCTTCATAATATACTATAATGCATTCATAAAGTATAATAAACACTGTTGTAACTATTTATAAAAAGGCATAGCGCATTATAGTCAAGTGTATTATACATTATGAATACTCTGTGAAGGTCTCATCTGTAATGCAGTATAAGCACCTTTATGATGCAGCACAAAGCTGCATTACTTAATTCTTATATTGACCATTATAATGCATTATGATACTGTAGATTAAGATATTCAGAGTGCATTATAGATGAGACCTTCATAGAGCAATCATAATGCATGAGTAACATGGCTATAATGCGTTATGCCTATTATAAAAATGTTTATAGTCGTCCTTGTAATGCTTTATGATTGTGTTACAATGATCATAAGAATAGTTATTATGCTTTATGAACATGGGCTTCATAAAAAAGTACAGTACTCAAGTAAATGTATTTCATTACTTCCACCACTGGGAATTTGCAGATATTTTTAAATAAAAGCTGACGGAGCTGTCAAAGTGCAGTGACAGAATATAGGGAGAAGATGTAGATTCTCGGAGAGGTCACAGGCAAAGCTGAAATCAACGCAGAAGGATCGTGCTGCACCTGACCTTCATGAATAGCGGGTTCCCTTGTGTCCACTGGTGCAGAGTGACATTGTTTAAGCGAAATTCCCTGCCTTCCAGCCAGGGACTGGTAAATGTCAAGCTGATGATGTCTTCCTTTGATGTCAGACACGCGCGTTATCGCCCCGATGCAGGCACAGACCTCATGTCACACTGCTTATGATATAAGCAGCCCATGACGCACTTACCTTTACACGACAGCATGGCATTTCACGTTTCCCGAAACGGTTCACTCCAGTTTTTAGTACTGCAGCGGGAGGTGTCAGCAGGCACCCCGAGAGACTGGGGCATTGACTGCTGAGTTGTCACTGTCAAACCACCAGGGTAAATGAGCCATATACCCTCTCAATTCTCCGTAACGACGTTGCATGTAACAGCCATTCGCAGTGTTTGTGGTGACAGAAAAGTAAGCCGTGAGATTGTAGAAAACATGTAGTTGATCAAAGATATACTTCTGGTTTTTTCTTTGCATGATGTTCAATCCCTGCAGCTTGAGATCATATCAGGTTATATACATCTCCTTCAAAAGTCTGACTTTATTATAAGCCACTGACTGCATGTTGTGTGGCTAATGTTATGTCCTTAGGGAGATGGATTGGGTGGGAGGTCTCATGTACAGGCAAATGGAGAAAGGTTAATTATATTGCTGTGAAGCGGCTGTACTTATAACAGTATCAGCACACTGTGTGCACATCGGTTATTAGGTTTTAAGCATTACTGCAGTTTTTTTTTTTTGCTTGTACCATTTGCTACAGAAAAATATCTTCAAAAACCCAAAAGATAGAATACAGATGAACTCCAGACTGGTTACACTCTACAATTCATTTGCCAAGGATATCATAATAACTCTCAGTCTCAGTTAATCTCATTTCATTAGATCGAATTTCGACCAGAAAACAAATTAGGAACTTTTTGAAATAGGTTTGATTTAGTTATTGTCATTATCGTACTTATTTGTGTTGAGCTTTTCCATTTTCTGTTCTAAATGTTTTAGTGCCTGTGCTCACTTGATCCAATCTTCTTTTGGCCCAGTTAAATCAATTATGGAATATGTGATGACATAGAATAAAGTAGGATATGATTTTAAACAGAGGTCTTGGTGGGTCAATGAATAATGTGGAAAAAATATTTTCCATACACGGAACTTCCATTTCAGCGGGGCTGAATATCAGTGTTCCTCCAGTCACAACAATCAATCTAACTGCCATTATACAAAGGTCATGGTCTAATTTATACCTATTTATTTTAGCATTTGCTTTTTATCTGAAGCAACATGCGTTGTTGGAGAAGGCAGTCTCGGATGGTTCCAGAAGCATTTGGTTGTGATGGGCCTTGCTCAACAGCCCAATGGTGAAATCAGTGACTTTCTAATCACAAATACAGCACCCTAACCTACTGAACCGCACGCCTTTTTCTGAGGTTTAGTAATCTGATTTGTTGTCATTGAACTCTCCCTGAAGTTTGTTTGCTTCTGAATCTCCATCCATCCATCCATCTTCCAACTGCTTTTCTAATACAGAGCCATGGGGAGGGAGTGGGTGTTATCACAGAGATTGCAGAGAACATCCTGGAAGTGATATGGGTCGATTGCAGATAGTCTTCTGTGTCATGTTGTTTTCATCAGTCTCTTTTGCACTCTTTCTCCCTGTGTCTTTTGGACAATTTCTCACTGCCATTGTCTGGGAGTAGAGTAAAGATGCTGGTATCAAGACTTTGGTCATGCTGGATGAGCAAGGAGGTAAGTTTGGATGTATTCAAATGAGACCTTCAAAGGAACTTGCAAGTCCTTGAATGTTTATTGTAGCATGCTGTTAAAAATTCTTTGGCATTACAGTTGCATAATAAAAAAAAATCTGAGATTATATTCTATATTTAATAATTATTAGTAATATCAATGGTCTCCACACTTAATAATAAGACTGTTTTATATGTTAAATATTTTTTGTGTCATATGCATAATTTATAAGTTATCTGTTGGGAAGGTGTGGACTTTTTTGTACAGTTAAACCATGCAAGTTATTAATCAAATTGAAGTTCAGTGTGTGGTAACATTTTACATTAACTGCATTTTCATAATGTAATTATTATTATTATTATTATTATTATTATTATTATTATGCATTCATTAGCAGCATGTACGTATACCTTAACATCCTAACATACATTTAGCTTTAATATACATTGATAACAAACATTATACGATTATAATGTCTGTTATTATGATATCATTTTTGTTATGAATGTATATTAAAGCTGTTAAGGTATCTTAGGATGTTAAGGAATACTTTCATGCTGCATATGAATGCATTATGAAGGTGCATTGAATGTTCTACGAATGCATTATAAAGGCAATAAGAAAGTGGAGTTAATGTAAACCTAATGTTTTTGTTGTTCTGTTATATAGTAAATTTGTTTTTGCCAACAGCTTTCCCCTCCTGACTCCATTTCTTATTAATTATTAATATGGTCATCTTGTCTTTATTAGTGTTATTATTAGTATATTAGTAATATTATTAATATTGTTACGTGTGTTCCTGCTTAAGATGGCTTAAGTACTGATGTAAAAATATCAGTTGTGTGTACTTCCATAGTGATCCTAACTTTTTTCTTGTTCATTCATTCAAGAAAATAGTTTTTAAAAAAGCAACTTCATAGGCCACACATCAAAAATATATAATTGAAACCAGGGTTCCAAAACAAGCCTTCTTAATGGGCAAGCAGTCTGGCTGGTAATTACAAAAGCTTTCCACGATAACTTACAATATTATTATAACCTCTGGTCGTTGTATTTTTACATACTATTACCTTACTCGAGGTGAGTTCTGGTCAGACCTCTAATATGACATAATACATAACCCCGTAATGCATTAATCACCATAAAATCCAAAGCAGAATGACATCTACCTCATGTTCTTTGAAATTCAAATGTTTTACATGTTGCCATTTCGGGTACTGAGAGGTATTACCATTACAAAGCACAGGAATATGTTTATAGCGCAAAAATATTCCGAAGGCTTTTTAGACACCATGTCCTGACAGAGATGTTTATACCCACATAACGTGCATTGTATGGCTTACACCTGACAGCTCAGCTCAGGGGTTGAACTTTAACAGCCTGTTTGTCAATAAGAACAATTATACATATTATGACTACATTTATTTGGCCCATTGAAACACCTAGGTAGTAGAAATTAACCGTCTGAGATTAAATGTGCCACACAATGCATTCTAGCATCATGTATCATCATGAATTCATTAAAATTTAAGGGCAGCTACTCTGGAATTTATTCAGCATTATAGATAAAAGTATAAAAACATTAAATTATTATGACATGTATAAATTAAATTGAAATGAAACGTTACCATTCAGGTCAATATTATAAACATGTGGAAATGAGACAAAGGAACATTAAAATGTTAACTAAACATGTTTACGTGAAATTGCTTTATCTTCCAAAGGGAGGAGGATCCTTAATTAACCTGTCAGTGTGACATTATAGCAGCTATTTAATATGTAAAGTATATGTTCCCCCAATGTTATTATCTAGCGTAGGGATATCGTTAAAGTGCTTCTCAAGCCAGGGACTACCAGATGAAAACAGGTCAGAGGTACATACCCCCTAACATTTATGCGTGATTTTATAAATAATTATGGACTAAGGACCAGGAGGGAGTCCCTCATGAATAAATGAAGGGGAAGGGCTTCTAGGATGATCCCAGTATGAGACGTGAAATAATTAGGCTACTGTGAGAAAGACATTTAAGACCTTTTTTTAATAGAAATAAAAGAGAAGAAGTGCATGATGTGCTGATGACTTGCTGGCTAACACATTAAATGTAACACAGGGTGGGATGGATGATGCAATTTTTTCATTTTTATAAAATGTTTCTGCAGCTGTTCTGCAGACCTCCAGTTGACAACCCATGATCTATCCAAAGTCCAAAGTCCTTTTTTTTTTTTTTTTTTTTTTATTTTTTTTATCAGTATCATTTCAGCTTAATTGTTACATAGTTGTTCTTAATAAGGCAACAAATTCTTCATTATGAAACATGTACTGGAACGATAAACAGAACTAAAGCCTTAACAAACACAATGCGATATTTTTGACTTTTGGTAACATAAAATACATGAACCATCATAATTGATGAATGATGACCAAAGATGCGGTCAGTATGTAACTAAGACTTAGTTACTGGTTAATTAATGCCTTAAGTAAACGTGTTCTACTACATTATTTGTACCCCTTCGAGTAAAATGTTACCTTAAATTCTGTTGTTTCGAGGTTTGAACCATGAGCTAGACAAACGCAGCCTAAGCGATTAGGTTCATTTCTGACCTGTTTGCAAATAATAGGCCAGGATGCAGGGTGGAGGTAGACGTGCAATGGACAAAGGGTCCCTCAAATAACAAACAAAAAAGACCCATGAAAATAACAGTAAACCCCTGATAGAGAAGATGAAATCTCAGAAAAACACGCACACCAGTCACCAGCAGAGTACCACAGCTTCCCATATCCTTGTGAGCCCAATTAACTGAATCTGCTTAACAATAAGAAGGTAATCAGATTCACTTAGGCTTCACTACAAAGGATATACCAATACTAACTCCTGCCAGTCCACAGTAATAACTATATAGCTTCTTATGGCCAAGTCTAAGGCTGGGATTTAACCTAATTCGTCTACAGATGCAAAACATTCAGTCGAGCACCAACTTACTGTTAGCAGGTAACACAATAGGATATACTATAATGCAATATAGTATATATGCAATATATATAATATATAGAATATATTATATGCTTTATTTATTCATTTAGATTTTCTTAGTTGTTACCTTTATCCAGAGGAACAAATTAATTTTTATAATTCCTTGGGTGAACTACAGTAAGACTTGACAAAGGAATCAGCATCCTCTTATTATGCTTATAATTCCTTGAACCCCATCCTACCTACAAATTTACTCAAATTTGTACATGTCGTCCTGAATCACAGAGATTCAGCAAATGGAGATGTAAATAAACAGCTCCGGTATCTCTTTGGCCACTAATGTCCCTCCTCACACCCTACCTTACCAAGTTTGTATTTTCCACAACTATGATTAAGTATGGCTTGCCTTCAGTTTGCCTGATTTTAGGTTTGCCAACCAAGGATATGGCATGACCTGGCTCTGGCATGGAATCATTGTGAACTGTTGTACTAGGGAGGTCCCTCGTGCCACTTTTGCTTCATTACCATACTGATCATTCTCTGGTGATGTGATCCCAATAGCTCCATAGCAAAACCCTTATAACATAGAATGTACCAACTATAAACAAAACAAAATTATTTTTACATATAAAGCCTTGACTATAAAAATGTCCCTAGATCTATTCAAGTCACGTTATGAGAGAAGAGCCCTATTGTAACTACTTTAGTCACCTCAGAGCTCATTACTCGTGTCTTGACTAAAGGTCCAGTAAGATTCATTGCAATGCTGTCATCCCTTTGTCCTGACCAGAACAACTCGATCGCGTTGAAGATGGCATGAACCATATCAACCAAGACATGAAGGAGGCCGAAAAAAATTTAAAAGATTTAGGGAGATGCTGTGGCATTTTTGTATGTCCTTGTAACAAGTAGGTACTGACCAAGCGCCCTAGGCTCTTGCTTATGTGGTGTTGTCCAACTCGTTTTTCCTCGTCACGTTGGATGTCTCAAGTTTTATGTCTTTTCTTGTCTTTCCCCCCTTTTTTTCTCATGTGCTTCATTGTGTGGGATAAATTGCTTATGTTTAATCAGAGCAACTGGAGCGCATCGAGGAAGGGATGGATCAGATCAATAAGGACATGAAGGAAGCAGAAAAGAATTTGACGGATCTAGGAAAATTCTGTGGTCTTTGTACATGTCCGTGTAACAAGTAGGTGCTGCTTGCCCGTCCGCCTGCCTGCCTGCCTGCAAAACAAAGACTAGACTAATGAGTCTTCTCCAAAGGAAGCCACGTTCTCTCCCCCCCCACCAACCTCTTGCCTTGGTCAGCACATTAGTGCAAGGGGGCGAGGCAGGATGAGCATGAGGCATGCAGAATAAAAACCAAAAAAACAAAGCCGTAGCCATGCTTTAACTTATAAGTGCAGATCTTGTGCCGTTCACATTGCGATGGACATTACAGCATGCCACAGTAGTCCACGCCCAGCAGTGTTTCTACACCACCACTTGGTCCACTTGTTATTAAGGAGGTCCACAGGCTGAACCGTCAATTTAAATACTTTTAAAGAATTGGGCTTATTTAGAGAGCATTGCCAAAACTTTATATATGCCAAAGTTGAGGCACACGCCTCAAAAATGCTGAGGAATGATTTACATTTTACATGCTTAAATGTATAAACAATATTGATGGATGCTGATTGGAAGTGGTGGTTTGGCCGTTGGATATCTTCAGTGATCTTTTCTGGTGTTTCTTTACCGCATATTATTTCTTCTCTATTTTGCCGAGGATCCCTCATGTGGGCCCTACTGGGTCTAAATCTAGAGCAATGGACAAACGGTGGCCAGTGTTGAAACACTGAGTTCTGAAGATGCATGATGCCCTGGGGGGGGATGGGTTTGCCCAGCATGGTTCCCAGCTACATATACAGTTGCCCCATTCTGTCACCTCTATGGAACATAAGACTACCGTGGTCAATTGATTCAACGACTCTCTCTGCAAATTTGGCCAGCTTTCATTGCAGACATGAATGCGGTGTATTGTATATACATTATATAGGCCTTTTGAAAGGTTTATAAAGTGGCTTATCTGAGTGCTGGATGCAATTGTGCTTGCAAAAGTGAATGTGCTGCATGCCGGTGCAACTAATGTTTTTGTTGATGATGATGATGATGATGATATTTATGACAACCTCAAAATGTTAGTAGGTACTTCAAACATTAACCAGGAAATATATTATCAGAACATCTTTCATGATGAATTTCACCTACTCAAACATAGGCAAACAGTTTTTAAGCTCTTGTTTATGTTCCACACAGATATGCACAGTGTAGAGATGTTTGGAGGATTTATGTAGATCTTGTGTATTCTTGATAGTGTAATCTTGATATTGCACATTTAATTCAGTATCTATTAGACTTCTCAAAGAATCACAGTTCGTAAGAATAAGAAATTTAAGACCTATATCCAGCATGGTTTCATTTACAGAAGATTAAGGATAGGTTGTACTAAATGGCTCTGAACCCCCCAAAATCTTTTAAATAAACAAATGGAAACAATCTGAATGGATAGCAATGAATGGATTTCTTAGACTCTGGCTCAGATGTATGTTAAGTCAAATGATTTGCTCTTCCCGTGTTTTCACGGGCCACAAAACGGTGGCAGAAGGTTATGCGGAGGAACACAGAGATGAAAAAGACCTGTTGAGAATAATATAACAATATAGTATTTATTGAAAATGTTCTGCCATTAACCTGCACTTCGTGTCCTGAGTTTGCCAACCTTACTCACTTTAACAGCATTATTAGAAACCCAGACCTCACTAATTACCAGGGCAATAACTGGAGTCATAAGTGTGCAGGCCATGTATGTTTAATACTCGTCAGATAAAGAATGTGTCTGAATGAGGTTGCAGGGAACGTAAAAAAAATCTAGTGCAAAAAAAGGGGACTTGTTACAAACAACCTAATACAATTAGAGTGATATAGAGTGAGCTGTGTGATAAATGTGCTCAATAAAGTATGTTCGAATGGGAAAATGAAAGGAGAAAATATTTAATTGTGCATAGATTATTGAACAGCCTGCAGTTTCTCTGAGCTGCTGCTTTTGTGCAAGGATATACAACAGATACTTAAAAATTGTTTAAAGTGGGGATAAAGTGGAGAGTTAAATAATAAAAAAAGTCATTTTCAGACTCATTGTCAATTAGCGAAAACTCAAAGTTACAGGGTTGCCGTCTTTGGTCAGCTGCCTGGGGATGAGCATTTTGTTACCTGGTAAATAGTCTGTAGGGTTTGCAAACAGCCCCAGCACTTTTGGTGTAGCTAATTTTAGGGTTATAATGGAATACTACAGTGAAAGCGTGAAGGTCACACCAGATGCGTGAGAGGTGGCAACCCAGAAATTAAGGGGTCACATTCAGAAAGACTAAAGTAGGGAATGAAATTAACAGGTTTAAAGACTGAAAACATTACGTTTTCTTCTTCAGTATCTAGTTTCCAGTAAATAGTTTGGAATAGAGCTGATATTTAGGCTGTTAGCATTGTGCCATGGTGTGGAAGTCTTTTGCTGCTGTTTGATTAAAATAGCAACATGAGAAATTACTTGAATTTTATTCTCCAATTTTTTTAAACAAAACATTTTCATTCAGGCTGCTGTTTCCAAACAAAACCTAATTCTTATTCTCTTAGGTACAATTCGAAGGCATCATTCCTTTTCTCTGTTACTGCATCTATTGTAAATTGCTTTCTGTAATATGCTGCAGAACACCAATGGCTTTTCTAATCTGCTGTGTCAATAACACAACACGTATTCCTAAAAAAAGCATCCCTGTCATTTTTTGTTTAAATTCGGCATGTGTACGGGTCCTGTCCTTCCGTGCTCTGTCCCACTGCCACCTTCTGGCCTTCGTGTTCTGTGTCATAGTCCAAGACGGAGATCAAATGTTTCTCATTTAATCTCCTCTTTCAATAACACAAACAGTTGTATTCAAAGAAACAGCATGCAGTTTTCAGCAATATACAGATTATATGTCTCTGTTCCTTTATTAAATACATTACATAAGTAAGACAAAACACCTGTTTGGATACAATATTAACACCTGAGTCTAAGTATTCGTACCCTGCATTCTGCTCATTATCTACAACCTGATCATTGTTTTGTGTGTGGGGATTGGTGGTTGCACCCCCCCCCCCCCCCCACTGAGTTCCTCTTTCCGTGTGCAGACTCAAAGGGGGTGGTGGCAAGGCTTGGGGCAACAACCAGGATGGAGTGGTGGCCAGCCAGCCTGCTCGCGTGGTGGATGAACGTGAACAGATGGCCATCAGTGGCGGCTTTATCCGCAGGTGAGGTACCACTGAACTTACAGTGCATCCCGTGACTGTGCAAAGGTGCCTAATCTGGGTGCTAAAACCAATCTAAGGATCTAGGAGGAATAGTGGAGTGAGGATGAAATAAGCTAAGCTAAGACAAGACAGGACAGGGCGAGATGAGATGGATTCTGATATCAATCCACAAGGGGAAATTTAGATGTTACAGTAGCAGTTATAGACAGGATCAGACAATACACACAACATGAGCACAGTATGAAAGGACATAAATATATAAATATAAACAATGTGCTGCATACAAACAACCAAGTGGAGGCCAAAGTCTTACACCATATACCCCATATACCATACAGTACAATGTGAATTCATTTTTAGATTTTCCAAGGTAAGAAAACATTACAACTGGCTAAAAAAGATCACCTGCTAATGGCTGTGTTTGACAGATCCAGGTGCCAAGATTCCAATCTTCCAATCCAACCTTCCAATCACAAGGACGGAATCCTAGCTTCTTAAGCCACACGTTTCTCTCCATTTGGCAGCACCTCGATTAACTGGCTCCCACCCTCGTTACACCACACAGGGTAACGGATGACGCCCGGGAAAACGAGATGGACGAGAACCTGGAGCAGGTGGGAGGCATCATTGGCAACCTGCGCCACATGGCCCTGGACATGGGCAATGAGATCGATACCCAGAATCGCCAGATCGACAGGATCATGGAGAAGGTGCGGTTCAGTACTGGCGGACTCTTTGTGTGACTCCCTGTGTGACAATGTCTTCCAGGCAGCAGCATGAATTGCTGAAAACGCAGATTGCAGGCTGCAGCTAGCCTCATTCTCATTGACTATCATGCACGTTTATTAAGAAGCTGTTTATCCTTTTTTAGGCTGACTCCAACAAAACCAGGATTGACGAGGCCAACCAACGGGCCACGAAGATGCTGGGCAGTGGCTAAACGCCAACAGGAAGTGCTTATATCCTTAATGCCATCATCCCAGTCCACTTCATATACTGTTCTCAGAACAGTGCCGATGTGCTTTCTTCATGGTATTTTCCGACTCATTTTGCACACATGCCCAAATCCCCCATCCCTCGACACTGTATGTGTTGTTATGTGTCGTATGTCGGCTATTTAAATTATAGTCTTTGTAAATGGTTTATTTTACTGTATCTTCTATAAGGTTGTACATAGTGCTGATTTGAAGGCTATAGCTCACTTGTGAATTCCTTGTTCTCTTTTTTTAAATATATATCATATATATGATATATCATTGCTGGATGACAACTAATGTAGGAATGCTTTACAACATACTTTTCCTTTCAGTATTTCAGTATCGTCCAAGTAAAACTGTGTCATTCCATTTCGCTACTGCCGTGGTCCTTATTTCTATGTAACAATATATTAAAAAGAAGAATAAAAATAGGTCGAGAAACAATAACAGGAAGCGCTTACAACTGCCAGCTTTGGTTTTGTTCCCTCGTTAGTCATCACAAGTTCATCATCTCACAAATAGAACATGTGAGGCATAGACATTGCACTTGAAGTGGCGTGATTTGTGCATAATGCATGAGTAATTGATTTTCAAAGCATAAAATAGAAAAAAAAAATCATTCATGGCAGTAGCTAACTGATGGACGCATGCTCAGTGTTAAGACACAGTTGGGAATACCATAATACTGCAAATCTGCAATAGTCACATTCCTTCAGTCAACATATATTTATGACCTGGGACCAATCATTGTAAAATTTGCAATGGGGATGGTGAAAACAATGGCTGTAGCATAAAAGGACATGTTTTTCTAAGCATTTGTGCAGTTGAATTGAATAAATACTGAAGATTAAGGTTGTGTGCTGTATTATAGGGTGTGGTTGCTCTTTACAATGAGAAGACTGCTTATTATGCCAATATTTCTGAAAGGCATTACTTTTTTTAAGACAGTATCCTGTTAGTTTGATCGCCATTTGTGGTTTGTTATCCGTAAAGAAAAATACAGAGGAAATTAACAGGTTTAACTAAACAAAATGTTGCCTAGAGCTATGCACACCAAATCACTGACATGTTGAGTATCTCAAACAAAAAAAAACCCTGATCAGAATACAGCATACAAATGTTACGTTAAACTGTGAGATTAAAATTGTTAATGCATGTAATATTGAATCTTCTTATTGTTTCCTGTTTGTTTGTGAAGTGATTGAAATTTTGTAGGTAGTTGAAATGATTAAAAGTAATAAACCTTTGTGTGGATTATTTATTTACTTGTTTGTTTTGTTATTATCTCACTGCACTTCTTGTGACTATCGCTGTACAAGACCTTGGGGCAGAAGTTGTTGCACTCTGTGCTTGGCTATTCAGGTCTGACAGGAACTTCTTTATGCAAAGAAGGGGAAGCACCTGACTCGCTGCCAGGTCAGAGGGCCAGTTGGAGGTTAAAGAGGCGATTAGAGCCAAGTTACCAAACAGGTGATGATGCCACTTGGCAGTAGTCTTCAGAGAGGATAAGTTAAGCTTAATTATCACCAGAGGTGAAATGACATTAAAGCTCCTTGTCCTTCAGAACTTCTCCATCCCATCCACTTAATGTTCTCTACTTTTATGCTCGTATTTTGCTGCTAAACACATTCGATTTGTGCTCTATTTATTTTCTGGCAATAATTTCTTGAATTCTGTCCTCCTGGGTATCTGACATAAAATAAAGGCATTAATTTGCATATAATCTTAGATCTTGAAAGGGTATGCTTTGTCAAAATTTGTAATTAGTACCATGAATATATGGGCTAACAAGATTAAAGTATACAATCCAATAGTTTTTTTTTAATCAAATAAAATCAGGGGGTTAAAATTTGGAATATCTTTAGAAAATCCAGGCTCACACAGTTGATGCAGAAGACATTGATACTTATATAATCAATTGGATTTTCCCTATATAACAAAAATAAAATATCTGATCGATTTTATTATCATCGCTCAGGATGTGTTTTGGGCTACATATATGCACTTAATTGTAACTGTAGCTAACAGAAGCTAACAATACCACAAATCGTATTTTCACATATTAGCCTGAATGAATTAAAATCCAGAAAAAACATACCTACTATCCATCTAGGGATTGTGAGAGAAAATGCACAGCCAAGTTATATTACGTTGTGATCATTATTGTGTCTTATGTATTTATAAATTGAAATACTATTTATTAATAATAATATAAATGATAAAGTTATCATATTATAAAAAATATAATATTATAAAGATCTCCAGTTTCTGCAAACATATCTTGTTTTATGCTGTACAATGTGCAGATTTCTTGGTAATATGACTCATTTTTATCAGGAATATAGCACAATATTTACAATATATGCCAGAAAAAGGACCTCAATATAAGACTTGCTTCAGGGATAACCGAATACTGTACTAAGTGAAATGGAACGAGGACATTATTCGGGAGATGGAAGTGGAAACAGGGTTAAGAAAAACAGGGGTCAGGAAGGAGCAGCTATTTGGTGCAAGCTTGAGAGAAAGCACATACCCAAGAATCGAAAAAGATGTTTCACCAAAAGAAGACCAAGGCTTAGAATTTCACAACTGATCACAGAATTACAATGGAGAGTGCGTCATGCAGTTTCATATTTGGGATGTGAGAAAACCATGCACTGAATTCAGAGGTCAGGAAGCCTCCAGGAGTTTGACTGCGCAAAGGGGATACATTCAGCTGGTTAAATTAAGACGTAACCTGTGAACTTTTAAACTGCTTCTGCAAAGTGTGTTTACATATTAAAACTGAATGTACAGGATCTACAATATTATGACAATGCTTCATAAATTTGAGTCCTTTTCGTATTCCATTCTAGGAAATTGACAAAGGTATGCTACAGCATTTTGAAATAATTTTGCAGTATCAAAAATTTCAAGAGAAGCTTTCTTGTTTTTTGATTACGGTAATATGATAAACAAAATGGTTGACTGGTCACAATTATTCATGTTATATTCCACTCCCCAGCTGATGTTATGTGATAAAGCAAATGATACAGACTATACCTACAACCTCCAGATTGCAGTTAATGCTTTCTGGTGGTGATAAATGATGCAACATTTCTGAAAATGAAGTACATCCTAAACTCTTCCATTTGAAAGCCCCAGATTCCACATTTGAGCACTGGAAAGCTAAACATATTATATATAAGGACAACATATTGTATATAAGAACATGAGTAGATTTAATATTACTCAGTAATTTAGCAATGTGTTTGAAAACAGAAATGAAGTACAACTAACTTTATACACTCTTTGGCTTTGTGGGGTATTTTGGTTTTGTGTGAATTGAAAACAGTCCCAAAACTATTGACACCTCCGGCCTGGGATTTTTTAGTCCCCACACAGATAACCTCAATTTTATGCAAAACTGCGAATGCAATTAAAAAACTAAAAATCTTTGTCAACTAAAAGTCTTTGTTTAGTTACTTATGATTAAGGTTGTCATGTTGGGATTAGAGTTTTTCCCATAGAAATGAACGGAGAGTCCCCACAATGATAGGAATATAAGCGTGTGTG
>JAODKL010000027.1:9482366-9493936 GCA_026780765.1 Petrocephalus schoutedeni | reverse complement strand
TGTCATGTTGGGATTAGAGTTTTTCCCATAGAAATGAACGGAGAGTCCCCACAATGATAGGAATATAAGCGTGTGTGTCTGTGTGTGTGTGTGTGTATAGAATTTGCATGTTCTCCATTCAAATCCAGTTAGATGACTGACCAGTTAGATGGTTGACTATAAGAAGAGTGTGTCTGAATATGTGTTCCCCTGCCCTGAGCCCTGAGCTGTGTAAAATAGGTTCTAGGCCCCCGGTGACCTGGTATTTAAGCAGATGGGTGGATGATGTATGGATGGGTAAGCCAAAAGCCCAGCTTTAGAACCAACTGGATGGTGCTTTTCTCAGTAACTTTTAATGCTCAGCGATATACACATAGACTCACCCAATACAGCCGCCCCCCACCCATTTAGGCACATGTTATATGTAGCATTACATCTATATAAACTGATCCTTTTGATTAGTCGAGCATAACCCACCGGCAGACACACTCACGGATACCCAACACACTAAGAGTTACATAAGAACACACAAGCCCCCACACAAGCCCACACAGCCTGACTCACACATTTGAGACGAGCAGACGAGCTGTCGGTTTTCGCAGGCTAGACACGCAGGCATGCAGAGAAGCTGGAACGTGACTCCTGACCCACGCCAGCCCTCATCGTCATTAATTGAGCAAGGTCAGCCTGTGCATGGAAGGTCAAACAGGCTTGATTTTAAATGGCAATGCTACAATAAATACAGCTCTCCTCATTATTATTAGAATACAACAGTGTGGAATAGCTCATAACAGAGGCTGATGAGGAACTAATTATTCCCTATGCTAGGCTGTAAGGCAAAGGGTTGAATCAAAAAAGTTAGACGTGGCCCCTTTAAAGATGAAGTGCTACGCCAATCTGAAGGGTCTTTAAAGTCAAGCTGTCCATCACTCCAGTAGACCGCTTCAGGGTTGATGGATCCTGCCGTCTCATTCCCATCGTCTACTTACCAACATGCCCCTCCATCCGTGACCTCGTTTTCCCCTCTGTGTTGATCTTAGCAGAGTCCTGCAGCACTGAATTAAACAAAAGTGACTTCATTACTGAAAAGACTAGAACAAAAGTACACTGCCAGGATGCAGTGCAAAACAGACCTGAAAAAGAAATAAATAAAACTGAAATAAACACATTAAAAAAACATGTGTACATTGTGAATAGGAAGGCACGGTCCCTTCTGTCTACATTCTGTCCTCAAACAGCCCCATCCACCCAGCTGACCTTAATTAAAACCAAAGTCAACTGCACCAGTTGGAGCAAGGTAAGGCATATCAGCCAAACCAATCTCTATGCAGGTACACTGACGCATTTTAGAATTCATTCTTAACGAGAGAAAACATCCGTTTGTATAAAAAATATATCTTATCTACTGGAAAGTATCCAGTATGGTTCAGGGTTAGCATGCAGCCTAACTCAGGAAGCGTTGGGCACAAGAAGCACTTGTTTTAGGCTGCTGGAGGAACCCCATACAAGCATGTGGGGCACGTTAAAACTCCAAAAACGGTGCTGTGGAAAGGAATCGGACCTGAGACCATGTGGGTGTCACCCACTGAAAGACTATAGGAGGGCCATGACAATGGCACTGCATTACATAAAAATAATGTTGATAATACTAATAATAATAATAATAATAATAATAATGACACTTTATTGATTCCTGTGGGGACATTCTCGTTTCACCCACCCCGTCTTGCACTCCATTACACACATATGTAGGAGAAGGCGAGCTCGGGGGCAAAGGGCAGCCACCTGCAGCAGTGCCCCTGGAGCTGGGTGTTAAGGGCCTCTGCTTAGGGGCCCACAGACGGGGCAATTCTGCCTAGGCATAGCCCACTGAGCCACACACTGCCCCAATTAAAAATACAGCTGACATTTTAAATGCCAGAACCAGAATCCAAGATTTATAATCATATGGAGAACTGTAGTCACGATTTGCTGCACTTACTAGTCACTGGCAGATGACTGATGGGTTTACAGTACTATATGTCAAATTCATCTCAGTGTGTAATATAGACTGATAATATTCCCACTCTATACTCTATGCTGTTGGATGGCAGGTCAAGGCCACGGCATTTGGCCTCTCGCCTTCTCCTCTGTCGTAAAGAGCTCAGCCATAAAACGCCATTCATGACAACAGCTGAACACGACTCGGCCTGGGTGCACCCCGGTAAATGTCATCACACGGGCCTGTGCCCGCCCCCTCACGCCCCGCTGCCTCACGACTTGATCCCTTTATCTTCACACTCTCTGCACCCTCCGCGTTTCAGCGTGACGTGCGGCGCAAACTCCCCGCCACCAGGGGGCCGTCGGAGATTCTGAGGATCCTGCTGATTTATGACGCCCACTCTGCTGTCCGCCACCACCCCACTTTCTCTTTCATCGGTGATGACCGACATTCCAGCCTCCTCTCCGGCAATCAGTCCCACCCACACCGAGCCCAGTTCACTGTATTCAGCAGATGCTGGCTTCAAACACAAAATGCACTCCTAGCCCCCACTTTTGTGCTTTTTAACACAGCATCGGTTCCTCTAATCTATTAACACAGCGCGCAACATGAGAAATTAAGCGAGGAAACCGTGCAAAAAAAGCACTACCGATGATAGTCACACTGGTACTGGCCTCATGAGGTTAGATCACTTTGCATTTAATGCATCCTGACAGATCACTGTATGCAATCAGGCCAAGAGGCTACGTAAAGCAAAAGGTCTCCTGTGATCAAACAGGACTCTGGGGCTGCAGGGAGGGTGACCCCTCACACAGATCTGTCGTCCTCTTCACTTTCAGGTTGGGTGTGGGTCGTGAGGACGTGATGAGACACACGCCCCACAAGGGGTTGATCGCAGCGTGATGGCGTCACTGAGAAATGAAAGGAGTGCGCTTAGGGGGCGGGGCTTCAGGGAGCCTCCCTCCCAGGCAATCTCTCTGCAAATCCTCCCACCGGCCTCATTCTCGACACCAGGCACATGTCATCCGTCGTTCATTATGGAGGAGAAAGGCAGTTACAGCTACCAGATTTGCTACAATTTCATGTAGAATCAGGGCAGATTTCAGAATCTAAGTTGCAATCAGGATGGTCCCTTCAAACACTGACATGTTTCTTCTCCAGCCATCTTCATCAATACCGGATTCCATAATGTTAGAATACCCATGGGGGGTTGAGCAGCCCATAGACCTTGGTTTTTTTCTCTCTATCCAGGAGCAACCTTCTGAGTCCCAACCGATAGAGCTGCCCACCCACAACAAGTTTTATATTGTTGTCTAATACATTTTTTGTCAGTGCATAATTCTATAAATGTTATTTTATAATTCTGATGTCTTTAAAATTACTCTAAATGTAGAGAATAGTACAAATAAACTATTCGATAGGTAGATGGGTCCAAACTTTTGACTGGCACTTTAATTATGGTTTAACCAGCTATTTTAATATCAATTTGTTGCTAATAACAAGGTCTAAGCTGAGCATGTTCTTGCACTTACCCCTGTCTCAGCTACCTTGGCATGTAATGTTTACAGAAATATGGAAATAAAATACTTATGCATAACTTTCACTATACCTTTCCAATGGTGACATCTAATGGCCAGAAAGGGACAGTGGCCTACTGTAGGTGAGTCATATTAGATGGAATGCCTTTGAGGAGTATATGTGAGCTGCAAAATACATCTAATAATTCTCACTTGGATACCTGGGTTTTCAAGGCCACGTGGCAACTGGCTATATAGTGCTTGAAGTCCACTGATCACAAAAACTGCAAGTGAATTTGATGTGTCACAATGAAGAGTCTCAAAAACCATGAGAAACTCCAAATCCAGAGAAACTGGATTGGTAAAAAAGGAAAAGTCAAAGACACAAGTCAAAGCTTGCTGCCGGAGCCAGACATTTAATGGGATATGTGCCAACATCACAATACCACAGAAATGCTTAGCCAGGTGTAAAGATCACAAAGCCTGTATCCTGGAGCAATGCAAGAAATAATATGATCTGATTAGTCATCATTTAGTGATTAGTCACCCGAGAGGGTTTGTGCTCAAAGAAAGTCAAAGGATGCCTTCTACTGCACTCACAATGTCACAGTGATAGTGTATGTGCAGCCAATTCATGAGTGTTTGCTGATTGCTCTGCAAAGGTTTCATAACAGCCAGAGAATATGAGGCCTCATGATGGTCCTATATAACAATGAACAAACAAATTCAAGGATTCGAACCCTTTCCATGGGCTCCCCAATCACCCAATCTAAACATCTCTGGTCTTTATTGGGTGGCTCGGAAGCAGAGTATGAAGTACTTCACCCCTCATAGAATTTGAGTCATTTGTTCATGAAAAATGGCCCAATATGACCTCATTGGCAGTTTCATCTACACGATTTCACCGGCTGCAAAGATCAAAAATCAAAGTAGATTTTCGTCTCCTTTTTTCAGTAGAAAATGTAACATTACGAATTTATCCCTTATACTAAGCAAATGAGGTTATGCGTTTTCAAGATGGTTCTGTAATTAATGGACGTCTTTGTTGATTATATTAGTGTCTACAAAAAAATGAATGACCTTTCCCAATATTACCACATTTATTTAATTAACAAATAAACGTTTACGCCGTAAATTACATATATACAATCTTTAAATACATCATCGCCTAACAATGAAGTGTTTAAACAGACGAACAGTTCTAAAATTAAAAACAGTCCCATACTTCGAAACACGGTTTAATTTCGTAGTCTTTCTGTAGGCAACGCCATTTCAACGCTAGGGGGCTGCAGCGAGAGCAGAAACCAATTCTCGCGATGTTTGCCGTGGGCCGCTTTGTAGTTTCCGGGATTTTGCGAAGCAATGCGCAGTAGCTCAAATTGACACAGAAATGGCGCTCGCGTTTAACTAACAGTAACTTAAGAGTTAGGTACTAGCGAATACGCGCGGTGGCCGCGACCTTTTTTTTGTGTGAAGTCTTATTTACGTTTGTCCTTAGTTAGTTACGAGGCTGAAAGGATCCAGGAAGGAGCGGGTCGCGTATGAGAGGACTGGATTATGACAGAAGAAGAGTCGCAACGGATAGCGTTTGATTTAGCAGCGGTATTCTGAGAGCTTCGCGACACAGGTAGCTAGCTAACGTCCAGCCGGACTCGCGTCGGTTTGACCATGTGGGCTGGGATATGTGCTTCGTCACGGGCTCCTGTGGCAAATCTGTGGGTGGAACCGGTCGGCTACATTTGTCCGGTAATTAAGGGGCCTGGGGAATGGAGGCCCGGCCTCGGTAACGTAAGTTTGGCGCGTGCGGCGGCGGCGGCATTGCCCCGTGCCGCTTCCCTCCGCGCCTGCCCCATATATACCGCGCTGTCCGCGCCGAGCATGAGGGCAGTGCCGCCGGCGGAACATTTACGGAGGGGGCTCGGGACCCTGCAACTTCGCTGGAGCGTGATCGTTTTAAAATTCAAACTCGGTATTATTGTCATTCCGACATGCCTCCCGTTTGCCAATTAATAAACGTGTGTAAAAGATATCGCCCTCAGACACGGCTGCGCCGCTGGCTCCGCGTGAGCTTGGGGGTGATGTTCCGTTTCCGCGCCTTGTCGCGGTTTTCGGGCTGCCCTAGCGGGTCGGAGGCATGGCAGTGACGGGCTGGGGGAGCCGCCGTGGCCCCGTTTGAATCTGCCCACTTGAGTGACGCCATTGGCGGCTCCGCGGGCCACGTGAAAGCGAGCGGCGCTCATCCCGCATGCATGCGCTCTCATCCCCCTGCTGCTTTTGTCCGATTTCCCGTTCGGCAGGAAGGCTATGCGAGAACAGGGTCCCGATCGTTTTAAAAAGCAACGGTCTTCACTAATCGTTTAGTCTTAGAGGAGAAGCCCAGTAATTAATGCGGTTGATTTCTTTCGACTCGCCCCATCTTCCAATCGTTTAACGGATTGACGTAATTTTAACACAAATAAAACACATTTGCTGTTTAATTGTGTCCCTATACATATGATGGGAAGTTAAACGTATAATTTTATTAATCAGAAAATGGCACCATCTGTAAAGCGTTTAGCGGCTCGATCTTATATTAAGAGTCTTTCAGTTGTTTCTTCGGTGTTCTAGGGTCCAGGAACGCTTACGAAATGTGTGATTTGCGACTGTCATAAAGATTGCGACTGTCACTCCGGTGTCGGGTAAAAATAATTGCCATTGGATTAACATTCGGCCGAAGTGTATACCCCATGATAGATTGAATTAATTCAGGTATCAGTACTGACGGCGAAGCTCTGCGTATAGCAACCGAGTCGTGGATCTTTCAGGACCCGATATCAGAAATAGTTTGCTATGTCCGTATTGTTGCGAAATCCAAAAACTTTAGGCGACATAGATGGCAAAGCAACAGGTCCAGTGTTTGTTCTGATGAAGTTATGTTTCTGCCTGGAGAAGGGTGGAATGTGAGATGGGCAGTTCATTCAGGTGGTGGGTGGGTGTGTGTGTGTGTGGGGGGGGGGGGGGCGGTTGAGTAGGATATTCCACTGTTAATGGGCAAAGGATGAGCACAGGGATCACTGCTCTGCATTACATCATGCACATGAAATGGCAGTCTGTGGGCTATTCTGGTAGTTACCTGCAGCTCTGGGACATGAAGACATTCAAGAAATAGTGAGATCTTACTGCCCTAGTGAAAGGTCAAGCTAGCTATGCAGGACAAGTGTGGTAGTGTTTCGCTTTAATCTATTATTCATCAAAAGTGTAGCTCTGCTGTACGCTGTGTAGTATACATGCATATTTAATAGTTACCTTTTTAGGGGCGAAATGTGGGAGATAATGCACGTATACCCTTACCCTTTACATTAACTTAACTTAACCTTTTTTTAACTTAAAAAAGTTACCCTTTACATTAACTTAAAGGTAATTAGCCAGTTCTCTTAAACTGGCACTGGCTTGATACTTAATGAAATGCAAAAAAAGTCAAGTAATCTTCCCAATGTGGTACTTTATTGGATTATGAGTCAATGAAAGCCTGGCTGACTATTTACATCACTGCATAATATTTGCAATTGTATGTTGTAGCAGTATATTCAGTTTATTACACGAATGCAGTAGGACTCTAATGAAGGTATTTTCCTGGTATTTATAAAAGTGCTAAACTATCAGTCTGAATTACTTTTACATAGTGTATTCTGTTGCTGTTACATGTATAGCAGAGTGTTTTGGCTTTATGTAAGACTGTCTGGGTCTGTCATGCAGTCAGCTGTTATGGGAGGAGGCACCAGGTTCTGCACCTCTGAACAACTGCGGTCCCAGTCAGATACTGCTGTTTATCCCTGTACAATATGTTCTTTCATTGGTGCTAGACTGACATCTGGGGGAAAAACAAACAATGTGTGGGTTGTAGTTTAGGTTTTGGAGTGTAGTCAGATACTCCGCCACGTCATGCACATTTACGCATTGATTTCCATGTGCTCTCTGTCCAGTAAGCATGCGTGACCTGACTGCTCAAGTCACCAGCTGCCTGCTGCGCTTCCCTGAAGTGACAGTGGATGCTCTGGGGGAGGACGAGATTACACTGGACTCTGTGCTGCATGGGAAGTTCACCCTTGGTAGGTTGAGTCAGCCTCCTGCTCCGTGGCAGAATTTAGCATCTTGGGGTTTGATAGCTATGTCTCAGCTCTCATAACCAGGCATGTATTTAATCAGGTAACTTGAAACTCTTGGTTCTTGTTGATCGATTTAGAAGAACCATTACTTGTCTTCTAAATTTATGTATTATGTGTTAGTTATGAGTAATAAATAGCATGGGTGTTACTTAAGCTATGTTGATTGCTTTCACCAAGTGTCTGCAGTGTTGTGTAGTATGAATTAATCGAGTGACTTCTGCATGTAATGTTCCCTTTGGTCTAATTTCTGTTTGGCAATCAGGCCGCAGTGGGCTGGCCTGGCTGGCCTGTGGCCCCCAGCTGGAGGTTGTGCACGCTGTCACAGGGGAGCGTTTCTCAGCCTACCGCTTCAGCGGGTTGGGCGAGCACCCTCCCACCGTGCTAGTTGCACGGGACTTCAGCTGGCTGAAGAGGACAGGCCTGCTGGTGGGACTTGAGGAGGCCGAGGGCAGCCTCCTGTGCCTCTTTGACATGAGCATCTCGCGGGTGGTCAAGGCCGTCGTCATCCCTGGACGGGTGAGTTCTCCTTCATTGTTGCTCTTGTGCTGATGTGGATGCTCAACAGGCACCTGATGAGTGATGTTGCTGGTATGTTCAAAACTATACCTAGTATCTCCTTTAATAAAGTGCTTGTTATTTAAAAAACAAGATGCATATCAAATTAAGGTAGGGTTGCAAAAAATCAGATTGTGATATTGCGATTGTATGGTGCATGCAAACTCACCAGGGCTTTAGATGACTGGTGCCTTTTCAGTATTATACGGACATTTACTTACACAGATTAGTAGTACGCCTAAGATATTAAAGGGGCATTTGACACGCCAAAAAAATTGTAATCTCTATAAATTCAGCGTGTCCTTATGTTTGCTAAATTCTGTTAGTAGATGCTACTGTTTGGGTGTAACATGGAAGCAATTATAAGCACTGAAGTGGTGGTAAAGAAAGGGACAGCTCAACAGCTGCAACATCTTTTGAAATAGCAGATATTGTGAATAAACAAGCTATAAAAACACAAGTGGTGTGGTGGTACTTTTTGCAGTTTAAAGTCTGACACATTTATTAAACATAAGGATATGCCAAATTTATACTGATTACTAACTTTTGGGAGTTACAATATTAATATTTATCTGTTTAATATTTTAGGCATGTTACTAATCTGCTTACCATATTGTTGTTGTAAGTTGGCATCCTTATAGTATGGAAAAGCTGGCATCCAGACAAATGTTTACAGCAGTCATCTAAAGCCCTGGTGACTTATTGTACATGGGGCATGTAATATGTGACATCACACAGCCCAAAATTGTTATATTTGTGTCCCCATTAATAGGTCCTGTTTTTTGTCCCATTTAGATCACTGGCATTGAGCCGTTGGTTAGCTATGGAGGGGCTAACGCGAGCACCCAGCATCTTCACCAGAGTCTGCGCTGGTTCTTCGGCGTGGCAGTAGTGGTCACCGACGTGGGCCACGTGCTGCTCGTGGACCTGTGCCTGGACGACCTGACCTGCAGTCAGAGCGAGCTGGAAGCCTGTGGTAAGGGGTCATCCTCTGCAGGCTTGTCACTCTGACTTAGGGGCACATCTTAAAATACACCCAGTTTGCAGTATGTGTGACAGATGTCTTGTATTATGTTAGCAATGTAATGTTAACTTGTACAAGCTGAAGGGCTTTATTAATATCATATAACGTGTAAATATTTATATCATGTTTGTCCAGAGATGCTGCTTTGCGTATACACATTTAACTGGGTATTCATTGGAAGCTAGGCCTAACTGCACTTATAACTATTTGACTGATGTACTGTTTGCCTTAATTGTATGTCGCTTTGGACAGAAGCATCTGCTAAACATGTAAATGTTCTTCCAAGAAAACGTATAAAAATTAGCCCTTTATCCATTTTATTTAAAATTAGTCACGTTCCTGACAGTATAGTAGTAGTCAGGCCCATAGCATGCTGGTATCTGCTCTGTAGCCATGTTGCAGGACCCCTTTTCTTCTGACAGCCCAGCCGTTGCTCTGTATCTCTGGGCTAGATCTGGAGGTGGTGAACAAGTCTCCCGCCGACATCCCGCGCCTCCGCGAGAACGTGACGCGTCAGGGCCGTCACCTGTGCCTGCAGCTAAGCAGTCCGACGGGAACAGGGGTCACCGCCCTGCAGTACGTCACGCGCACCAACCAGCTGGCTGTGGGCTACTCGGACGGTTACCTGCAGCTCTGGAACATGAAGACCTTAAAGAGAGAGTGAGATCTCATCACCTCCACTTGTTTGCCCACACAGTCTCATGACACAAATCTGTTGAATTGCTTGACCTGGGGGTGACTTTTCTGCCTGCCTGGTTGTTTAGGTATCACTCCCAGCTGGAGGGTGGCAGAGTGCCAGTGTATACCTTCACCTTCCAGGAACCGGAGAATGACCCGCGTAACTGCTGTTACCTTTGGGCTGTGCAGTCAGCTCAAGATCAGTGAGTGTTCTCATAAGACGGCTGTAGCCTGCTGCATTATCTCTTAATGTGCCTAGCTGCTCAGTAATATGCCATATAAATGCATTGTCTGCTACTGTGTAGTTGAATGTGCCAGTTCTGGCTTTTTTCCATTGTGTTTAATTATTGTTCTGAAGGGCACTATGTGGTCTTGCAGAGTTATTTCCTTGAGTTTTGACGTGAATTTAATTACCTTGTTTTCAGCGAGGGGGATGTTGTCAGCCTCCACCTGCTTCAGTTGGCATTTGGGGAGAGGAAGTGCCTCGCGTTGGGAAAAATATTATATGAGGTAATTAATTGTCGCAGTTCCTGTGAGCTGGGATCTTATTCCAGCTCCAGCATCCTTGTTTTCCTGCCAGCCTGTTTCGTTGATCGGGTATGCACCAGTCAGGTCAGTTCAGACCTTCAGGTGGCACAGTGGATACACATTTCATAGCCCAGTAGGGATCTAACTGTTGTATATTTGGGCAAGTTACTTAAACAGAATTTCCCTCTTTTTATTTTTATTTTTTAATAATGTATGCAACCTCTGAAAGTTGAGTTTGATAAAAGCCATCAAAACAACTAAGTATAGATGGCCGTGCATACTTATGTTTTGAAGGCTGTCGGAAGTATTGTAATTGGGGCTTCCTTTGCGAGGTTTCCTATTTGAAATCTAAGAGCGGCATTGGACCAGTTCAAACAGTAGCTATGCAGAGTTTAATGTCTTCTAGGGCTTGGAGTATTGCGAGGAGCGCTACAGCCAGGACCTGAACGGCTCTGCTTTCCCACTGCGGGCCCAGGCCACCAACACCCGGTTACTGGGCTGCCAGACCATTGAGAAGTTCCGGCATCACTCCGACCGTGACGACGCCGTCAATGAAGGTTTCATTGTCACACCCCTCATAATTTCACTCCAGTTACCTTGTGGCAGAATAGGATAACTGAAATGTCTACCTTCCTTGCGTGAATCTGTATGTTGGTATTTGTCTCCTTCCAAAGTTGCCTCTCCCGACACTAGTGTGTCAATATTCAGCTGGCAAGTCAAATCCTACGGGCAAGGCAAGCCCTCCACCTACATTGGCGTCTTTGACATCAACAGGTGGTACCATGCCCAGATGCCCGACTCCTTAAGGTAAATTTGTGTCCACTTCAGGTCAAATTTAGCATTAGTAGGATGTTTCTCAATAAGCGTACTTGACCATACTTGTGTACTTGGATAGATACTTTATTTATCCAGAAGGAAATTTAGGAATTACTTGTTCTGCATCATCTTCCATTGCTAGACGCTAGTTTCAATATTAAGAACAAAACAGATGGTTAAAATCCTCAGATGTTCATGACCCTCCCCAAAAAAGATGCATCTGTTGCATTCTTGCCAGACGAGACTAATACCATGATTCATTGTGTCCCGAGTTCATTCTTGGGCTACAAGTTAGCAAGACATGTTTTGCCAAGACTACAAGTACGATTTTTACATTGTTGGTATTG
>JAODKL010000027.1:9457724-9477834 GCA_026780765.1 Petrocephalus schoutedeni | reverse complement strand
AGGTGCATGGTGGAGGCTTGCGCCCTCTTGAGGCAACACTCCAACAAGCTGAATGTAGAAGAAATGTTCCGATTCCTGTATGAGACCTGCCAGGATCTGGGTTTGATGAAGGAACTGCTCAAACTCCCACTAGGCTTTTCTGAACAGGTATGTGTAAGAATAAAATCACCACCGGTCTTGTTATTGGTTATCTTCCGTCCCTATGTGGCAGGTGGTATATGGACATATTGCACAATGCTGGCATTTTAATTTCCAGTGTAATTGTATGTGTGAGTATTTGTGTTTTGAAGCTGTTTTTATTTGCAGGAGGCACTGGAGAAATTCCTCCAAGATACTGGGGGGTCCCAGAATAAGGAGCTGCTCATTGTGCACTACCTCCAGCAAGCCAACTATGTCCCTGCTCTGCAGCTCAACCAGGCCTTGAAGATGAATTTAGTTGTATGTTCAACGCCCTTTGATGGCCTCATACATAGCACAGATTTATTCAGCTATGGACAGTCTGGTAGTCCTCGGATTTGTTTAGCATTTTTCTAAACTTTTCCCACTACTTATCTCTACTATAAGCAGAAGAAATGTTTAATCTGGTAGTAACTTTTTTTCTCCTCTTCATTTTATTGCAGAATGACAGAGATCCAAAAATGAAGGATCGGTCAAGCACCAGGAATTCTATTCTTGAACAGTATGGGAAGGTACTCCCAAGAGTGCAGCGAAGACTTGCCACAGAGAGAGTAAAACCATACCGTCGTCCTTCCACTGTCTTCCGGGAAGGTTGGTTTATATATTTTTAGTTTGTTTCCTTATTTATTTATTTAGTTCGTTGCATTGATTTCCCAATAAATCTGTAAAACCTTGAATTAAGGCTGGTAGGTTTTTGTCTGATGGAGGGCACTTTTTGATTTATAGACATTCCATTTGGTGGAAAAATTGCATTCACTGGTGTATAAATTTCACTGAAATTTGAATAACGCAGGACTTTGTACATGTCTGCAGTTTCAAGGCCTCAGCCTTTGTCAACTGTGGCCAAGCAGTCTACAACAGAGAATGTGTTAACAAGAGCCGCCTTTATCAGCAATGTCCTCACCAAGATTGGGGAAGTCTGGGTGGGCAAGGATGGCACTCCTGAATCCTCCCCACTGAAAAGGTATGTTTTACTACCAGTCACATCAGCAGAAGTAATGCGATTAATCTGACGACCAGTAGTGGCTATAACTGATTTCTTTCCTCACAGCCCAAGAGTACCGGAGTTACCTTTTCCAACACCACGCCCATCCCTAGTGGACCTACCTGAAGCTTTTGTCGGCACACCAATTGCTTTGGCAGTAAAGCGGAGATCGAGGTAATTTCCTGCTTATAACGTGCTGTCATTCCTCTGAATAAGTTTATAATGGAACCCATCTATATAGTGAAATATTTATCTTCCTCAGGAGTATAACTGTAGAGCTGCTCATCAGTGAAATTATCAGACCACTTTTTCACTCTCCCAGATTTTCTTATCAAGTGCATTTTTCTATTTACATTATAGAACACATTCTCATCAAAACTTTAGTATTAGAAATGCACATGTGTGCAATACATTAAGCACATGGGTAAATCTGTAACGGCGCGTCCAGTGCATGGTTGTCACAAACCTGGAGGCAGGGCTCACCCTAGATGGGATGCAAGGCTAACAAAGCATATGCCTGCAAATAAACGGGAAATGTTAATATTTTGATGTTTTTGATCAGCCATTAGGAGGACATTTTTTTCATAGTGCGCTGAATCCTATACTGTCTTGCTCATCATGATGCATAAAGCATGTTGCATATTAACATAAGTAAGAGAAGCTGTGGTGGTGAAAAGCAGTTGGTGCTAACTAGGTGTTATGTGAAGTTACTAAAAGAAATGCAGTCCTGTTAAGTAAATCATTTGCACACTCCAGCTGTGCCAAGATGCCTGGTTGGTTTCTGTAACCCCTTTTATCTATAACACCTTGGCTAGCAGTTTTTACAAGGGTTAAATGCTGCTGACATACCCAGGAGTAAACTGACTGGAGGCAGAGTTGTCATTTGATATAACAAATCCCTATTGTCGAATGACAAATATTAAAGAACAAAGCCATTTTGTAAGTTTAATGGCACAATAATTAACATTCTGGAGGCGATGGAGAGATGTTCCTTATTTATGTGAACTGCCTGTCAGCAGAAGCCACCTTTTCTGTGAAGTAGTGCAGCCTTGTCTTCAGTGAGGGTGGGGAGATGGGGAATTGGGGAAGGAGAGCGTGTCCCTTTGCCATAGACTGCTGAGAGAAGGTTTTGGTTGACTGCCTGGTGGGACTTAATTTAGAACTTGTGCCATTTTCATTCTACTCTGCGCAGCTTTATTCTGTCAGCCATGTCTTGGAGCCATGGTTTTGATGGCAGTTGTGTTGGTCTGGTAATTAAAGGAGAAATTGTTGGGGGGGGGTGGGGGTTGGAAAATGGCAGTGGGGAAGAGTTGGTTAAAATAGTGTGGGTTTGAGATGGGATATAGTTAAGGAAGAGAGAAGAATGGGGGGATTATAGCATCTTGGGGGTGGGGTTCTTAGTCCATACGTGTGTGCACCTAAATGTCTGATCAATAACAGTAGCAGTCAGACAGCTGGACAGGGTGAGTGCCGTGGCGAGAGACTCATGGACTTAAACATGGAAGCCAAATAAACTTAAACAAAGAAAACTGTGAATTAGGACAGTTCAACTGTGTCTATACTAGGGCTGAACGATTTTAAGAATCTAATTGCGATTTATCTGACAGATATTGCGATTTGTGATTTTATTAGCTTTTTTTTTTTTTACTTAGTTCAGTTATCACTATACATGTACAAAAAACTAATTGAGCACAACCGTACACTGAAATCTGAACTTTGCTATCCATTAATCCATAGACCAGGATGGAAATATATTAACTGACTCAAAAATGTTTTTATTCTAACAGAAATGATCACGGGTGCCCACACTTTTTCGGTTTGCAAACTACTTTTTAAATTTACCAGGTCAAAATGATCTACCGACATTAAAATACATGTATAATGAATATAATGTAATATATAAGGATTTTATAATATTTTTATTAACCCATAGACGAATTTTCTAGCGACCTGAACATGGTAAAGTGATTTGTATTTTTGCATGCACATTTTGCATCGTGTTTGCACAGCGTTTGCATATCTTAAATCGCAGCCCTTGCGATTTGCTAATCGCATTGTTTCAAATCACGATTTTGATGTGAAATCGATAAATCGTTCAGCCCTAGTCTGTTACTTATTTTAATATGGTTTAGCAGAGGGAAAAGGAATAAATATTATAGCAGCGGCAAACAGGATTTAAGGTAAAGGGGATAGAACACCATTCCTGTGATTAGACGGGGATAGAACACCATTCCTGTGATTAGACGGGGATGGAACACCATTCCTGTGATTAGACGGGGATGGAACACCATTCCTGTGATTAGACGGGGATGGAACGCCATTCCTGTGATTGGACGGTCGTTGGGTTGGATCCCGTGCTTGGCGGAGTGGATTTGCTGAGCAACGCCTTTAACCCCCAAAGGCTGTGCTGACTGTATGTACACACTTTTTTTTTTCCCCCCTCTAAGGGCACTAGATCTAGTTTTGCATCCATCTACTCTGTCAAGCCCTGAAGGCATTGGCTCGCAGCAAATGCCACTCAGGTATCCAGCCGCAGGGGTGCCATCAAGCCCCTCCCCTGGGAAAACCAGCTACCTCCAGAGCATTGCCAAAGCGCCTGAGCTCAGTCTGCTGCAAACGCCACAGGTGGTCAAGGTACAACAAAGAAACGCAGTTTCGCTTCCGAGTCACTCTTTTTGGTGGCAATTTGTTTAAATGTAAAACAAAGCTGGATTGATTTGGTGGTTTAGCGGTTTTTAGCAAGTCATATTTATTTGGTTTAACTTGGTTTAGTGTGCCACGTAAACATCCTCCACCTAAGTGTATGGTGGAATTCATTAAAATGGCAATTTGTAGGCCTGCTTATTTAATCTTATCATTGGCTTTCTTTAGACAGTGGCAGTGAGTGCATTGCAGTTTCCCAACAATCTTTGTTCTTCAGAGAGCCCGAGCACTGGCTGCATCTGGACCCATGTTCTCAAGCTTTACTCCACAATCCATCCTGCGGAGCAGTTTGCGTCCTACCCCTGTGGCGTCCCCTTCTGCTTCCCCGGGTCGCTCAGCCAGCCCTCCACTCCGGCCCAAAGAATGCCGTATCACCTTCATTGAGAAAACCCCTTCTCCAGATTCAGCCAAGGGTCCTGCTCGCTGGGGCAACACGGTAAGATTGCCGATTGTTTGTCAACATCTGCTGTCAAGTTTTGTCTTAAATATTTTTGATAATTTAACTGCATGATTCCAACAAATGCTGAGTTTTCCTGGATTGAAGGGTGTTCATGTAAGTATTTCAGCAGGTCATATTTCATCTTAATTCCAGACTACACAGGATGGTGACATTGGCCTGCTCTCTAGATCATCTGCTCCCAAACCTGCGCTGGAACAGTGCGGTGCCTCTCCTCTAGAGGGGGAGGTTCAGGAGGAGCAACCTGGCATCTATTCAGCTAAAGAGCAGTCAAGTGTACAGAAAGGTGGAGAGGAGGGCAAAGGTAGTCCAGTAAGGGAGGTCATGGCTGGCAGGGTCAGTCTGGGATGTGAGACAAGCCTGGCCTCAATCCAGTCTGCAGATACCACAGTAGAGTACCATGACGCACCACAGCCTGAGGACTTGATGGAGGAGGAGCCACCGCAGAAAGAGGCTGAAGAGGAAGATGTGAGGAACTCCGCATTTGACATTCCAGATGTACCAGTGTCACCTTCGCTAGAGATGAGTAAGGAAGGACCTGGAGCCACTGCTAAACTCACCCCAGGAGGAGTAGAAGAAGAGCAGGAACTGGCAGAAGATCAGGTCTCATTTCCAAAAGTCCTGCCAAGGGAGGTTTTGAAAAGGGATGTGCTTCAGGAGCAAATACCGGAACAGGAAGTGATTGAAGTGCAGGACCAGGAACTGCCAGAACAGCCTGTGGTGCTGGAATCTGCAGAGCACACTAGTGAGTAATAATTACTGGGGAATTAAGTTCCACTGTGAATTGATGTGGATTTTCTATTAGAGGTCGACCGATATATCGTCCAGCTGATATATCAGGCCGATATTTGGCATTTATAGATGTATTGGCATCGGCCAATATCTGAGTGTAGTGTGCCGATTTACAAACGGGCACGTCTGTGGGCAGCCCAGTTGCTGTGCTGTGGACCCATGCTGCCGTCTGTGCAGGACCCCAGCCAGAACTATCATAAGAGTCTGGGGAGGGAATAGAACAGCTTAAATTCTGGGGCTGGTTGCACAAAACGCCTTAAGTTAAGATTTCCATAAAGTCAAGTCAGTTGCACAAAACATCCTTAAATGTCCCCCTTAAGGTTTCCTTAAAATGTTCACGTAAGTATTTAAGTTTATCTCCTAATATTGGTCTTATACTTAAGGAATCCTTTAAAGGTCCCTTAGCAGTTGCACAAAACGCTTTAAGAACCAAAATGAGGCAAATAACTTAAGGTACCTCTGACTGAACCTTAACCGCAGCATGCGATTTGTGGCTGTAAATGAAGAAAATGAACTCATCCCTAGAAATCTGAGACTGAATACGATCATGATTAATTTATCTAGCATAGATTTGACCGACAGTCGATTTTATAATTTTATTTATACGGCCCACAACATGATTATAATACCAGTGTAGCCAGATTAAATAATGTGTAAGTTTCACTGCTGGTACCAGCAAAAATACAGAGACAGAAGTATATTGGTTATTCGATCGAATTTTTGATGTAGAAATATGTAGACACATGCAGAAAAAAGGTTTTCATGAATGCATTTAATGTAACTGAGATGCAAAAATAAATCCATCTGCTCAGGTTTTCCTCGCCTGCTTCTCTTTCCCCCGCACTTTTGCGTAACTTCCAAGTTGTCACCGGTGGAAACCCGGCTTTTATTTTTATTTTCTTTATATTCGTCAGATGCAAAATATGTTTGATGTCATTGGCAGTATCATACTTAAGGTGTTTTGTGCATCCCGCCCCTGATCGCTTGTGCAACCCCCTAGACCTCTATATTTAACTGGTTTGCTTTCAAAGAACGCAAATAGCCTACAGAACAGTCGGGAACTGGCGTAATTATAGTGAGCCGTCAACCAGCTCTACACTGTAAAAAAAACAACCCTAAAAACGTATAATGTACTGGTAATTTTCTGTCAGGACATTTGCAAGTGTACTCGCTCCCGCAATGCAACGCAAAATTCAAATTAAAGGGTAAAACACCTGTGAAAATGTATATGGAAAATTCCTTCATATTAACACGGTACATTGAACTCTGTTTTTACGGACTCTTACAGATTATGGATTCTTACAGTGTAGCTTACAGGTAACGTTAAGGATAGGTATTAAAACCATCATTGACAGAGAAGTTTTGTGCGTTTATTTAAGTGTATGTAGTTTGTTTATATTTAGGGTGACCAGATAATCCATGTCGTCCTGGACACTTTGAGCTAGGACAGGATTTGTAAACTACCATAATTGAAAGGACCTGGATTCCACTTAAGCACTGCATTCTTACTGTGTGCTGATTGGTCATTTTCCTATAATCATACATGTCACTAATGTCAATGTGAAACAGCTGGATGAGTCTTTCAATCATCGAAACAAACCAGTCAAAGCACTAGAAGAAATGAACTATTAGCCAAGCAAAGGAGTCTTTCTTGTTTAAGGTAGTTTGTAAAACCTGAAGTAGCTCAGTGTCCGGGATGACATGGATTATCTGGTCACCCTATTTATATTTAACTTTACGCTTATGTTCTAAGTCAGTGTTCAATAAATGTTAAGTTGAGAAATGTTGTGTATGCTATATTAGTGTGATATTTTACCATGCAAATAGAGGGGAAAATGTCCTGATGTTAGTCAGTTGCATAAAAATTATTTCCAGAATTTACTGTCCAAAGTATAAGCTCTTACAAATGCAGAGTTGTAAATTTAGTGGTAACCATACTGTACAAGGTTTTTGAACACCAGGGACAATTTAACAGTCCATTGCAAAGAGTTTAAAGGGTTAACTAGGTATGAAATATTATGACCACATTGATTGCGGTTGTCTTGTTCTCTAGGTCTAGATGAGTTTGTGGAGCGGCATTTATTTGGTGAAGAACAATCCCCTACTCTAACGCGCTTTGGTATCAAGGAAGCATCTCAGGGATGGACACCCTGCTCCAGCAGGTAGTTCTTTGCCTTTGGTTCTGCTTTGCTTCTGCTTGGTCTCTGTGTATGTTCTTCACTTGTCTCTTCCAATGTGCAGTGAATCCCATAATAAGGGGGAGTGGAATACAAGTCCAGTACTGGTAAAAGAACCATCTGAGGCTTCTGCTTCAAGTGGAAGCACCACTTCAGAGTCCCAATGTGAGTGTCCCTCAGTCCCTGCTTTAAATCATGTAGAACAGTCATTGTCATAACTATGGACTAATGTCTATATAGAAATTAAACCAAGTGCTAATTTGTAGCAATTTGGTAATCACATTTACTGTTCAGTGCCTTTTTTGCATTTTATTTGGAGTGTACTAAGCCTTTGATCATTCTGTGCTTTCCAGCTGTTGTGAGTCTGAATGAAAGTGAGGAGCTCTCTAGCTCTTCTGAGGAGGAGGTCAATGATCCTTTGCAGGAAGACTCTGGAAGTGAGGTGGAAATCATAGAGGAAGATGAAGGCAGTAGGAACCATCAAAACTTGAATGCTGGCATCATCTTGGATCAACTCCATAGCTCTGAGTACCTTGAGCAACAAACTGTGGTTCTGTCAATGCTTAAACCAGATATTCTGGAGGTAATTTTGATAGTCACACATTGAAGGCTTTTAGTATTTTGTTAAATACAGTATTCACAGTAACTTAAGTGTTGTAAAATGATGATTTTTTTTTATACAGCACAATTAAGTTGAAGTCATCATGGTAATCTCTTAACTTCTGCTTATGTGATAACAGGTTGAGGGTGGTGAAACTGAGGCAGTGCTCATGCTCAATATGAAGACTTCAGATGAAGATGAGAGCGAACCAATTTTCACAGAGCTAAAGCCCTCAACAACTCTGCTGATTCCAATGGAGCCAGATGAAGAGAATCCGCCAGTTCAGGGGTCTTTGGAACTGGGGGAGGATGTTGAATCTGTGGTTCCTCATATGGAGTCTCTTGGCAACTTCACCCTGATGCTGGAGGCAGACGTAGAAGAAAGGGAAAACGAGCTGGCTAAGACGGAGGTGGACGCTGACATTATGATAATGGAACATCCTCTCTCGATGGATGGTAGTGAGCAACATGACATAGTCCACTTCAGCAGACAGCCAGGACACAATGATGGTGATGACCCAATGACCATGGATGTATACCTGCCTACAGCTCTGCCAGATATGATTGAAGAACATGTTGATGATACTAGCAAAGGCTTAACTGATGAACTTGAGGGATCACAACAAAATTTGGTTAAGGCCTCTGAGGAGCTGCCTTCGTTTTCAGCTGAGACTCGGGATCTTACTACGACACCTGACCAGGTACTAGAAGCAGAGGTTGAAAGACCAGCAGAAATTCACACCATGGAGTTGGATGCAGATGGAGTGCCAGCCCATGTTGACAAAAAAGCACTAGTAAGTGTTTATGAAGAAAATTTTACAGTGGTTAAATTAGCTGGGGTCGAAAAGACACAGGCTGATATTGCAGAAAATATTCAAGAGGAAACCAGTACTGCAGTTATTAGTACGTCAGCTCAGGAGCCAAAAAAATTGAAAAAGGACCAAACTCGACCAGTGGTTGAAATGGCAGGATATGAGGAACTGACTGCTGTCTCAAAACGGCCAACCAGGCAGAGAAAAACAGTGAGCCTTGAAGAACCTGAAAATGACCTGCTGTCACAGGAAACGGTTATAGAAGAAATGGATTCTCAAGTGCCCTTAACTCCACGAAGGAGAACTAGGAATGTCAAGCATGGTCACGTTTCAGAAGTTCCTCTTACTCCAAGGAGATCTACAAGGAGACTTGTAGAAAGCAGCCAGTTGCTGAAGGAAGAGGAAGTTTCAGTCGGTATTGACATTGCTATCTCAAAAACTGAAACCTCCAAGCCACAGACTCCACAGAAGGCCACTCCAAGAAAGGGTTCCCGCAGAACTAGGAACACTAGTGTGGCTATGGATGAAGACATCAAGGTCATAGAGGAATCAAGTGAAAAAGAATCCTCAGAATTGCCAGTGACTCGTGCCCGCAGTACCAGAAAAACGAAGGCTCCTGATGTTGGAGTACCTTTAACCAGCCTTGCTAATCAGGAAGTGCCAAGTAATCAGCTCCCAAAGACACCTGGCAGTCCAGGCCGGGTGATGCGCAAATCTCGAGGAATTACTCTTGCCCTAGAGCTGTCTCAAATGGAGCCACAGGAAGTCCCTGTTATGGTGATAACCCCTAAACGGAGCGCAAAGAAGATGAAAGAGGGGAATCTGGAGAACACAAAGAATGTCCCTCCTATTGCTGAGGAAGTACCCCTGATCAGAAGTTCTCGACGATCAACAAGGAGCCAGTTGTGGAATCACATGGGCAGTTTGGGGGCCAAAAAAGAACTCCCTCTTCTGGAGACGACACTAGAGGTTGAACCCGGAACACAACTGGCAGAAGCCGTTATGGAGAGACTTAAAGACACCAAAGAAGGATGGAAAGAGATGGATCCTGCAGCTGAAGTTAGAGACGTAGTTCGCTCCAAGCGGAGAGTTACAAAAGCGGTAACTGATCAGGGTTCCTCTCCTCCCTCTAAGACGCTAGAACCTGATGACAAAAAGGTGGCGCAAGAAGAGATGCAAGAAAATGAGGTTTGGCCCAGTGAGAAGCAACAGGTGCTGGATAAATCAAGGTCACGGAAGACAGGCAGAAGCACACGGGCAAGTACGATTCCTGAACCTGATTTTGCTCCAGTACACCATACGTTTATCTTCTCGCCACCTCAAACCAGAGGAAGAACAAGAGGTAAGAGCTAGTGAACCACCAAAGTTCAGTTTCTTGGAATCCATCATGTTTCTCATGAATTTAAGTGATAAGAATAGAATTGTAAGCTCCCCCCCCCCTCCATCCTCTACAGGGATGAAGGCTGATTTCCCCGAACAGAATGACAGCCCCATGCCCCAGTTTACCTTTTCCCCTCCAGCAACTCGTGCAAGGCGACCACCACGCAGCACAATATCTGACTCTGCCACTGAGGTATGAACGTCTACCCGCCAACTATCAGCTTTGTCAGAATGTGGCCAGTGTCTGCAGTTCTTTGGCTACCAAGCTGAATTCCCAGGAATTCTATTTGCTTAATCACAGTCCTCAGATTGAACACTTATTTTTCCCTTTTAGGAAAAGCATACAGAGGATGCCATTACCAAAGTGGAGGTGAAAGAGGCAGAAGGTGCCAAGCCCAGGAAGAAGAGTACGAAAACTACAAAGTATGTACTAGTTTAAACGCTGCAACCACTTGATGTAATTATTATTGGCTTTAGCTAGTTTCAATGCTCAGGAAATGCTACTTTTTTGCCCAAACTGCATGGAGTAATAGTGTTTGCTTCCTGACCCTGACTTTGTCTGTGTCCATTTGACTTTCCTCCTGTTACTCAAGTTTTCTCCCACAGTTCAAATGCATGCATTTAGGTGAAACTGCTTGTTTTGCCTGTAGTTTGTTGCATCATCCCATTCTTTGGCATTGTGTTTTCTGAAATAAGCTTAATACAACCCAGTAGAGGTTAAGCAGAGATGAATGTACGGATGGGTTTTGTCCAGCAAACAACCAGGCAAAATCTTTCCTCCTTTGCAGAGTGAAGGCAGTAGCTGCGCTCCCCCCACCCATAGAGATAAATTTGATTTCCCCCATGGCCAGCCCTGCAGAACCTGCTGCCCCTAGGTCAAAGAAACTGCAAGAACAGGCTGAAGGTCCCCCCCAGAGAATGACTCTGCGCCATAAACGCCTGCTGAATGCAGTCTTCCCAAAACCAGTCACGCGAAGGAAGATGCTCTGATTGGCTTCGGCTGGCTCAGTGAGTGTCCATTCCAGGACAGGACATTGAGACAATTGTCACCCAGCTCTGCCCCACTGATTTTTTATTTTTATTTTTTTTGCCTTTTTTTTTCCTTATTTAAACACAACCAGTGTTTTTAAATTAATAAACACGTGTAATCTGAGAAGAGCTTAATTTTATATAAATTATTGAAATTTGTACAAGACTGATGTTCCAAGATGTCTTGTTGGGTTTTTTTTTTTTGTACTTATAAGAAGTTCATACATTTATATAAAACAGTGCAAATGTGTAAATAGCAATTTAGGTATAAATAAAACTAACTAATGACATGCCTTTTGTGGTGTTAATATTTGTTCTAGTTTTGATTTCACCATTTAAAAATGTAATTGTGGCTTTTGGCAGATAGTGGTTTGTTCACATTTACTTTCAAGTCTCGTCCACAAAAGAGCATGTAAAAGGTTTGAAACTTGCAGAATGTTACTTTTAACCAAAATGATTACTTTTGCTGTAAGGGCTTTGATAGCAACCTGGTTTATTTTTTTATTCAGAATTAGGTATTGAAGATGAATGGATGAATAGTTTTTTGGGGGAAAAAACTTTATCTTATGGGTGTTTCATTTTGTATATGGATAATCCTAACTTCTGTGTAATGTTTTGTTTAATCACGTAAGTGATTGGATTTTAGTCTTGTGTATTTTAGTTATGAAAGGTCACTGAACACCTGCGCAGGCTGTTTCGTGACAAGTAGAGTTGAGCATGACAACTTGTGCATCTGTTCCTTGATTTTGGAATAAAGTCTTAACACTATCTTAAATGATGTTTCACCTCAAAAAGGTACCTCTGAGAACCTTTCTAACATTTTGCCACTTGCTTGATTTTAATTAGCTGTGTTGCATGTACTTGAATGAAAGTGACCTTCAGGGAAATTGATGTGATGCTTCTTTCCAGTAAATAAACCATGGCTGAAACTAGATTAGTTCTTCCCTAAATTAAAACAGTCTAAGGTAAATATTTTCATCTGGGGTTTTCTCTGAAACTAAGATGTAAATTGACAATGACAATTGTGAAATGTCATTTTGACTAAACTTCTATGCTTTGAGACCAAAGTAATCTGTATTGACCTCTCTACCTGATTCATAACTTGGTTTAAATTAACGCAGCCTTAGTATGGTGCATATTTTGTGTACATGCACTAGCTGATTTTGAATTTAATTTTTTTTATTAGAATGTCTTGCTGTTTAACTCAACTCTGCATTTGTCACAGCAGCCTTTGCAGGGTAAAGTGCCTTAAATATATGCAATCTTACGAAACTATAGTTTCTCATTTCATAATACATACAATGATCTTCAATAAAAGCCCAAATAATTTTCCTTGGAATTCTTAAAATGTTTTGGTGCTTCAGTTTGTGGCTCTAAAGCTAGCAATCTGGATAGCTCATCCTTTTTATTAGTTGAAATAGGGGTAACAGTCAGGCAGCCACGTTACTCTGCATCCTATATGTATTTGGTCCTGACAGCCAAAGCTAACAGCCAGATGCACATTGCTCATGAGATAAGATGGAAAAGGCTCCTGTGATCACGCTTCATTAATAATGCATGGGGGTGCACCATGAAAGGTGACACCTGTCCATCTCATGTTACATGCACTTTACCAGTAGTGCTGGAGAACTTTCCCTGGTCCAGTTGGCAGCAGCAAAATGAGGGGCCGGGAAGGAGGAATGACTGGGAAGGACTGTGTGAAAGTGGCTGTCCGAGTCCGGCCCTTCAACAAGGTCAGTTGTGCTGAGAAATGGGTTCGCTTCCCGAACCGAGTTTGTATCACGTTAGGGAGCAGTTTGTGGTGCTGTGGCTGTTCAGGAGTATAGATGTTGATGCTGTTTACAACATTGGTCTCTGACCTTTAGTCAGTTGCT
Organism: Petrocephalus schoutedeni; assembly: GCA_026780765.1. Lineage (NCBI taxonomy): Eukaryota > Metazoa > Chordata > Actinopteri > Osteoglossiformes > Mormyridae > Petrocephalus > Petrocephalus schoutedeni. The sequence continues at coordinate 9,464,848 of JAODKL010000027.1, read as the reverse complement.
ACAAAAAAAAAATAATTCTGGGGAGCTTTGTTTCATACAAGATTATACCAACTCGGTCTTTGTTGATGGTGAAACAAATTGAAGTTCTCTTTAGTGCCCCGATGTACATGTGTACACACACACACACAACAATTTATCGTAATTCTAATGTGTTACTAGTAATGGTATGGTTGAGTTGACGTTAATGGATATAGATAACGAAGAAAGTGGCTAGGTAGGTGATGTTCCCCCTGGGCTGCATGGTTTTTGCGTTCTTGCTTGTGCCTTGTAAAATATAAGTGGGGTCCTCACATAACTGCACGGAGTTGTAGTGGCTCCTGTCAGGTGAACTGCACACTATCCACTGTACTATAGAGAGAGCGGGATGCCAGCAGCCGCTGTGTCATTTCCATGGGTCCCAACACCACCACCATCCTCGATCCACGCACACAGCAGGCACGTACTTTCACCTTTGACTACGCCTACTGGTCTCACAATGGCTTCATCCGGAACAAAGATGGCCTCTTCGTCCCAGAGGAACCAGGCAGCCGCTATGCAGACCAGGTCAGTGAATGTTAGGTACCGAGGTGGACAGAATGTAAAACTCCAGACCAAGATTTTGTTGTCAGAAAATGAGTTTACTACTCTGTGAATGTGACCTTATACTCAACTGGTTGGTTGAAACTAAATTTTGGTCTGAGTCTGGGTATCCATCTCTGGTTAGATAGAGAAAACAGTCTTATTCCTAAGCCTCCATAAACCTCCTCCTTAAATGTATCATTGTCTACAACTGTTGGTCCCAGATTATATGGAGTTTGGTCAATTTGATCTTTGACAAAAGGTTTGTGCTTTACTTTGACTGAGATTTACAGTCCTTTCAAAATGGTTGCATTGAATTTTACAAGAATAAATATAAGATTAATAACACCATCTTGCAGAAACCATTGATTCTCCTCTTAGATTCTGGGTAGCCAGGGATTACAGCCCAATTCCTGTGTGTGTACAATTATTCAAGCTAATTAATGTTGCCTTCATTGAAGGTACTAGTAGCTTCAGTTTATGATGCCAACCTGCATGTGGGTCAGTGTCTATAGGAATAGTTGTTCAGCTTTTTGCTCTTTTTGTCCTATGCATGGCCTAACAGAACAGCGTGTTCCAGGACCTGGGACATGGGATCCTGGAGAATGCCCTCCAGGGCTATAACGCTACTCTCTTAGCATACGGCCAGACGGGTTCTGGGAAGAGCTATTCTATGATCGGGTATGGCCCCAACAAGGGTTTGGTGCCATCCCTCTGTGAGAGACTCTTCCAGGCCATCAAGATGAACCAGGAGAGCCGGCGGTGTCAGGTACGTCGTCGTGGCAGGAACCACTCCACAACATTAAGCCACATACTGAGCTTGCATGAGTGTTTTTTCAGCATTCATTTAAAATTAAGTACATTTATGTGAATATTGTAATTGTCAGATATGTATACATCCCCTATAGTATTCTGGTTAAAACTTGTTAAAACCACTGAGATCAGTAATTTACTCTTTTGTCCAGAAGCTTTCCAGAAATTGAAATTGTTTTCTACAATTTCCAGCTGTTTTTCAGCATGCTGGAAATATACAACGAACAGGTAAATACAAGATTTCATCTGTACTTCTACGTTCTAGCACTAATGGGGAAAATGCCTTTTACTCTGCCCATGGTTCCCAGTGGGACTGTGTAGCCCTTCGCAGTGTCACAATCAGCTTCCAGTCTGTTCCCCATCCAGGTGGTCGACCTGCTCTCGAGGGGCCCGCGCTTGTCTGGGGGACTCAAAGTGAGGGAGGATCAGCAGCGGGGCTTCTATGTGGAGGGTCTGCGGCGGGTGCCATGCGAGAACGCCGCCCAGGTGGCACAGCTGATGGAGCAGGGCACACGCGCGCGCACCACCGCCACCACCCACATGAATGCCAACAGCAGCCGCTCACACATGCTCATCCTCATGCAGCTCAAGCAGGTCTTTGGTTCTCTGCATGGTGTGTGTGTGCTGCAATCGACCGGGAATGTCCACTGGCCGATAGGCTATGAGTCACAATACAAGTGTGCTGCCACATTTAGCTGTGTTCTTACAGCATGGTTCCCCCAACACAGTAAATTATTTGGCCTATGTGAAACATGCCATGTGATATGTTAGCATTACCAACAATTCACACATTCTCACTGAAGACTACATTGATGTCCGTTTGTTGCTATAATTTGGCATCTCTAAAATTATCTTCTTCTTCATTATTATTATTATTATTATTATTATTATTATTGTATTAGCAGCTACTATTATTAGTAGGTAATACTACTATTACAACTGCCACCACTAGCTACTACAAGGCTACTAATGCTAATTATCACTACCAATAATACTGTAGCTTTATATAAAATGATTTGAACTGCCTTACTAGAACTATATTGGGGACTGTGACCAATGACCTTGTCTTCCTGATAGAATTTGGTCCTCTGGGATAAATATCAGGGGAACTCCTCCTTACTTATTGATGAAGTTGTGCGTGGCTGGGATATATTAAGTTCTGTGAATTTGTTACAGCATGATGCATTATGCTGCTATATGGTTCGCCCTTAGCGATCATTAAACTTGTATCGGTGATGAACAAGTGCTAATTAGGCCTGGGTAGCAGAACCATGACTGAATCGCGTCAGCCTGCCTGCTGACATGCTTTGCTATTTTTACATGCTCCAGTTGAATCTGCCTGCAGATTTTCTCCAAGGAGAACACCACCAAGGAGTCAAATATGAACCTCGTTGACCTGGCAGGGAGTGAAAGACAGAGGACCTTGCCATTAGAAGCCGACCGGCTGAAAGAGGGCACAGCCATCAACCTTAGCCTAACCACCCTAGGCAATGTCATCAGGTCAGACAGGATTACGGCCATTTCAGGGTTTTTTAATTGATGCAACACAGAAATTACAGAATACAGTAGCTAAATCCAAGAGGATCCATACATCTTCCAACTGCTTTTCCTTGTCAGGGTTGTGATGATCCAGGAGCAAGTTTACATACTGTATATTAACATATATCATCACTGTCCAATGAAAAGCAAGTATCTCCACAAATCCATTTTAGGATTTGGGATCATTTTTTTTTCTTACCATCTACCTTACACAATAAATCTAAAGCAACTTGATAAGACACCTTTACCACCAGACGTAGAAAGCTATCTTTACACAGCTGTTAGTGAATGGTTTTATGTTTTAAATGGACGTGCGTGGATTGGTGTCAGTGAGGCAAATGTGCAAGTTTCAACATGAAACGAATTATTCTCACTTTATATTCACAATTTACAATGATGTTAGTTAGCTAGCTGTCTAGTTAGTAGTGTTGTTAAAATTAGCGATATAAAATAATCCATACAATTGAATACTGATGTTAACCAGTACAAACATGTATACTAGATAAATAGATGACTTAATAAAACATCTTCTCATTGGTCAGTTAGATGTTAAACACTATCAGTAAACAGAGGAGAACTGGTGTATTCTATCTGTAGTAAAAAAAAATTAAAAGATGGACTTGGATGGCCTTCATCAGTCAGTGATGATATATAAAATGCATTTCTCACTTCATTTCAGTTTAATTAATGTCAGAAACCTTTGCTGCAGTGTTTCACCCACTCTAAAGGAGCTCCCTGCTTGCTAAGACTAGATCTGGCTATCCTCTACCTATCCATCTACTTTCTGTACCCACTTGTCCTATTCAGGACAACCCAGCATGGGGCACCAACCCATGGCAGGGCACACTGAGATATTATTTACTCACGCATACACACCTAAGGGCAATTTAGTAACTCCAGTTCACCTTAGCATGTTTTTGGACAGTGGCGGGAAATTGGACTGGAAGGAAACCGCACAACAACATGGGGACAATATGCAAGCTCCACACACATGGAGCCAGCGTCGAGAGGCTCCCAGAAGTGTGAAGCAACAGGGCTAACCACTGTGCCACCTCCTTAACCATTACCACTGCTTTATGTCAGACATGTTACAGTACTAACTATACAAGAAATTATGCTATTATTGTTAGAAGACTTCAGGCTAGCCTTTGTCTCTGTGCATGCATGGCATGCTTTTTCTGCTCAAGTGGCGGTTTGGGTGAATGCCTGTAATTTGACCCCCGAGGTCACCACCCACAGCTCTCTAGCGGAGGTGGCTATGGGGAAACGGGCAGTGTACGTCCCGTACAGAGACTCAGTCCTCACCAAGCTGCTGCAGTCTGCACTGGGGGGTAACAGCCGCACCGTCATGGTGAGAACCCATAGATGGACTCCACCCCAGTGCCTTGGAATTCATTCGATTTTTGGTATGAGACGAAGGCCGTGAGTGCTCTGTGTTGCCAACAAGCGGTATTTTCTCATCCAAAGATCGCAACCTTGAGTCCAGCGGATACAAACTATGAGGAGTCTCTCTCCACATTACGCTATGCAGAAAGGTAAGGTGTGATGCATGCTAGGTCATGCGTAATAGTCTAATGGGCTTATGCATAATAGTCAGAAGCTCAATGAGAAGTTTATAATATGATCAAATCACATGATTTATTGTCAGGCTAATAATAACAAAATACTGACAAATTTGGAGAAACCCGTTAATCATTTTGGTTAATGTCCCTGACAGTGCAAACACTGTATGAGACCATGTATGTATGTTACAGTACTTCAGAGAAAATTCTAAAAATTCTAATTTAATTCTAAATTTCTTTTACGTACTGCACAAGGAAAGCTTAAAATACATAAAGATTTACATATGAACAGGCTGTCTTATTGGGGAAAATGTAGCACTTGGGTCCCCTCCCAGGGCAAAGCGGATTCAGAACCGGGCGGTGGTGAACGAGAGCCCCACAGAGCGCCTCCTCAAGGAGCTGAAGGCCGATAACGCCAAGCTGGTTCTGCGTCTGGCCCGACTGGGGCACGACGGGCGCCAGGCTGACGATGAGACCAGTGTGCTGTCCTTCCCTGCTGTTTGCCGGCAAATGCTTTCTTCCAATGGAGTTTACCACAAAGTCTCAATTTTTCCCATAAAGTCCCTTTATTGCTGAAAAAAACACAAGTATTATATTAAGTTTATGGTGCTGATTAAGAGTATGACTTCGGTTTTGCCGGATTGGAAATATTTAATAGTTAATTAATTAATCTGGCTTCAAAAAGTCGCTTTTATAGCATTGTAGGCCTACAAATTGAAATACAAAATAATTCTATGGGATATTTCATTACCTAAGACACTGTCAAAGAGTCAAAAGACAGACTAAAAGCTATTGCATTTGTTATAACACCCAAGTCGCATTGGGGAATGCATTATTTTCATGGATGCCCGTTATCTCAAAAAATAGAACCAATGCAGCAAAAGTAATGGGGTTTTTGAATCAGCACCCTCAAAGTACCCTAAATCCATTCAAAAAACCTTGGCACCTGACAAAAAAACTAATTTGTAGACCTGTGTAATTAGTGGCTAAGTTTAGTAATTAGACATTGCAGCAATATTGAACAGTTAAAGTCAGGAGTGGGGTGTGTAAAGACAATGGAGGAGATCAGGGATGAAAGCAATATTCTGTGATGACCTTTTGGTATTCTGCCTTGCAACATTGCTGTAGTCACTGTCTTCCAGTGGTCATGTGGGACCATCCGTCATAACCTGTAACCCAAATGTTGCATTTGTCACAGAGGAGCTGCGTAGGTTATTGACCCACAATGAGCTGCAGATCCGTGCCATCCAGACCCTGTGGGAACAGCACCTGCAGGAGGCGCTCAAGGACTGGGAGCAGCAATACGCAACTATTACTCAGGTGGCCGCAGCACTTCCTTATTAGCAATCTGATTGGTTTATCTTGTCCAATAACTATGTAATACTACAAAGCTAAGACTCAACATTGCAGTAATAACCGTGATAATGTAATGCTATAGGATTACTAGAAATATAAACAATGTTTTGTCAACAATAGTTATTCTCCTGAATATCAAACCATATTTATTTCTTCCTCCATCTCTGATTTAGGAGAGGAGGATGATTCAGATGTACCCCTACATACTTAACATCAATGAAGACCCTCAGCTCTCTGGGGTGATCAAGCTTTTCATCCAGGAGGGTGGGTTTTCACTCTTCACTAATGATGTCACACTGACACCCAGCCGATTATATTGGGCAGACCCATGCCCAGACCTAAACACACTTAGGATTCAAGTAGTTAGATCCAGAGCAACAGCTGCCTATTTACCAAGTGGAAACTAACCTCTGCTAAACTCGCATGTGTATTTCATGTGTTTTATATTTAGACATAATAATTACGCTGTACTTCATTGTATGATTTATTGTTGTAATTTGTTGCTGAAGTCATGGGGATATTAACCCTAAATTACTGAGTTGTACTGAGATCAGTGTATACCATACTGTACATTTTTGTAATTTTCACCTTGTCCACCTTAATAATATAATATGAATAATATGTATACATCTCATACTGAAAGATTTGCTCCTTAGCCATATAGTCAAAGTTCTTTTATTGTCATGTACACATTACAATTAATTTCATTCTTCCATGCTACTTGCAGATCCTACTGTCAAATCAATACAGAGCTATAAGTATAGCAATAAAGGAAAATAAGTAGAGCATCAATATAATAATACAATTCATCTAATAACATGTGGTTTGTGTCTGATATTTAGGTGAATGGGACATAGGACTGTCAGACTCAACACCCCACGCCATCACAATAAAAGGACTTGGGTAAACAAATGTTAATATCCCTTTCTGACAAACAGTGTCTCGAAAAAGTATTGCTGTGGCTTTCTTTGAGAATTGCAGTCAACAAGTGACATCTAGCCAACACGAAAGACCTGGAGAAATTCTTCCATGAAGAATGGGCAAAAACCAGCCCTGAACAATGTAAAATGTAAAAAACTGGTAGCTAAATACTTAGCTGCAAAGGGTATAGGGGATTGAATAGGGCTACAAGAATGATTCCTGGTCTTTGAGGAATGTCATATGAGGAAAGGTTAGCTGAGCTAAATCTGTTCAGCCTCGAGCAAAGGAGACTGAGGGTGGACATGATCCAGGTCTATAAGATTCTAACAGGTCTGGATGCTGTTCAACCAAATAGTTACTTCAGCATTAGTTCAA
>JAODKL010000027.1:9445439-9457624 GCA_026780765.1 Petrocephalus schoutedeni | reverse complement strand
TTTTAACAACTCTGAGCTATTAGTTAAGTTCTCCCCAAACGAGCTTGATGGGCCGAATGGCCTCCTCTCATTTGTATTTATTTATTTATTATGTTCTTATGTTCTTATACAAGCAGCATTCCTCAGGTTTTGATTTTGTTTGCAAGATTTGCTGACAAATAATTGATTTTGACTCTGAACATTTACTAGAGAGACTAGAGACTACATTTACTAGAGACTATGAGTGTGTAATAAAAACCGAGACAGGAAGAATATGTTCATGTATTATTTGCAATGCAAGGAAATCTGGTCATTTTAATGGAGATCAATTTTTGTGCAAGCCTATGTAAATGCAGAATGTTATTAAAGAAATTACTTGCATTGTCTTCAGCATTCAGGAAAAACATGCAGTATTTTCCAATGTGGAGCGCAAGGTGTCCATCATCCCAGTGGCACAGGCCAAGGTCATTGTGAACGGGGCACCTGTGTCCTACAGAACACAGCTGCAGCACTTGGTATGTTATTCACTGAAACTGCAACGTGCAATAAACTCCACTTTCACACATCACCGGTATTACATTCTACAGCAGACTTTTACAGAGTGTAACTGAGGCAAAACCAGCATGAAATTATGTGGTTCTTCGATTTAAATTGACACAACAGCCACACAGTGCTCATTCATTTAGTGGGACATTTATTTGAACTGCAAAGTCAGTATGAAAACATATAATATGTATAAATAATTTGGAACTTCACAACATAGGACAAAGTGAACCTTACAAAGGAGCATTCAGTTGCGTGGACACAGGTGACTCTATTTGGCTGTTTGGCTGCAATTTCTGTCACTTGTTGCAGAAGTTATGGGACTTTTTTGGTGACTGGAAGCAAGAGAGCTAACCGTATGCATAAATATCTCCCATATACAAATGATCAATGATTGAAATATAGGTTTTTTTATCTTATCATACCTGTTTGTCCTGTCCCCCCATGCACCTGTCTCTTACCCTGCAACTGTGGCACAGTGCTCCCCTGAACACGTGATGATAAAATCTTGAAATTTGAAACCTGCTGCTTTTATTGGCTGCTGCTAGGACAGGGTCATCCTCGGTTCCAACAGCACGTACCTTTTCATCGGCTTTCCCTCCGAGCGGGATGGAAACGATTGGAGCCGCTATGACTACGACTATTTTCAGTCCGAGCTGGCTGCTGCAGAGGGCATCCACATTCACTCCCTATGTGAGGAGAAGAGCTTGGGTGAGGGGAATCAATGTGTGTGTGTGTGCGTGTGTGTATATCTGCTTCTATACTTGTAAACAGAGTTAGTTTGACTCCCTTTACCCCTTCCAGGAAGCCCCGGTGGTGGGCAGGTCCAACTCGATCCCAGCTTGCTGGCAGTTTTCTATGACTACATCAACCTGATGCCCATGGTGGCAGAGGCCAATCAAATGAGTCAGGAACTCAACAAGGTGAGAAGTGGGAAATGTAGCTCTGCTGACTTTCAGTAGCAGCTTCATTACATGAATGACGGTAACACCTTCTGTGAATGCCATGTGTATAAGGATCCGTGAACACATTTATAACACTTAATGCATCCATAAAGCATATAAGTATTTATAAAAAGGCAGAACACATTATAGCCATGTTCATTATGCATCATGTTTCCTGAAGCTTTAACCTATTATGTACTATTGATACCTTCATAATGCACTACAAAACACCTTTAATGCTTATACCACCCATTATAATGCATAATGAAGGTGTCTATAGTGCATTATAGATGAGAGCTTCATGAGAGCTTATGAAGTATTATAATCAACACTACAATGCCTTATGACTGCTTGCTTGATATGGAAATTGGTTTGATTGCATTTTCAGGGAGTTGTTTTCAAGCTTGAGATCAAGAACCTCACCATGTCTGACTCCAAGGGTCATGACCTAGAGAAAGAGATTGCTATTAGGGTTACGTCGGTGCAAAACAAACAAGTAAGAAAATACCAAGCATTGAAAATCACTCTGCCCTTTTCAGTTAAATGTGATTATATTTCAATCTAAATGTGGTGTAGAGCAGTGTTTCCTCAGGGATCCGCAGGCAGTTCACGTTTTTACCTGCCGGAAACTGGGAGGAAGCGAAAATGTGCACTGTCTGGCAGGGAGCTGGGAGAGTGCAAAAACTTGGACCATCTGTGGGTCTCTGAGGACAGGGTTGGGAAACGCTGCTATAGAGGAGCTTTCAGTCTCTAATGATACTATAGCTGACATGTGTGTGTTCATAGTTAAAGATCAAAACAAGGCAACAAACTGAGTCATCTCAGAGACAGGGGAAAAACACTGGGGTTGCCATGACAACATGCTAAAACGGTAATAGTGTAAGAATTGCTTTCTTAACAGCTGCTTTTGAGTCACTTTTCAATGGTCTCATATAAATACTTCGTGATAGAAATGCATTGGAAGTAATATGTGAGTTAAGCATATAAACTCTTGCTGTTTTACACTTAAGAAAAGGTGCTTCAGTTCTTCAATGAAAGTGTCCAGGAGTGTCCGTGGGTAAATTGGAAGATGCTTTGGGTAAACATTTGCTTAGTAGATAACTAATAATGACAGAAAGGGAGCAAGGGGTAAAAACTCAATAAAGTAAGCTATTTTTGTTTGTGTGCTTCCTTTCCTCAGGTGTGGATGTGGTCCAAAGCTAAGTTTATCAATCGTAAGTTTTTAATGGAGGAGCTGTATCAGCAGCAGGTGGTGCAGGGGGAGTGGTTTGACGGGTCAGCCGTCTCCAGGGATAAAGACCCTTTCTGGGACCCGCTGGAGCCTCTCCATCTGGGCAGCGCTCACCTCTGGCTGCAGTCACTGGCCTTCCGGATACAATTAGAAGAGCAGGTGGAGGTGTTGGGGCCAGAGGGAACTGAGGAAGCCATACTGCACTTGCAGCTAGTCCCCTGCAGCCCAGTGGGATTGTGGGTAATATTATTGCAATTTGGAAGGCGCAGGATTCTAGTTGTACGATGAGGCGATATCCTGCATGATTAAAACGTGATACTACATAATACTACATGGAAATGATAATACAATTATATAAAAAAATTAAAAATTCAGGTGCTTAATGCCGCACAAGCGTTTTTTTTTTTTTTTTTATATGCTGTTTTTAATGAAAGATTGAATTTGGCCTCAGTACAGCGTTTAAACTGAAGAGTATTCCTTTTAGGACACAAAGGTAGAAATATGATGTGATTTTGTGGAAAATGAATTTGGTGCCAGCAGAAAGCCTAGGAGTTGGATTAAGATTATGCGCTTAGAAGTACCTTAGTGGTTTCATAAAACACTAACTGAAATATATTGAATGTAAATTCACATGTAAACCCTAATTCTTGTACAAGAAGTCAATCAAAACAAACAAAGCAAATACAGGTAAATGGATAATATTCTGTGTTCCCTCAAGGCCCCTTGGTGAAGATGGCATCCTTATCGATCCTAGTGAGCTACTTCAGAAGAGGCTGGACTTCCAGCTGGTGTTGGAGCAGTGCAGTGGTGTACGCTGGCTTAGAGAGGCCAAGGACCGCGGCGTGCAGATCGCGTGAGTTTGTTTATGCTTTGGCCATCCTGGCGAGCTACTTCAGAAGAGGCTGGGCTTCCAGCTGGTATTGGAGCAGTGCAGTGGTGTACGCTGGCCTAGAGAAGCCAAGGACTGTGGCATGCAGCTCGCGTGAGTTTGCTTATGCTTTGGCCAGCTTGGTGACATTTTGCTGTAGGTTATGCAGGGCACTTAGCGTGGTCAAGGATCCTTAGTATTCTACCACAGTCCACTATATTTTGTTATACTGGCCATGGTGAATGAAATTATTTTTGTATCATGCATGTATATCATGTACAATAATTCTTTATTGAAATAATAGAAATATCCTCAAGGTTTTGTTATTGTCCACATCTGAGCATGATATGCTGCATATTAGCACAGACTCTTCATTGTGGTTTTGTTTTTCGCAGTTGGAGTTTGTTCTTAGAACTGCATTCCAACTGAGTCAGAGTATTTCACTTCAGAGTGATTGGGAAAATTAGATTAGAAGTACATGGAGAGCTCTTTGTCTTCTGAATGATTAAGCCGGTTGAAGATGAAGATCAAAGGACTTAAAATACACACTACAGTTTTTGTGTTCTTGTGTATGTTTAGTCCTTCTGAAACTAAAGATAGACAGAAAATCTGTCCCTGTCTGGCTTAACATATGACCTGTCAGATTAGATGCCAAATTGCATTTTGTTGTCTCAATACTTGTACTTTGTGCAATGGCAATAAAATTGAATGTAATCTAATCTAAGGGGAACAAAGCTGAAAAAACATTGTTGAGGTGTGAGCTTGCATTGTTGGTGAATTGGACTATTGATCTGATATATCATGGAATATAGGGCTGTTCAAGGATTAAGCCAAGGATTGGATGATTGTTGAGATTCTTCATATGAAATACAGTTTAGTCCAAGTCTAGGCTTAATCCTTCTCCGGGAAACCGTCCCATAATATCTTACAAGAACATTAGAAGATTCCATTATACTCACATCCATAATAATCATTTTAATGTGTACAATTGTTCTTGTTGTGGATTGTATCTATAATGTAATGACTTATTAAAATCTCATGGTTGAGGCACCACCTCTTGGTACAACTCTTACATGAACCCTCTGCTCCGTAACAAATAATAAAGCTCATAAAATAAAAAACCATAGGTAAAAAAAAATATATATATGAAAATGATTAAATAATTTAAATACATTTCTGTCCATTTTAAAGACATTATCCGATCACAATGCCACTTAAAGGAAAATAAAATATCAATAATATTTCAAAATGTCATCCAGCCAAAATGTGTACATCCTATTTGTTTACATGAATAACAAAGCACTCACTGCTCAAAGCATGCTGATCTGGCGTCCGTACTCTCTCAGGGAACAACAAATGATAGCCGTCACAGTCCTTTATTCAAAAAACAAGTTAAATTGTCCAAACACCGCTAAAACTACCCCTGTTAATAGTTTCTCAACCAAGGGAGCAAAAACGTGGACTCTCTGGGGGGGTCCCCAAGGACTGGGTTGAGAAACTGATTTATGATGTAATTGCTTTTTACTGAAGACGGTAACAGGATCAGAGATTGCTCTTGACTGCATCCACTTTCACTTGTTGCTCAGCTTCCAGCAGCTGGATCATCTACCAGTGGCTGCTCTCTTAATTTACCAGCTATTCTATTATTAAACCATGGCTTTTGCTCTTGATTACACTCTTCCCACAGGTTCAGAGTGTACAATATCCCCCAGCCCTTCTACACAGTGTCAGTATGGCACAATGTTAACCCCCTGCTGGACCACAGGGTGCAGTTCACTGTGATGAACACTTCCCAAGACTTCCTCAACTATCTGCAGACCAGTGCCCTAGTGCTGGAGCTTTGGGGCCTGCAGGGTAATCTTTACGGCTACCTGAATCTGTGTGCTGTGTTTTCTAAATGGAACTCTACTTCCATTTGTTTTATATGTAAAAAGATTTATAATTCACATGACTTGCAGATTAGTTAGGGTTACCAGATAATCCATGTCAGGGAGGACATTTTGAGCTACCTCAGGTTTTGCAAATTATTTTAAAACTGAAAGGCTCCTGTGCTTGATTGAATAGTTCAGTTCTTCTTGTGCTTTGGTTTGTTTTTATTTTTTTAAAGAATCATAGTTGTTTCACCTTAACATTAGTGACATGTATGATTATTGGAGACTGACCAATCAGCACACTGCAAGAACTCATTGCCTGAAGTAAATCACTCAAGTGAAATCTAGGTCCTTTTGATTGAAATGATAGTTTACAAAATTACAAATTGTAGCTCAAAGTGTCCTCCCTGACATGGAGTATCTGGTCACCTTATTTTTAATAGAGTTTGCACGGTCTCTCCATGTCATGTGGGTTTTTGCTGGGTACTCCGGTTTCCATCCGTGGTCCAAAGACATGCAGTTTGGAGAATTGGTGTTTCTAAATTGTCCATAGTGTATTAATACATTAGTTCTAGTAGATATATTTGCAGATGGATGATTTACTTAATCTGCAAATTTTCCATTCCGGCATGGAGCTTCAGATGAGCTCATTTAGGGGTCCATTTCTACTCAATCAAATGTGTTTAAGCTTAAGCCAATGTCATTTTTGTGTTTCCGGTTCTCCAAACAAGCACAGAAGGGTGCAAGGACATGACTTCTTCGCTGGAGGGTGTGAGACTGATGCAGGAAGGCAGCGTCATCATTGATGATGCCAGCGCACCCAACATCATGCTCGTGAGCCACATCACTTACGTTCGAGCGGGTCTGGCTTCTTCCTAGCCCACCCTGTTATCGAGAGCCGGAGCTGAGTCTGCGTTTGAGCAGCTGCATTCTGTGCTATGCTACTTTGGAGCTGACTGTCTATAATTGTGGTGTTATTAGCACAATTGTGATGCCTTTTTTGGCTGGTATACTGGTTCTACAGTCATTGAATTTTGAGAAAGTACCCAAGACAGTAACGTCTGAAAAACAGACACTGTAGGGATCATAAAATGAAAGTGGCACTACATTTTGGCTGCCTGAGATTTGTTCAGGTGATGTTAGGAGTCACTAAAGGTTGATATTACAGCATATGTGTATCTTCGTGTCTTTGGGCAGCTGGAGGAGAGCCTTCCATCAGACTTGAGCTGCTCTCACCAGGTGCTGAAGCGGGACTTGGAGAAGCTGAGGAGCCTTAATGCTGTCCTGAGGAAAGAGAACAGTGTATTGCGGGATCAGCTGAGCGGTGCACGGGAGAGTAAGCGCACTGCTTGCTGTTTACATTCCAAGTGATGCCTGCTGCCACGGAGACAGGAGGCGTATGGGGCAAGCCAAACCTTACTCTCCTCCTGTCACGCAGGCATGGAGCCCAGTAACAAGGTAGACAGGCGGGGAAGCCTGAGGCCTAGCTGTGATGCGGAACTCGCCAGGGCCCTTAAGGTCTTCTACCATAACATGAATGCTGTCAGGGGCCAGCTCCAGAAGCTACGCAGACACAAGCCCAAGGTTGGTACACTACGGAAAACTGAAAATGTTTGAATAAAATTACTAGGAACAAGTAACCAGTATAACATATTTTACATAAGAATTTGGGCAATGACTGAGTGTGATAGGAAGGTCCCTCTGTTGCTTATATATAAAATTCTGTTCATACATTAGAATGAATAAGTTAAAATGTCTGTTACCCTAAAACTGGATACAATACTACTTGTCCTTGTTGCGTGCTAAGGAGTCCTCCAGGTTTTGATAATGACTTTCCCGTTGATGCTGCATCATAGGACAACGCAGACCTTGCCAGTCTGACACTCTTTGTGGAAGAGCAGAGTCTCTTCCTGAAGGACTTTGGGGAGCAGCTGGAACAAAGTGTCACTGCGCTAAAGCAGGATGTGGCTGCTGTCGTTCGGAAGAAGAGAGAGAGATCTGCCATTTTGTCCTGAAAAGCCTGTTTCTCCTTAAAGTGTAGTCTTTAATCAGTCTTCACAGGCTGTGAGAAATAGACCTAAGCACCCTTTTCACATCTTATCAGTCTCAGACATCCATCTTCTCCCCCAGGGGCCTTAGCCAGATAAGTTGTTGGATTTAAGATGCTCCAACTTAAATTAACCTTATCTTCGTTCACTTAGATTTAGCCCAGGCTACATGAAATCTGGCAAGATACCTGGCAAAGCAGGTTGGCAGGTTGAACCTTTGCATAAACGTTTGTTGGTACCCAATAGGCAGAAAAGGTTATGTGAGCATCAAATACATGCGTTAACACGTAAGGAAAGTGGTATGCAGATTTTTTGAACAACCTGCTGAATTGTACTCTTCAGTAAATAGCACATTCAATGTTGTACAAGTTATATCATCTTTATTTAGTTGGAAAATAACCCAGGAAACAGGCGCAATAGTGCAAACAAACCCATAGAGACCAGCAATCTGGACACAGCAGTTTGCTGAGCACATGGCAAAGACAGGGAAAGCTGGACCGCTCATTAGACATGCTACAGACACCCAGCTGCACAACGGGCTGTGCACCTTCAACAACTGCTGCACACCACACACCTCTTTCATTTCTAGTCTTTGAATGAGCAGTAATATTATTTTTGCCATGAGCTGAGTGCATTTTGCTCAGAGGGAATATATTAAAGGGAAATTTTTAAAAATCCATGCAGTGCAGTCTGCATTGACAGCAAGACAAAGAATACCTGGGTGTGCTACAGCTCAGTCAGCATGGAACAAATTAGTAATCTGACAAACGGTATTGTATTACCTAACTCAAAAGGAAAGCAATATAGTCAAGAACAAGATTTCAAGGGGTCTTTGTACTGGAAGATGAGCAATATACAGACAGCGGGAAACGGCATGTATGCACTTTCCAACCCAGTTCCAGTAAACCGCTCTCCAGCTGTGTGACGAAATCTCAGCTGTGATCTAGCAATCGTTCCCACTGACTCATCCAACTTATACCAGTCTGCATTTACACCAACTTTCCTTGCAGCAATATGCATATTATATATAAAATTATAAGTATTAATTATATGATAATTCTAGTTAATAGGTTTACCGTGTGTAACAGAGGTGGTGACATTCTGCTTCTGTAGGGTGAATTACTTACAAATATAGGCCACTGAAGCATGGTTGTATTCTCTCTTAATATTCATTCAACAGATAATATTAACCAGTGAGCGATTTCAGGTTTTGCTATAACCAACTTTTCCAATTTTAAAGTTGAGAGTCAATTGCAATATGAACCGAGGACCCTCCAGCTGATGGGTTCACAAGGAGCCTGGTTTACTGGAACAAATTGTGTACAGTGAAACATCATGCCGTGGGGAAAAAAAAAAAGCCTAATTCTGTTGATTGCATGAATGATGCAACACTGAACAGATCATCTTATTTATTTACCACAAGTCATCACACTACATGTTGAAATCTGTAGATGTTCTGTTTATGTTGCAAGAGCTGAGGTGGGTGAGCGTTTCCACTGAAGGGGTTGGCATCTGGCTATGGGGAACAGGCAGGCAGACAGGCCTTTAAGCTTCGTTGCTCTCGAGCACAGAGAAATGGAAACCATGTTTGCTGAGGCGCTCGATCAAGGTGCTCTTTGAGAAAGCTGCTCCAGGAGTGTAGACACCCCCCCTGTTAATATAAACAAAGAGTAGCTGTAAATCAGAGGTGGCCAATAGGGGACCTAAACCACCCCCCCCCCCATTGCAAATACCACGAGAAGAACCCATGCCTTCTCAAGATAATCACAGTCACAGTCTAGTAAATTAAGAAAGACGGGCGATAAGTGGGTAGATGGGACTCACGTTTTGGGGAGACTCTTGGGTTCATTGAGGATTGTGTAAGCTGCCTGCACCATGGCAGTCGAAGTTGCCACATAGCCAGGCTCTGTGGAATTGAGAAGGTGACATTTATAAAAAAAAAAGATATCAAATTTATCTTCATCTGGAATAAAGAGGGAATGCACTACCTGGTCCTTCAACCACTGTGCGTATCTTGGCATTGGGCTTCCCTTGCGAGGTCTCCTGTCCCTCACTGTAGCCTTCCCCAAAAAATGTGAAGGAGAAGGAGGAGCCTTGTATCTGAGTAAACAAATGAAAGCAGTATCAGGTGTCCATACAGGTCTCAGGGGGGGTGGGAATCTAACATCTAAACTGATCAGTCTTTGAGGGATGGACTCCATTCAGCAAAGAAAATTCAATTCAACACAGTAGGGAAAAAGTGAAAATCATACCTGCTTTCTAGTTGGACCAGCCTTTGTGAATAAACCAAAGGAGAAGAATTCAGGAAACTAAGAGGGAGGGAGGGGGGAATGCATTATGAATCAGTAAGGCCTAGCTCCTACTCAACTACTATAATACAGATGCCATAGCATGTATTCACGGGGTAAAAACGGCTTCAAATTTTCATTACCTTAACTAGGAGGTTTCTACCAAAGCTAAACTTCACCATAAAGAAGAAGATCACCGCTCCAAAAAGAAGTTTGACCACACTGGATAGGCCGCCGACTCCAATATACGCACCATACTGAACCTGCGGTTGAGGGTCAACATTACAGACAGAACCTGAATAAAACTGATCCCAGCTGTATTAAATCCATCCAAGTCTACAACCAGATGTCAATAGTTCCGGTCCATAAAGTAAAAATCCAGACCGAGATTTTGTTTCAGCCAACCAGTTGAGCACTCTGTGACTATACTCAACCATTTGGTTGAAACAAAATCTTGGTCTGGATTTTTACTTTATAGACCTGAACTATCCACCACAGGTCTATACAGATGAACCAAGCAGAGGGTCTTCATCCATTACATATTCATTATGAATAAAAAATAAAATGGCCATTTCAGCAAAGGAGTTGTACAAAGCAGAATTAACTTTAAAGCTGCAAGAAAAATTTAGTTTCCTGTGGTAAACAAGTTTGTCTACAGTTGGTAGGTGAGGCAAGTCCATTTATTGACAGAACAAACATTTAGAAGTTCTGATAAACCATTCCACCATATAGGGGTAGGGAGTAGGCGCTGAAATGGCACTACTATGACTAACTGGTGTGGCCTGGGTACAGGTGATAACCTAGCAGGCCAAAGAACATTTGGCTAAGGCAGGGGTGGGCAGTCTTATCCGCAAAGGGCCAGTGTATATGCAGGTTTTTGGGATAACCTTTAGATCAGTTCAAACAGAGGTGTGAGGACTCCTCAGCAAATCAGTCCTCTACTTGCTAATCTAAATCAGAGAGTTGCAGCCAAAACCTGCATGCACAGCGGAGCCCTTCCTGGATAAGGCTGCCCACCCCCTGGGCTAAGGCAATACATGCAAGTCACTTGGTCCTCAGGGACCCCCGAGACACAGTCCATATTTTTTCTCCCTCCCAGCAGGAGGAAACAGGTGGACTGTCTGCGTGTCCCCGAGGACAGGGTTGGGAAATACTGACTTTGATGAACTCATTTAAGAATGACTTACTGGGGACTCCCGATACTCTTCATGCAAGAAGCGCTGTGTTCGCTTCACCACTGATGGGTCAGTGCCCATGAAAGGAATTGTGTACTGCTCAATTTCTTTACTGAAGAACAGGGGGTTCCTACAGGAGGGAGAGAACATCCAGCACCACTGCTTTCAGTGACTGCCATTTGATTTACTGTACTGCAATGCATCAGAGTACGTGGTAAAAAGCTTTGAAAATTACGGCAAATAACAGCAGCACAAAGCACAAAGAAAATTCGTAAAATGTGTGTCATCCAAACTAAGAATAAACTGAAAACATTACGCAACAAGAGGAAAATGAGATGAAAGAAGGTGAGTACTGCACAAAAGTGTGGGGAAAAACATTAACAAGTCTATGCTGTACCTGTTGATTACACAATGTAACATTAAACAGATCATTACACTACATTGAAATATGTAAATGTTACATCTATATTGCACAAGCTGAAGAACATGAGGAAATTAGAGCAAATGTCATGTACTGGCAACCCTGACTGAGGGCTACAGGGGTATTGCTGGTATTCTATATAGCAGAGCTCTTTAAATGTTTAAGATCAGTCAAAATGCTGATTCAATAAGTCATATGACTATGAGTTCTGCATACCCCACAGCTCGCGTGCACAGGGACTTGAGCCACCAGACCAAAATAACCACCCACCTCTTCTTGAGTTTTGTCCCGACCACGGGAAGAGGGGCGTGGCCAAATTTCTTCCTCAGGCCCCGCAGCTTGCTGCTGTCTGCCAAGCCGTATATGGCCGACTGCCAGGTGCCATCATGGATAGCGGCTCCCTATGGACAGGGACAAAGTACATCAAGTATTTTAAATGCTGCGTATCCAGCTACAATTCAGTTGTATTCACCATCCTTGGGCCAAAAAGGAATGGCTTCAAACTTTATTTTATTTTCCATAGAAGTTTCCTTCTATGGAAGCCTAGTCAAACTTGACTTATATTAGAGCTACAAGAACACAGGGGACAGCAATCATATAAGAACATACGAAATATACAAACGAGAGGAGGCCATTCGGCCCATCAAGCTTGTTTGTGGAGAACTGTTAAAATCTTATCTAGCTCTGATTTAAAGGAACCCAAGGATTTGGCTTGCACTACCCTATCAGGAAGACTATTCCATACTCCAACTACACGCTGTGTAAAGAAGTGCTTCCTCAAATCCAGTTTGAAATGTTCTCCCGCTAATTTCCACCT
>JAODKL010000027.1:9410291-9439663 GCA_026780765.1 Petrocephalus schoutedeni | reverse complement strand
AATTTTCACTTTTTCCACTTCGGAAGCACATTTGTGGTCTGCCATTTCTATAAAACGTACCGTATTAAAGCTACGAAAAACTACACAAGCCTATTCAAATACGCAGACTACAGAACATATCACTATAGGCCAAAACCTAATTTTCAGACAGAATTAGACTTGTTAGAATAATTCCCACTTGGGTAACTGGTTAATTTTATCTGGTGCGCACAAGATAACTCCGTGCAGAAGTTTGTGGGATTGGCTGCATGGTTCCCGACGGGGGTGCTGCAACAAACTAGGTCCTGTCAACTCCATCTGTCCCACACGAAGCGATCACTGCTACTATTGCGGGAATAAACAATGCATCTATCATGCAAAGTGTGAACTGGCTAAAAAAAAAAATAAAAAAATAAAAAAAAAAAAAAGTTTACTTCGTTTTCGAAGCAGCGCACAGCGTCATGCATCTCAGACGCTAAATGCTGGCTGGAGATTCGGCGAAACCGCGAAGCAAATTAACAGCTACGTTACTAACGCACTTAGTGATGCGCCATTAAAGCGCACCGCGGCGCCGCGGCCCGCAGGTTTAACACGGCTATCCGGTGCCGGAAAGTCGGCCGGTACTATTCGGCTACGTACTGAGCATCTCTGCGGCCTGATCCAGAACCTTTTCCAGCTTCTGGTGGTTCCTCCCGGCGATCGCCCATTTCAAAGTCCCCTTCGGACCCTCGGCGGAGGAGCGGGCGACTTCCTCCACGACAAACTGTCCCGTGAAGCCCGTGGCTCCGAACACAACAATGTGGTAGGGTCTGGTGCTTGAGGTGGTGGTGGATCCCATGATGATACCCCGCAGAACCTGACCTCGGGTCGGACCAAGACAGACGACGGGAGTGCCAGCGGAGAAGGTGCGCCACTATGAAGTATGGCTGGTGGGCGTGCACCGATCCAATTCCGCCAATCAGGCGCCTCGATTGTCGTGCACGTGACAAGCCCAGGGCCAATTACAGACTTCTTTTTATTTACCTAAAGACGCCTTTGTTTTAGATGGGACCCACGTGATAGCGCTCGAACTTGACTGGACAGGAAAGATCGTTGAAACCTTAAATGAACCAGAAATTATTGGTATGTATTGTATTTCCGTAGGGCATATTAATACTAAATTGAACTTTATGATCAGAGTGATTGCCATACAGCATGCAGTCTTTTTTGTCGTGTAATATAATAACAAACAGTCAAACATAGGACCAATCATATGTTTGATTTTTAAGAAAACAATATCACACTACTGAAATTTAGAAATTTCTAACAATTATTTAGAAATCTAAATTCTCTAACGATTTGTGTTCAGTTCTTTGTGATAAATATGGCGAACTTCAATAATTATGGTTAACCACGTACGCAAAAAATATGATGAATCATTCTATGCGGATTATTTAGGGATGTTTCGTGCATATTGTATGCCATACTACAGTTAAAAATATATTAAGATGTCTTATGTCATCCTCCAGAAACGTCCACATCACCGGTATTATATTATGATAATAAATGATTATATATGGTTATTATAATGAACTGCGTTTTAGTTATGTATTTTCTGCCTACCCTGAATGTATAAATGTATGTATGTGCAAGGAATACAATCGCAAAGTCTCTCACCAACGTCGTTTCAGCAAAATGATAATTTATTTAACAGCAAATTAATTAATGAGATGCAGTGTAGACTTACACCTTTTGTTAATAGACAGCTGAAAGAAAAACAAGGACGGGTCTTTTACCTCATTCTATACCCCCACCCCTCTGTAGCGTACCATGAATACGTGCTGTAATTGAATTTGCGTGCAAAGAGTGACATCTTGGCTTGTGATGACGGGGCAGGGCGACTTCCAAAGCAAATGACTGGCTACCCAGCTAATGCTAATTCAGTAAATTCAGTAATTCCCCCATTATCTTAGTAGTGCCAAATGACCACCCTACCACCCTACCTCGCCCTTTGCTCCTCCGTGATCCCCCGTGATCATTGTGTGCCATTAGTGCAGGGGTGGACAATCTTATCCGCAAAAGGCCGCTGTGTACAGTATGCAGGTTTTTGCTGCAACTCCCTAATTAGATCACTAATTAGAGGATTGATTGGCTGAAGAATTCTCACACCTGGGTTTGAACTGACCTTAGGGTTATCCCGAAAACCTGCATACACAGCGGCCCTTTGCGGATACGATTGCCCACCGCTGCATTAGTTCCTGCATTCGAATCATCAACCAGTAACACGTTTCATGAGAATGCCTACATTTAGCAAAAGTGCAGCTGTGAGTGAATTAAAAACGTCACACAGTGTAAACAATTTAAAGAAAATTTATTTAGTTGCCTATTTACAAAATATTTTGCCTACAAAAATGACAGTATTTTCTGAAAACAGAGTGTACACAGGTACACGACTATTCCTTGAGTACTAAAATGTGTGCATATTCCGGTCCCATCTCAGTAGGGACCAGCTTGATGGGCCAAATAGGTTCTGAATAAATTGCGTCACAATCCCTATTATATCAGACATTCAAAGAGCAAAATGTTATAGGAGGTAATCTTAAATAAAAATGGGTGCACACACAAAAACAGAGTTAACAGACACAAACCTGTAAACCTATATATTTCTAACTGTGGAAAAAGACTGGACATGAATTCATTTTCTGTGGATACTTCTCCAAAATGAATAATTATTGACCATTTAGAAAAGCAATCCATTGCTACTTTTGAAGAGAGTACCCCTCTGCCCAATATCTGCATGCTGTATCCAAGTAAGACTAGTTATTTTTAGGCAGTTTGCAGCATTAAGACAAACATGTAGCAACTTGTGTAAGACATTACAATTTACAAAACATACACACATCACAGAATTGACTTTTCCCATAACTGGTAAATGTACATATATATACACGTGAGCCAGCAGTTTTTTGACATGGTTATTTGGTTCTCTTGCAGTTTTACATCTTTTTGAGGGAAAGGTTTATAAAATATGTAGCTAACTGGAAGGTGCAACGTGGTTGCAGTTGGCTAACTGATAAGAGTGAGCAATCCACCTGTTAACTGTTAGAGGGACGGGAGTGGCGGTAAGCAAAACGGGTTTGATGAAGTGGCACGGCAGTTGAGTGAGTTATGAATAGGATTATCAGATACAGAGCCAATTCCTGAGGGTTTTATATACAATTAATTTGAACTGGAGTCCAATTTAAATTTTGCCGTTCACAGTTTTTGTCTCTGCAGTAGATACTTCTTCAAGTCCAAATTTGCATTTGTATCATTTTCTTGAAAGTGGCACAGAGAATGACAATGGACTGCATGCACCTATTCTACCTGCAAACTTCTGGCAACACAGCATTTCACATAACAGAACGTATTTTTGCACCAGCAATTAATGCATGTCCAACTTAAATGATCGAGAGATAAACATTTTCCCCTCAGGAACACAACATTTTTACACAGATGGACATTATAAATAAACATATTAATTTCACCTTACTCTTGTAAAACCCTTATGAAAGAGATTACACTGAAGTATGACACAAAAGTTAAATGTTACAGATAGTATTTTTAAATAAGAAAAAAAAAATCGCCACAACATGAGCCCTGCAAACAAAGACAATAGTGGTTTAAATAAATAGTATACAACATTATTCAATAAAATGTCACCATAAATGTATTCACCGTGCATTGCACACAATTTGCGTGTATCATCCATTAATATATTAATAGACACACATGCTTGCACACACACACACACACACC
Organism: Petrocephalus schoutedeni; assembly: GCA_026780765.1. Taxonomy (NCBI): domain Eukaryota; kingdom Metazoa; phylum Chordata; class Actinopteri; order Osteoglossiformes; family Mormyridae; genus Petrocephalus; species Petrocephalus schoutedeni. The sequence continues at coordinate 9,435,907 of JAODKL010000027.1, read as the reverse complement.
AACATAAATGATGATGCCTTTTCCCAAAAAATGTAAATGTAAAGACAGAGAGATCCATTGATGCTGCCTGAGATCCATGTTCTGTCTGTCCCGCCTGAGGCAGCTACATCACGTTCATTTGCTAGAAGGTATGGTGCGGATCTACGAAAGTACAGCTCTTCTCTCATAGTTTATGTCTTTCCGGTCTTACCTAAATATCGCAACCAGCACATAACATTCAACTCACACCTTTCGCTTTCTGAATGGAACTAGCGGCTGCAGAAAAAGTAATTGCAGAAAGACACAGTATATGGAAAATCCACACATCTTAAGGACATACTGGAACATTTTTACGGTACTTCTCTGACATAAATGCAGCGCCAAGTAGCGAAAGAAGATAAGAAAAGGGGGGGGGGGGGCAGTTACCGAACACGCCAATTATAACAAGTAGTACCTGAGAGGATGCGACACCATGAGACACAGCTAGAGGGCAGCAGACGCAGGAAATTCTACCAATTCTACCAATTTTCAGAGTGGCACAGTTTATTAAAAGCTTATTGGACCGAAAAACTGAAAACTGCAGTACACAGATAAGGATCTCAGCCGAAATTTAGTTTTAATACAGTACTAGAAGATTTTAAATGTGTCTTGAAAACATCCAGGTCTGATCCTGAATGGGCTTCAGTCTTGCAGATTTTAGAGTACAATTCAATACACACCTGACTGATATATGAAAATGCAGTTAAGGTGACACACTACTGGCCAACAAAGTTAAAGTTTTGAATAAAGTTAAGCAAAAACTTACAAACCCTGCGGACACAGAGTGGGCCATAAATAGTATGAGCTTTGACTTAAAAGCAAATCATTCACCTATTTGAATTCTCACAATAATATTTGTTGTCCACAGGGGAATTCATTATAAAATATGGTAACCTACAAATCTATCTATATATAATTCTTTAAAAATCTTTAAAAGACGGAAATCATGATGAATTTAAACAACATGATACTTCACTGTACACTGAAATATACTGTAAAAACAAAAATCTAACAAAAATAGTACGATACTGGCATGATTTAAGTGGTTAAACTGCAGATGTAATATAACTATTAAGGCCAAAATGGGTCAAATAAAATTATATCACGTCAAAGTAATACAAAAAAGCAAGATGTGATATTTTTCAAATTATATATTTTTTCCTTATTGGGTTTTATCGAAAATAAATAATTTCCAAAATTATTATGAATGAGTATCACCTGAGCCAGCCAGAAGACAAAGAATAAAAAGGTGTACTGCACATGCCCTTTGGCTGTGAAGGCATGGATTAATTCCTATAGGGCTCTGCCTGCAGCTTACCTCAGCATCTGTAATGAGCTGAGGGCCAAGTTGCCCATACTGACCTTTCAGGAGAGTTTCTGTTCCCCGAGTGCAATGTGCTGCGCAGAATCACTGCACTTACTGTGACGCAAGACACCACTGTGAACAGACTAAAAATGGAAGTAAAAACATTTAAATAAACCAAATTAATCGTCTTGTAGATCTAAATAACCCTGTCTACTGATGGAGAGGTAATGCACATCTCAAGTGTGCTCAAAAGAATAATAACAGCAATTATATCAGCTAAAATAACATAAAAAGTGGGCTCATGCCTGAGGTTTAACCTTTTTCCGTGTGCTTCCTAACATCAGAGCTTACTGCATTCGAAGGACTATATTGCTCTTTTAACTGCTTCCTATATTTGCATTAAACTTTATAAAGTTTTCATTCTCATCGGAAGTTCTCATTTCCCCGTGATGTAACACCTTTCAATACAGTAATGACCCTCCCAAAAGTGGAGCACAACACAGTATAAGCAATATCCTTGAATAAAATCGCAGATTAAAAGATAAAAAAATATCAGCACGTATGATGTCATTTCTTTCCCATTGTAGCTCTTTTTAGGCAATCGTGAGCTGGAATAGCAGTAAACACTAAGCCCAACTCCTTTTAATCGTGGAGGTGCCACTGTGCCCCCTAGTGGTACTGCAACTTCATTGCAGTCTCTACTGAGGCTGTTCGCTCCATGACTACATGTGGGCCCATCCAAGGCATAACGGACTTAGTGGCTGCTTAGGGCACCTCACCCACCAGGGGGCGCTGCCATCCAATCAGCCTGTCAGAATGGAGAGAAAGGTGGCAAATGTCTACTACTGATAAAATTTTGCTTAGGGCCCTGAAAAGGGTTGGTCCAGCTCTAAGCACGCAGTCCGCTATATTCCAACAGACAAACCAACAAGCCTGAGAGACGTCATCTCCCAACTGACCACAGGACCAGCAACTAAATGAAATCTAACCTGTTCTAGACTCAATTTTGTGCTTGATGAGCATTACTGTGACTTTAAGACTGGGACTCACCATAGGCCTGGAGCTACTAGGCCAGCTTTGGCCTTCGTGGATTTTATAGCTTATCTACCTCCTTTTTCCCCCCTAACCTTATGCACAGGGGAAAAAAAATAAAATACACAGAAAATCCAACAGCGGAGAGAGGAGAAGATGGAAAAATCTGGCTGAAAAGAAGATATATTAAGACATAAAAAATGGAGACATTGTGCCCACCCTCCTGTCCCACTGCACCATGCCCTGCAGAACATGGGCACAATGTCCTCCCCCTACAAGGGACCTGGAGAAAGCCAGTGCCGGAGCTCCTCCAGACCGCGCTGTGCCTGGCTGAAGTAGAAGTCCACGTTTCGGGAGAAGTCTGTACACACACTTGACTGGACGTCACCCAGGGCACAGTAGAGGGCTGTCCCACCCACACTGATCACCACGGTGACCAAGCACAGGAGGAGGAGGAGCAGCCAGGAATCTCCGCCCACCTCATCTGCATATTCACAAAACGTAACAAACACACAGCGTCATTATTTCAAAAGGGCTGCAGGGTCAGCTTGCATCAGCCATGTACCCTTCCTTCTCATTTTCACATGATAAAACCCACTCAACCTTTTCCAGTGGGTCTTTTTAATAGATTTTGAGCCATCCACCCACCCACTGATGCATCACAGAGTACTTTCCTGGTTTAAGAAGTTAATTGTGATTTTTCTCTCTTGCAGCACTTGCAAGTTTACAAAATGCACTATAATAAAATAAATCTACCCAATATGTATCAGCACTATTACTGATCATTGTCCCAGACCTACACAGGTTTTGGGCAGATATTTGATAATTTCAATAAAGATTAAACAAATAATTACCTTGGTCTGTTACCTCATCCAGCTCCTTGAATCGGACTTTACGCTTAGAGGTCTGCTTTGGAGGTGCAGGGGTGAAGGTAACTTCTGGGGAAGTCCTCCTCTTCAATATGGAAACCAGACCTGAAGCAGGTGTGATCTGCAGGTGAGGAGAGGGATGAACAAGCAGACATGACCATCGGGTTGGAGAGATGTGAAGGACACAGAGGCACCTACTGCCCACGGAGCCCAGATTCTGCAACGTCTGCCCATCACCAAACAAGCACCAACAACAGCACCTCTTATTTACAAGTGTGACAGTTGACTAAACCTGCTCAGTCTGACTGCAAAAAATTCAAAGTGCATTAACAACCATCACTTGAAGGAAGCTTTTCCAGAATATGACGACATGTGTCATTTATAAGCTTCTGAAAATATAAACAAGCTGTGCAGTGGCTACCATACAGTCTTGAGAGCATTCATTATCACAAACTGCCCCCCCCCCCCCCACCAAATAAAAATTATAAAATTATAATTTTAAAAATAATTTGTATAAAAATTATATTATAATTATATATGAAATTATACGGACTCCCGCTGCCACAGGGAAATGAAGCTGTGTCAGAGAATTATTACAGATATTAATAATTATTATTATTATTACATCAAGAGTTGTGCTAAAATGATGTAAAGCAGATAATTCTCAAGATTTCAGGTGAAATGTGTACTGCGGGTCATATTTCATTAATGAAATTTTTATTCATTAAATTTATTTTCTTTATCGATTCATATAATTGTAAGATTACAGGCTGCAGTAATTATAAACGTTCCATACGAAGTTATGTAACTGCAGTCATGCCTGTGGCTGCCATTATTTAATTTTATGTAATTCTATCTCACTGTTATTTGATTTGATCTTCCTTATTTTTTTCCAGTTTATTCAGTTTTTATGGCTATTGTCTTATTCGTCGTGTATGTTTATTTACTTCATTTGTACTTCATGTGTATTTTATGCCTTGTGAGAGCGGTTATGCCCTTCATTCCTCTGTATAGCACTTTGGTCCAGGGTGGTTGCATACAGTGCTTTACAAATGAAGCTGGATTGGATTAGATTACCATGGAGGACACCGAGGTTGTGTCTTCAGTATTTTCGGTGTTTCGTTCATGAAACATGATGAAAATGATAATTATCTGTGCATAAACGCCGCTGGTTGGCCATTATTATGCTATGGCCAGTAGCTTCAATATTATGGGAAAGTTAAGCAGAATAACCATAGGATGGAGGATACTAAATTAAAGCTTTAGCTGCTGAAATATTTTAGATATTATCCTTTGTTGGAGCTCAGGATTTCTCAGGAAGATGGCAGTTTTACTTAAATCAAATGTTACCGTGTATGTTAGACAGCCTAGTACAGAAATCTGTTCTCTGGGCCGGTAAAAACACTCCTTTAGTTCTACTATCCGCGGCAGAGTAAGAGAGCACCTCTGGCCTGTATCCTCAGTCCTCTGGCCGAAGATGGGATTTCTGGGTCATCGCTATGGCAAGCTTCCTCCCGTGCAACAGAGCCAATACACTTGCACATTCATGTGTATCATTCAGATCACTGACATTCCAACTTAAAATGTTAAGATCAGTCATAAGTATCAAAAATATATTTCCCTGTAACCCCTAACTGAAAGTGCCAAAACTCCAAAACTGAGAGTCTACCATCATCCCAACCCACACCCAACTCATGACCCTGGAATCTGGATAATCGCACCAACCCATGAGTACTGATGCAGCACGGGCATCAAACAGGCTCATGTCTGCCACCCACCCCAAACGCGATCCGTCACAATGTCATTGGCTCATACACCGTCTGCACAACCGACGCCCATAGCTGTCAAGTCTCCCGTTTTGGCCGGGAAGCTACCGTATTTTACCCCTCTTTCCCGCCGTCCTTCCGTATTAGTATTTTTAGCCTGAGAAATTAAAAGAAAATGTGTAATGAAAATAAAATGTAAATGACAAGTGGTTATTTTAGATTTCTTATACACCTGTCTTAAAATGTAAGGGATACTGGAGCTTGGTTGGGGTGGTGGGATGGCTCGCGGCTGCTGCTGGAAAATTTCCCTTATTTTCAAATCCGAAACTTGTATGCAGACGCCAGAAGTGTAGCCTAAATGTACCCTCTGCATCAGTCCTAGCAGCGGGTCATACAACGGCAACCAACTTAACCAATGAACTGCAGTAAGCAGATCAGATAACCATAACTGGTGCATATAATTGTGGAAACAAAATAAACAGCTGCAACATATCCAGATAAATCAGTTACATGTGCGATGTGCTGGCTGAAAAGAGAGTAAAATAAACTTGGTAACTGGATAAAATGTTACAACCATAGCAGTAAAGTAAAATAAACTCAAATAAAATTAAAAATGACAAACCGATTAGGACCTCCGAATCTGCAGGGATAGGTAACATGAAGGACAAGTGTTACAGCCTGTACAGAGCAATAATCAGCCCTCCATAGCCGACGTAGCTTAAGATAATGGCCACACTGTTTAGATGGAGGTGAACAGCTTCCAGTGGCTGGAGTGCCTATCCTGCCACCAACCCCCATATTTTTCCCTGAAGTTGGAGGACCTGCTTGGGATGGATGGATGTAGGGTAACGTCATACCCAGGATGAAGCAAATGCGGCTTAAGGGCCTTACTTAAGGGCCCAATGGAGTAGAATCACTCCAGGCATTCATGGAATTCTAACCTGCAACCTTCTAATTGCTGGCACAAATCACTAGCCTCCGCCACCACTCCACCCCATGAGCGAGCCATAAACGAGCTTGGGAGTAAAAATCGGGGTAAAAGCTCAGCTTCTGAACCGTCCGCCGTCAGGGTTGGACCATGCCTGCTGGACTCCTGGAGAATTAGATCTCCGTCTGTGCCGCGCAGGGATGTCAGCTCCATCTCTCCATCCCTGTTCCACCTCCATCTCTCCATTTGCCAGTGAGGGAAACCGCACAGGTAGAGAGTGTTGGATGAAGCTGATCGGATTGTCCTTTCCAGCCCCCTCTGGAAGTCTAACTAGAAAGATGTTATTGTGCCTGGAGTGGTCCCGTAACACAGCAACTTAATGCTCCAATACATCCAGATGCCAGTCGTGGTTACTGATCCGTTTCTTTTGCTTCCGTGTTCTCCAGCCAGTAATTCAATTTTTTGAGTCTGGGTAGTAGATATATTTGCAGGAAAAATATTATTTCTCAGGGCTGCCAATTCGCCAATTCAGACTTTTCCAGCCGCGTAAAGCCGGCCGCCATATTGCCCGAGACTGATTTCGGTCAGTGTGAAGGCACTCAGCACCACTGCTTGTCGTGTAAAGATGTAAATCTACATGAGTAGATGAGTAAACCAAGCACTGCCAAAAGAAGACAAAATCTTCCAAAAATAAGTAAGGTGTCCAGATAGTCCATGTCATCCAAGACCCAAGTTACTCCAGGTTTTACATCTACTTTATATCCAAAAGGCTCCTGTGCTTGGCTAAATAGTTTGGCTAAATAGACTGACCACTCACCACGCAGCAAGAACTCTGCGCTTAAGTGAAATCCAGGTCCTTTGAATTGAAATGGTAGTTTACAAATCCTGTCCTAGCTCAAAGTGTCTGGGATGACATGGATTATCTGGTCATCCTAAAAATAGGGGCTGTGTGTCTGTAGCTCTTAATGTGTGTTTGAGCCCATGGCCACGTCATGAGATCTCCATATGCACACTTGCTAAAGCACATATGGGTTTGTGTGCAGCTCAGTAATTCCAGTGCGCATGATGTGAATGCCATTACTAACAGCGCTTAGTGGCAATAACAACAAATTGCCTTGAAAAAGGACAACTATTTTATTTAGGTGCTTGGAAGACATTAGTAGTACCAGTAATGGTTTTAACCGTAGCCTGGGAGATGCACAACACCCTAAGGAACAAAACACAGTTCAATATAAATACTGAAAAATACATTCACTGGCTAGGAGTTACAAAAAACACATTCATGTTTCCAAATCAGGTCTAAAACTGAATGGAAAACACTATATAAACAGACTGTGGTTTTAGTTGTAAATTGTTTTACATTCAAAGCTATGCAATGAAAATATTTGCATGCTATTCTTATATGTAAACACTTGGGTAAACACTTTTCCACTTGGGTTCCTGTGTACTACAAAGTGGTGCAGCAACTAAACAGAAAAAAGAAATTTCAGCATAAACTTTTAGTCAGGAAAATAGCAGACCTTTAAAGGAAGCACAATTTCCAAAAACCATAACACTATTACGGCCTAAAAAATAATTCTCATACCACGTTACAGTATTGAAATTCCCACTCTGTTTCTTTGTGGATTAATGTATAATTAGTTTTATAAGCACTGTGGCTTAAACCAATAACCATGAAAGTTACTTTAGAACTAGGCACTAGTTAACTCTAATTACAACAGCTGATAGAAACTTGTGTGGTCACAAAAGTGGACTACCAGCAAGTGTGTTTGGTGATGAGTATGTGTAAACTTGCTCTAGTACGAATGGAACATCTATGTTTTCTACCCCTAACTTTCTGAGGGACGGCATCTTGGACTTGGAAAATGCACAGGAAATGGATTGTGTTAGTAGCTGTTAGACTGATGTGAGAAAGCTACTCTTCATGACTTATTAATGAATGCTACGCTCTTCTCACACAGGAAATCTCTTAACATGCCCGTGCAACTGGAATGTATGGTCACAAACTGTAAGACATACAAGGCGTCTATTAATGGCCCAGAAAAGCGAAAGCAATTCACATTGAAAAGAACACACACAAGCCAAAAAAATTTTGCATATCTGGTCAACATCTTCCAGGCCAAAAACTTAATCATCCGAATTTCCATCTGTGCAGCAAGGCTCAGGTACTTCTTAAGTGTATCCTTACACAGCTGAAAAACTGCCCTTAAGTGGGAAACAAAATCGCAAAGACTGAAAGAACTGCACCCCTATCACTGCCTGGAACAGAGCCTCACCATAATACAGCCTTGCGTTTCTATTCCCAGCATTCTTCACCAAGCCTAATCGAATAAAAGCCTCGATTGTGTGGCGAATACACTGCAGGCAGCTTATGTTTTCACATGAGGATTTAAAGGCCAGCTAACCCCGTTTTTTAAAAATATTACTATGACATCACAGACAGCATTCCAGTCAAATATCCAGAACCATCCTATGGTAGAGTCAAGTTCATAATATGAGTTCATATCATGAGAATCTCTCTGACTGGACAGGTAGCAAATGCATCACACATGGTAAAGCAACATAATCTCAGAAACGGATACTTCTCGGTGGTAACTGATATAGCACCAAGATCACAAATGAAGTATTATATACCAAAACACACTTTACTATAAATTTGTATGATACAAAACCTTATACAGTAAAAACCAACAGACAGTGAAAGTTTGATATTTTCTTCTTTGATGAGAATCAGTAGGCATAATGCTGGCTGAAGACCCAACACACCTAAAAACAGGTACATAATCATAAAGAGCTCATCCTACCTCCTCCACCTGGATACGTTTGGCTAAGTCATCCAGTGAGTCATGTGGCGGTCCGCCTGCCTCTTCCGCCGGTCCGTCCCCAGCTACATCCGCCCCATAACCGTCGTCCTCCAGCTCGGTGGACTCCTCTGACACCTCCACTTCCACAATCTCGGGCCTCTCCTCCCCGTCCTCTGCCCCCTCGCTGTCTGCCAGCTCCACTCCAGGGCCAGTCTCTTCCTTCTCCTCTCCCAGCCAGTCAGGTCCCACCAAGCTCATCTCGCTGCTCAGCCCAGCGTCTGCCCCTCCCTCGTCCTTGTCTCCAGCAGCTACCGCCTCCCCGGTCTCAGGGGGCCCGTCCAGGCTGGCTTCTGGCAGCCCCGAGGTTCTCCCTGAGTCACATCCCTCTGCCTGCCGGACAGACTCTGGGTGATCTGTTGTAAGGTCCGTCTGCCTCTCCTCCTTCTCAGGATGTAAGGAGCTGTCATCCAGCAGGCCTCCCAGGGAGGCCTCGAGTCTGGCGTTATTACGCGACTCCACAGCCTCACACAGGCCCTTTTCGCCCCCGCCTACACTAACAGAGTCATCCGGACAATGCCTGCCAGTCATATTTGACGTAGGTACGGCTGGGGGATGAGCAGAGTGCGGCATCCCCTCCTGGTGGTCGTGTGTGGAAGTTGAACTGCCCCTTTGCTGCAATCCAAGGGCTGCTGTGCCGTCTACAGCATGCTCTGTTAGGGATACGTCCTCCATTCTCAGTACCTTGGTGGTCCCTGGTGACTCAGAGTTTCCGTCTGCAAAAGAGACACATCATCACCAGAGTGATCTCTCTCTATCTTTATCCAAACCTGTTTTATCTGAATAGTTTTTGACCCAGATGCTCAGAACTATGGCTCGTCGTCACCATCCTCACCATGCCAAATTTTAGTTTCTCAGTAAGTCAAGACTTTTCCCACCTCCCTTATACCAGGCTGTAAAGTGAAGGACGATGGTTGCACCTTTCTCGCAGTTTTATTAAATGTCTCTGGAAACAAATCCCAAGAATTACACTTAGCATAACCACCTTTTCCCTCCACAAGTGTTGCATTATTCTCGTCTGCATGTGCATCTATACTGTGCGACTTAAACTGATTTGATTCCATTGTCATCCTGACACTTCATCATGCTTAGAAAAGTGAAAAGACATATACAGTCACACACCTCATTCAGTTCCATGGCTTTACATATCAGGGCATAATAAAAAAAATCATCTGATCCTTAACAAGTTCAAAATTTATCTAAATCTAAGACTTCAGGCGTAAAACAAAATAGAGAAGCCATGTGTGAAAAACTAAGTATACCCCAAGATTCAGTAGCTTGTAGCAGCAATAACTTGAAGTAGTCATATTCTGTATAACTCTCTCACATCATTGTAAAGGAATTTTGGGCCGCTCTTTTACAATGTTGCTTCAGTTCATTGAGGCTTGCGGGCATTCGTTTATGCACAGCTCTCTCAAGGTCCCACCACAACATTTCAATCGGGTTTGGGTCTGGACATTGACTGGGCCATTCCAACACCTTGATCATTTTCTTTTGACAGTCATTCTGCTGTAGAATTGCTGGTGTACTTGGGATCATTGTCCTGTTGCACGACAATTTCGGCCAAGCTTTAGCTGTCAGGCAGATGGCCTCATATTTGACTACAATAGAGTTTGTGGTGAACTCAATAACTGAACGGTGTTCAGTTCCTGTGGCTGCAAATCAAGCCCAAATCATCACCCCTCCACCATCGTGCTTGACAGTTGGTATGAGGTGTTTCTGCTGATATGTTGCATATGGTTTTCACCAAATGTGAGCTGTGCATCATGGCCAAACATCTCCACCTTGGTCTCATCTCTCCAAAGGACATTGATCCAGAAATCTTGTGGTTTTTTCAGATACAACTTTACAAACATAAGCTGCGCTATCATGTTCTCTTTAGAAATAAGGTTCTCTCCTGGCAACCCTTCCAAGCAAGCCATACATATTCAGTCTTTCTAATTGCATTGCCATTAACTTTAACATGCTAACTGAGGCCTGTAGAGTCTGAGATATAGCTCTTGGGTTTTTTGCAATTCCTCTGAGTCTACCCTTGGGATGAATTTGCTGGGACGTCAACTCCTGGGAAGACTGGCATCAGTCTTGAATGCTTTCCACTTGTGAATAACCTTTCTCACTGCAGAATTATGGACTTCAAATTGTTTGGGAATGGCCTTATAACCCTTCCCGGATTGATGAGCAGCAACAATTGCTTCTCTGAGATCACTGCTGACGTCTTTCCTTCTTGGCATCGTGTTAACACACATCTGAATGGTCTAAAAGCCAGCAAAGTGCCAAAACTTCCGCATCTTGATTCCTATGGAAGCAGTCCGTCCCCCCCACACTGCTTCTTCATTTTAACTTATTTATTGATAATAAAAATAATGAGACAGTGTAATATGTCATGTGTTGTTCATCTGAAACTGTATTTACCTAATGTTAAGACCTGCTAAGGACCATGTGATTGTATATGTCCTGATACATAAGACCTTAGAAGTGAAAGGGTGTACTTTCTTTTTCACGTCACTGTAGGTGGCTATTTATATATGACTTCATGCAATTAAACAGCATTGAGCAATCTGTCCCAGGAGGGAAGGCTATTTTCTTCTCTGAAATGAGAACATTTGCTGACGTCCATCTTGACATGAACACATGTCCAGGCGTAAGACTCAATTATCTGAACTTTTGCTTAAGCAGATTCATAGGTGAAAGTGAATCTCAAAATTAGAATTGAATACAATACATGGCCTCATTATGATTACCGTCTATTTTAAGATTAACACTGTGAGCCCCCCCACCCTCCACAGTAATCACAAATAATGTTAAAAGCATTGCTTTGGGTTACAATGCAAAAAAGAAACATTAGATATAGACAGTCTGAGCCAGAATCGCATTAGAGGGGACACAGATCTTAACTTAAAATAAATTTCCAATTATTATGTGTGTCAGATCCCCAGCTCTCACATGTTACTTATTACTATGTTTCATTGAGAGGCTATTTGTACTTTGGAGGACAGTCACTAAGATTTCCCATAAGCCTCTCTGTCAGACAGTCTGCTGCTCCGTCACAGCGACAAGTGGGACAGGGAGAGATAATGGCCACAACTGGGATTAAAATCAAAAACGACCTGCCTTAGGAGCACTTAGGTACTAAGAAAACAACCTACATAATAAAAATACCAGAAGCTTGAAAAAGAAAAACAAAAACAAAGAATTTTGGAAGGCAGTATTAAATTAAAGGAAAACGTAGACAGCTTAATGAATAAATATTAAGTATTTCAACACAGGACGTGTGTACCTATCTTGTCAGTATGAAATATGTACACCTGGTGTAGACTGAAATTACCGGGCTGGTTACCGGTTACCCTAGTACCAGTGCACCTTCCTTAGCCACGGCTGCCTGACAGACAGAGGAGGACCAATCCAGGAGACAGGCTGCTGAATAGGGCCATGCTGACAGATGGCGATCCAGACGGGAGGCCGGCAGGGGGAGGGTGTCACGCCTGGCTTGCGAAAGTGAAACCAGGCCAGACGAGAAAGAGCCCCGCATACACGATTCAAGGTAACACGCAACCCCCCAGGCCCCCGCGGGCAGCTCTGCCCACAGCCTGCACCGGACTCATCAATAACACATGCCCCACCCCCCGTCCTGGCACAATGTGCATGGCAACCTAGAATATAGAATACAGGTCCTAAACACTTTGCGGTGGAATTTGATGGCCGTCTTTGGGGCGCCCTGCTCACAGAGTGCAAGACGCAAGACGAATGAGCAAAATGCACTTTGATCCATACTGGGGCTCCTAGAATAGAAGTGGGAAGACGGGGGGGGGGGGGGGGGAGAACTGAAAGAAAGAAAATAAAAAAAAAGGTTGACCAAAAGTCTAATCCTGTTCCCTAGAAAGCAAATATCATGGGAAAGGCTAGGAAATTAATCTCGTGGTGGGAGGGGGGTTCTGGTCACATGCAGAACATGCCCAGCAAAAACAGCAGGAAAAAAAAAAATGACAGCAGCTGGAGGGCGACACGGTGCCCAATCAAACAGGTGCTTTACTGAAGAGAAGAGAAACAAAAAAGTCTGCTACAAAAATGACTAAGTTTAAAGGAAAACTAACAACTGTACACAACTTTTTAAAATCCTTAATCTATTCTTCTAAATAAAATATGGATAAAAGATGCAATTTGCTGAGACAACTGGCAGAGACTTCTAACACGACTGGAGAATGACGTCACGATGTTCACCGTCGGCGTCTCACGCAGAAGCACATTCAACAAGTCGTCTAAAACCTCGGGAGACATTCTGGAAGAATCGTGAAAGCAAGTCAGGCCGGTCTGGTCCCCACTCACCTGTGCAGCATGAAACTGGCAGCGTGTCCGGTTCCCTGTCCGCGATCGGCTTCCCAGAGATCAGGCTGTCCCGAAGCGCTTTGTCCACAGTTACGCACTGAGGAGACACGAACGGGCGGCCACATGTTAAGGAAGTGCCAGCTTCACCCTCACCCCCGCTTGCAGGTGCGTTCCGACACGCATGCATCCGCTGTGCACCGGGTCCCCCGGATGGTGGATGGGGGCCAGATCGGGCTCTTCCCGTACCTTCTCGTCTCGGAGCGTAGATCTGCGCGAGAGGGAAAATAAAAAAAAAAATAATAAAAAAAAGTCAAACAATAGAAGCAGAGAGACGTTAATTGTGACAGCAGCAGGAGCCTGCCAGGTTCCTGGTTCACTATGCTCGAGTGGCACATGCCACGGGACAGACTGAAGGACGGCTTGCTCGCTGGGAGTCTAATATTAGCGCGGCACATTTCCCATGCTGAAACCCTAGTGCCGGTCTCAAGTTGCCCAGAGCCCGGCAACAGGGCCATATGCTTAAACCATCACGGGACCCTGACGCGATGGCCACACCGGCCAGAGGGACATCAACCCGAACAGGCCGAGAGACCAGGAGAACTCGAGCGTGCCTGCCTGTAGGTCCATCCTGGCTGGGTAGCAGGGTTGTGTGGCTAAGGGAGCACCCTCGAAATGCAGGTGAGAGCAATTCTCACTTACGAGTTTACAGGGCCAATACCTAAGGGGTTTGGAAGAGTTCGCTTAAGATTGTACAAGCTAGGATTTCAACTGTGTGCCTACTAGCCAAGTCGCTGTAATGAATACACTGCAATCATGGAAAGAGTAATCGTAATCGATGGAAAAAGTCATCTTGGCCAGAAGAACGAGGGCTCTAATCCTAGATTACTAAATGATGAACTGACATTGCATAATCACACCTGTATAAAGTGGCAAAACTTTAAATTCTAGGGCATGCATTGATCATTTTTCATGTTATATTTACATCATCCACCCATCCTTCAACTGCTTATCCGGTATAGGGGTCAGCCTGGACAGATGCCAGACTTCATTTGCCATACACAAACATAAATACACACACACACACACACGCGCGCACGTGCACACACACACAAAAACGTGCAGTGAGGAATTCTGAGATGCCAATTCATACAAGCATGTTTTGGGACTACAGGAGGAAGGAGAGGAACCTGGAGGAAACTCTCATGGGGAAAAGATGCAAACTGACACACAGCACCACATTTACACAAATGTACCTCATGAGTAAGTCATGGGCATTACACCCCTGTACTGCTCTAAATTACTGGGCCTACCGCTGAGGATACAAATGGACTAGGCTAGACATACCTCCACTAGCCTGATACCACTCCATCTTCCCCGAATACTCTTAATGTTGCACTTTTTGCCTACTATGTAGCTGTCTTATTAGGCTCTTGCTTAGTCTGGGAGATGTTGTGTAGCTCCTGCACCACTTACACTCATACCTGGGCATTTATCAGAAGCTGAGCCTAGCTGCACTTACGCCTTGACAGCATGCATGTTTGTAACATGCCATTTGCTTCACTTGCACTCACTTTGGACAAAAGCTTCTGCTGTTTAAAATAAACATAAATGTAAATGGCACTGCAGACTCTGCACTGTGCTGTTCCACACCGAAGCTGGCACTGGCGACTGGCCCAGGGCCTCCTCTCACCTCCGGTGTGTCCCACAGATCCTCGTCAGCATCTCCATGTGACTCTCCTCCAGCCCTGCTCCCATTGTCCTGGCTGGGCTGCCGTCCCTCTGGCAAGCCTCTAAAACGTGCAGGGCAGACACTGTATTTACATTTTATTTATCTGGAAGATGCTTTTACTCAAAACCTCCTTAGGCTAGAACAAAAAAGCAGAGACAGACAGCCTCTGGAACAGGTGACGGTTAAGGCCCTTATGCGACTCTTTAATAATTCCACCTGGGGGGGGGGGGAGGTAAACGTTAACATTACATAGTTACTGTCTGTTATACCGGCATTTCTATCACTCTTAATTAATTTATTGTGCTGCTGGAGTATGTGAATTTCCCTTTGGGATTAATAAAGGACATATCTATCTACCCATTTATCTTGTTCCAGGACCCAACAGTGAAATCGCTCTGCCAAGGGTCAGATTTGAACTGTTGACCTTCTAATGACAACCACAGCAGCCTAACCCACTGAGCCACATGCCAAACACAGCTGCACAGCCTGGCACTGTGCAGGCTGGGCTTACGTGGGCAGAGGCTGAGCATGTGGCAGGGCCATGAAACATCATCACAAACAACATGATCTCCTAAAGTGAACTAATATTTGCAGCAACTGTTCAATATATACATATTTTTTGTTGACTTATCGACCACTAGCGTACCATACTTGGCTAATCAATATTTAATCAAATGTTTAACTGATTAAGTTAATTAATAGAGCCAGTGATGAATTTTAACAAAGACAGCCCCTGAGGAGAGGTTTGGCAACCGAAACAGTGCTGTTCTATACCTCGTTTTCACCAACGCTTAGTGCCTTTTGAGAACCAGCCTGCGTTTCCATTGCTTTCAAAAATGAACGGAATAGAAATATTATGTAGACAGAACTGAGAATGAAATACTTTGCGAAATGTAATCTTGTTCTTTGGTACTGCACTTGTTCTATGTAGAATATGGTTTCTCTGATACTAAATGGGCCAGGGCCAGTTTTTTTTGCATTGGAAACGCACAGAACCAGTTCTAGATTGGGAAAAAGCCCGGTACTGCACTAGTACTAGTGATCCAACAAGATAAAAACTTTTTAGAGAGCAGAAAGAAATTGTTACCTTTTATTGTGTCATTTTATATTGTATTTGCATATATTCCAATGTTAAATTTTGCCCATTATCCTGAGACAATATACACTTACTACCCAGATAAACAGCTCTAAACAGACTTTTGCACAGTATTTTAAGTGTGGGGGGCTTCACTAAGAGTTAATAAGAGATGGTAAAGAACATAAAGATTCTAATGACACCAAACACACAGTTCTTGATTTCAACTTAATGCCGTGATGTGACAACAGCAACGAAATGCATAACAAGGAAGAAGAAAAATCGGCGATACCCCACTGTTCCTGAAGCCTGGCGAGGTTGGACAGCAGTCGCTCGTGGTACAGCCTTTCCAGCTTGAGGAACTGGACTGCCCATTCATCTGAGGTAGCTTGATTAAGGCATAAAGACTGGACATGACCTGGAGAAAACCAGCCACGTCGTACACCAAAAGAAGAAAGCAGAATAACTGTAAATGGAACCCTCGCAACAGCACGAGATCAAGCCAAACCAGCCCTCCATCTTCTTTAAGACCACAAGAGGAAACAACGTCAAAATTCAGGGAATGTCCGGCATTTGGCAAGTTGGCCAACATGCTGGGTATGCCAAGGAATTCCTCTCAAAAGAGAAATCAGAAATTGAGAAAAGTTATTTAAAATTACTTCATTTAAACCCTTAAAATGTTGGTTTAATTGAGGTTACTCATATTAATCAGCAATAGTCAGTTAAATCAGTCAAGATTTCAGCTCTCCCGTTAATGTGATGTTTCCCTGCAAAATCATTATTCCTGAGCAAGCTTATACCCTGAATGAATATGTGGAGACCAGCAGAACATTATAATTAATTAATGAAAGCCATACCATGGAGAAACAAGTCAACATCCCCATACATAATAACGGACCATAAGACTGAGAAGTTGAGAGTACCTTATAAAAAGTGTAAGATCCCACTTACTTTCTTTTGTCTCCAGCATACATATTTAATGTTTATTTAAATATTGAAAAAATATCTCTCCTTTTACCTGCTTTCCTTATACCTATAATATATATTTTGGACAGGTTTCACATGCATGGTCATAGCCTATTACATACATCTTTATTTCATATGCACACAATAGCTGATGCACTGTAATTCACAGTAACAGAGCAAAACTGGCTTATATTATAAAGTGCTCAATTTATTCCTGATTTTTTACTTAAAACGTTTGCACAGCTTTGCTGTTTAACCTGCTGTTTTTTTTTTTTAAATAACAATTTAGCCCTTAGGGTAAAGCCTTTTAAAGTACAAAAATGTTACCTGACACTTGTGCATTTATAGATTACTGCCTGTGTTTTTAGAGATGCACTACCCGAGCCATCATCTTAAGACTGCCAAGATCCTGATCCATTTCGCTATAAAGCAGGAGGTCACTGCCACTAACTTTTATTACGAGTTATTGCAAGACAGAATACACATTCCTCCAGAGCCCTAGTTTTACAACTATCCATTAGCAGAATAAACAAAGTCTGAGCAACAGAAGTATTTATATAAAAAAGAAATCAATAAAAACATAAATACTGAACAGACTGACATTAAAAGAGATTTCAAAAGAATAAGGATACAGTTTTCTTCAAG
Source organism: Petrocephalus schoutedeni (assembly GCA_026780765.1). Taxonomy (NCBI): domain Eukaryota; kingdom Metazoa; phylum Chordata; class Actinopteri; order Osteoglossiformes; family Mormyridae; genus Petrocephalus; species Petrocephalus schoutedeni. The sequence goes on along the minus strand of JAODKL010000027.1, from coordinate 9,418,389 downwards.
GAAGAAATCCTCTGCTATCTGAAAAAAAGTAATCAGATCAGATTTAACAGATCAGATAAAAATGGCATTTGCTGGGCTTCTCATTATTAAGAAATTCATGCCACAATAATTATTCTGCAGAAAGTCAATCTCGGCCTCTCAGCTTTGAAGATAGAGCTGAAATAAATGTGATTATTTCAAAAGAAACAGGTGAAGGTAGCCCCCCACCGTTGACTTCAGTGCCATTATTTTTCCCGGACCGTAGGGGATGAAAGGACAACAATTAGCTTAAGTAATGGGTGCTTATTTCTGATGAGGACAGGAGGCATTGGACCTGCTGACAACTGACAGGATATGTTATATGCACGCACACACACACACACACACACACCACACACACACACACACAAACAACCAACAGGCAACAAACTCCATTAGAGTCCTTTGCTATTTTTTCCTTTAACCTTGAGCCTTTCCTCCTAGGTGGTGAAGTGTAGCATGACTCAACAGGTCTTTAATCAGAGCCAAATCTCCTGACGACCCTGAACATGAGACGGCAGAGTGTGACAGCGGGAAACATGATCGGTGGCAGAGCCATGCGGTGACAAAAGACGGAGGCAGCTTAAGTGCACGGCTGCGTGGGTGCACATGTGTGAGGCGAAGAGAGAGTGAAAGAGAGAGAGAGAGTAAGAGAGAGAGAGAGAGAGTGAGAGTGTGTGTGAGAGGGGGAGAGAGAGTCAGGGGAAGATTTAACCACTTCCAGCCATGCTTCAATGAGGATCAATCTCAAACCAAACGAATCCACCAATCACACAAAAAAAGGCCAGAAATTCGTGGTCTGGGAGTTCTGGGTATAGAAAATCAGCAAGATCTGACTTCCCTAACAACCTTTATTGCGTTGCTTGGTGACTTCAGGATGCCAACAAACATTGCCACGTATGCGATATGGATTTTTCCAAAACAACCAATTACTTACATCTTACAGGTCAGAGAGCAACCAAATTTACAGCAAGACATTCCTTAGTATTCTGATAATTTTTTAAGCATTTTTCTTTTGTTTTTGTACCATGCTTCATTCACACATAAGGAGGAAATCGATTTCAACTAGCTTCAATTCCCTGATTACCGGTATTTAGCTATAGAGTATTTTGCATTCATAATTCAAATTTGTAACATGAAACAAACAAAAACATACGTATCTGATAGGCTCCCTAATCATATATACATGTACAGAGCCTTGATTTACCTTAATTCAAGACAGACCTTCCTCACAAGGCATTAACTATGAAATTCCATGTTGAGGCCCAAGCTTGTTATTTTGAGTATACTGTTTGTTATTTGATGTATGCACATTTATTCCCCTGGAATGTAAGACAGTTTCTGTCTATTTGGTGCCACTATGCTTTGGGCAATGGCAAGAAAAGAAGAGGCTTCTGACATCCAGTACCAGTCAATGGTCTGGACATACCGGCCTTTACTCCATTTGTCTCCATTTTAGAGTGTGTTAATCATCTTATATTCTGGGCAAAAGTACGCTACCGTACCCTTACTCTTCAGTCCAACTCATACCAGCTCTATAGGGTTTAGGTTGGGGGGATTATGGGGGACAGGTCATCTGTCACAGCACTCCACTTCTTTCCATGTTAAGAAGATAAAACTTACTACATAACCTCGAGGTGTGCTTAGGGTGATTATCTAGTTGAAAAACAAATGATTTTCAGCAGTCGTGTCCAGACCTTTGACCGCTACTGCAGATAAAGCCGACGGCCCCCGTTCGCTTGATATCACGCTCAGGGAGTGGTATGGGACGCACCTGGTGCAGGCAATGTGGAAGCAGGGTGTGATCAGAACGCTCCAGCAGCTCCTGCAGAAAGGCCACCAGGGTTGGGCAAGGCCTGGGTACAAGTGGCCCACCGACAAGGGCGTCGTCAGAGGTCTGGGCAAGGCAGCCGGACACACCTTCAGCTGGACTCATAAGGGGACATCGCTCAGAGACAGCTCCTGAAGACAAAGGTCACAGAGGAAACCATCAACATCTCCCAAGTACTAAACGTTCAATGGCAAAACATGTCACAGAAGGCACAGCTAAATAAAAACTAGAATTGATTTCTGAAACTTAATTAATGCCGTGGGGAGGGGAAGAGACTCGGATGCATGGCGGCAACCAGAGCAGAACTGATAACCTCATGTATCCCCAGAAGCTGCGGTTGGCTTACAACCTCACCACACCTGAGAACACACAAGAGACCTGATCCCTTGTGCGATCACGACTGCCTAGACAACGTGAAAGTTCAAAGAACAGCGTCAGGTAGGTAAACATTCCCCAGAGCCCCCCCACCCCACCCCAGGGACGGCAGGCAGCCAGGCTGAAGCTTATAAAGCCTCACCTCACTACTGAAGCCACTTACTCAACCACGGAGCTGATCTGGCCACAAAGCATAGTGCAGCTGAGCAGAAAATCGCAATGTTTAACTTTATACTCTATGTATTTAACAGACGCTTTTATCCAAAGTGACACACAACTGAATAAGCAGGATCAGACTGTCCCTGGAGAAACTGGGGGTTAAGGGCCTTGCTCAGGGGCCCAAGGGCCAAATTATTTTGCAGACCATGGGCTTTAAACTAGCAAACGTCTGATAACAGGTACGGCATCCAAACCCACTGAGCCACATACCTCCTCCAGTTTCACACTGACACTTCTCGATAAAGTGTTAGATGGTAGTTTAAAGCTAAGTACTGAGCCTTTAGTCTGAAGGCTCAGTAGCTTCTCACCCTATCATTTATATTTTATGGACTAGGAAGACTTTGGCCACTCTAATCAGTACACGCCAACATAGCTTTAGCTGTCTGGTAAAGCTTGCTCTTTTATTTTGGAGCACAGATATACATGGCCATGTGAATCCAAAAATTAACCACAGTGATACAAACTATGTAGAACAAAATGCCCAAGTGTAGCACAGAATGGCAAATCTGTCCTCCTTGTAAATCTAAATACATTATTCTAAATTGCACCAATTAAGTGATAACAGACGGTATAGAATTTCAATGCTCGGCAAAAACAAACTATTAAAATCAGTCTATGGACATATTTCACATTCCAAGGGGTCCAACTGATTTAATTCCAGAGAAAAAACACAGTCAACAAAGAACCTGTTGCTACCAAATATGTGTACCATAATAATAATAATAATAATAATAATAATGAAAATTTTGATACTAGGACAGACATTATAATCCTCGCCATAACTCATATGTTAAGATAGGTACCATGACCTAGTAATCTTACAGTGGTACCTAAGTGGTACCTAAGATAGGTACCATGACCTAGTAATCTTAAAGTGGAATCAAAGAAATCTGCTCAGTTTCAAGGGCAACTATTCTTTTAAGAAGAAAACTTCATTTTCAGTAATTGAGCGGATCTAATAGAGACTTGCTGAAACAAGAATTAATTTAATAATTAATTAATTAATTAATTAATAATTAAACCCTGACAGGATATAGCAGTTCCTCTAAAGGTTGTAGGTATATGTCAATATAGAGATAAATAAAAAGCAATACAGAACAGCACTTAAATTTCAATGAAATTCCTCATCCCAAACAGTTCAGCCCTGAACATTTTAGAATTCAGTGCTTCCCAACCCAGTATTTGGGGACTAATAGACAGTCCACATTTTTGCTCCCTCCCAGCTCAGACATCTATTTTGAATGCCTCAAAAATATCTACTGTTAGCTGTTATACTGTCTGTTATAGTGGATTTTTCCCCCACTTGCTGTGGTAAATGATTTTACTGATCATCTTCATCTGAGCAGGCAAAAAGGATACTAAAACAATAAACGCTGGTTGTACGTTTAATGGGACACAATAAAATGATGTCTGCACAAACTGTCCTCCTGGGCTCACAGTGTTCAGTATTACATACTACTCCATATAAATAACTTGCAGAAACCTGGGTCCTATCAGAAATCAGTGTAAGTGCGGAGAGGTCATGAAAGCATTAAAGACTGTATTAAATAGTCATAAAAACTAATGCAAAGCACTCCACAATAAATGAGTCTGGTTAAAGCTCAGATTTCTTTTTAAATGAATGAGTTAAATCTTCATTTGTATGTATTTGTATGTCATCACAGCATAATTGCCTGCTCAGAGCATTGGTGTATTTTGCTAGGTTGACTATGCAGGACAACAAATGGTGGTGGGGCCACCACTGATTTAAATTAGCCAGCGATGTTCTGTCAAAAGCTGCCCACAGAATATTGAGAAATCAGAATATTAACAGAAGCGCCACACAGTACCAGTACTTCCTGTTTCAGTGGTCAGCGCTGTGTCGTCTTTGGGTGGGTCCGGGGTTTCAGCCCTCAGAGCTTCTGCTAGGGGCCTGCTGCAGTTGTCCACCAGCCCATGTCCTGGCTCCCCCACTTCCTCGTTGTTGTTCTCAGAGTCTTGCTGAGACAGCTTCCTGTCGGTCTGCGGGCTTCCGTCTACCTCCTCCTGGCCGTTCTCCGTCAGCGGGTTCTCATTTTCATCAGAGCCGGACGTCCAGGGGCCTGGGCCGATGTCTAGGTTGTTCTGGAGATCCATGATGCCCCCCTGTCCTTGCTGTACCCCCCTCATGCTGTCCGAGTGCTCGTCCTCCATGAGCCCGCCCGGCAGGTGACCATCAACCTACCGGCACACCTGAAAGAAAGACGTGGCCTGGTGGTTTAACACTGACACAAAAAAGAAACATCAAGGAAACATCAAAACCATTTATCACAAATGTGGAAGAATTTTGTGCTACTGAAACAATCTAAGCGTGATGCCGCACGACTTGACCATAAAGAGGATACTGCCAGGTAGCCTATTAGGGTAACGTACTACACATCATTGCAGTTGGTGCTGTTCCGTGGTAACACAGTGAAATAATAAGTCAAGAATGATTTCAAGGGCCATCAGTGCAGTAGGGTCAGACTGCTAGCATGCAGGAATATCAAGATATAATTAAAACGCACCTTCAAAGCATCTGGCTTACCTGCTTTATTAGACCTAATTGTGGGCATGAAGAATCTGACAGAAAGCTAACAGGAGAAGCATTTGAACGGCCCCCTTTTTTGCATTTAATTAACAGGTCGGCATGACAAGGGCACGATGTGAGGCTCAGAGCCAGGCACTGTGTCCCTTTATACTCATGGAGGACGTCACCCTCCTCGATCGGCTGAAAGACAGGATCCTGCACAGCCACAGAGGGAGCAGGCAGGTCCCACCAGTAACTGCTTATCAGTCTGCTGGCCTGGTTTCCTACAAGAGTCACTGCGACCTTTGACCCTATTAAATACTTTAGAACCACTGGGTAGAGCACTTTGTGCCCAGAGAGAAAATTATACACGCACACCTACACATTGCAAGCAGCCTTAAATTGATTTTAATTTAAAAATAAACTAAAGGCCCTCTTCTTGGGTGGGGGGGGGGTCCTTGAATACTGGTTGCTATGAGTGGGGCTTCATGCTCTAATTCAAGAGCCATTTCACATTTTTAATAACCTTTTTAGGAAGCTAATGTCGCAACTTCTTGAAAAAGAAGACCTTGTGGTGTCACTGGGTGACGGCTTACGGCGAGCAACAAATTTATTTTTTTTTTTTGAACATTCTTTATTTAAACATATGCATAATTACACAGCAAAAAAAACAATTCACACAACAGACAAAACAACAAATAAAAGAAAGAAACTGAATCACCGGCAAAAAATCTGAAACGTCCCTTTCACGATACATCCCAAACAATGAAGGCCTGAGGATGGCGAGCGACAATTTTGCACCCGTTACTTACACATCTGGATTATTTGACCTGGGAGGATAAAACATGTTACAATACAACATTCCTTGATGCCAACTAGTGGATGACCACGTGTTGTCCCAAGGAGGCCATAATGGTTAAAAAAAAAAAAAAGAGTGCAGAAAAGCACAGTATAAGTTTCACTGTAATACATACAGAGAAGTGGCATACACATGTCCTGTATAAGCAAGAACAAACAAACAAACAACAATGTCACAAGTTACAAATGTTAAAGTACTGCTGGAGCTAGGAGGGAGCAAAAATGTGGACTGTGTGACAGGGTTCTAGGAGGGAGCAAAAATGTGGACTGTGTGGCAGGGAGTTGGGAGGGAGCAAAAACCTGGACCGTCTACAGGTCCCCAAGGACCGGGTTGGGGAAAACCACCACAGAGCATCAGGAATGTTCATTCATTCATTCATTCATTCATTTTCCCGAGGGGATCATCTCAGCCTGTGGCTCTAAATGACGTCCAGAACGCTGGCAATTACAAAATTAAAGTTTTATTTACGTAGCTGGACCACATACAAAATGTAAATATTTACTCAAAATAAAAACAACATCCAGTACACTGTGCCATATCATGTAATAAAAAAATGATTCAATAAATTTGTGTTGGTCCCAGGATTTTTTCGTGTGATAGACTTTGTTAAAGGCTGATTTGGCAGTTATACTTTTCTTACTAGTGTTTTCTTCAAGGGCCAAGAACCTCTTCCAGTAGAGATCTTTGACTGTAACCAAGATAATACAAAATGTTAGACTTGATTCCCTTAAAAGCTGACGCTGCTGCCTAATCATAGGCACGATATGTAAAAACAGGCCCTTTGTCTGGCTCGGCAAATAAGAGCCCCTCCAAAATGTCGGTCTGACGCACATTCACGAAGGCTGACTCACCCAACAGCTGGCTGGGGCGGTTATGATTGCTACGTTTCTGCCTTACTGCACATTCAGAAACAACAAAAAACAATATACATTACTGAATTGTTCATATGGAGTTTTAGAGCTCGCTGCTATAAGCACCCAAATTTTAAAACTAAAAAAGGGACTCATTCAGACAGTCTCAAACAAATTCCTAAATATCAAATAGGAAGGACATCATATTAAATCCAGCAAAAAAGTGATGTTCATGAATGTTTGTAGGCTATATGGAAATGCAGGCATATGCAGGGAGGGAGGGGTAGCTGAGCTGCAGCCCCAGTCACATGAACCAATGACTGCCCCCCCCCCCCCCAATCCCTTCTGATGTTCAAAGACACCTTTTTTGATAAGCAACGATCACATGATTTTTTTTTAACCAATCATGAAATTGTCTGGGGATGGATTCTAATCTTCCAGGGGAACTTTCAATGGATGGAAGATAAATGATTTGTAACAGCCCTTCTACGACATCATTAGATTGTTAGAAAAATGCAAATGGGAAAAATTTTCATTAACTCACAAAATAAAGTAGTACATGCACCGAGCGATTAATGTGTTACACACTGATTTTGGCAGAGTGCCTAGAGGTTAAGCCAACCACATGCATTTGAAGATGAGGTCACGTGAGGTACAGAGTCCTTAAAATAACCAAAGTCCCTCAAGCTAGGTAACCACGCAGTTTTAATTTATTCTCCACACTGACCTTTTATACATTATATAATGTTATATAACATTATATACCATTACATCCATCTGTGATGCTGTCTTCTTTTCATCTGCCAAATCAACATGCAAAACTGCTGGCAAATTCATGTCAAGCTCTTTGGGACAATCCATGTGGGAAGGTCAGACACCCACGGGAGCTGTTTCTTGGCACTGAGCAGCCTACCACGCCAGCGCCTTCAGCAGCCACCCTAGCAATGGCCTTCCTGCTTCTCTATAAACTGTTAACATGTGGCTCTGCCCCCATCATTAATAACTACACCGAATGAGCCACGCGTCAGAATTGGGTCGACCTTCCTGCCCGGTCAGTGCTGGAAAGGTTGAAATCAAAACAGTGGGGAAAAAAATGTATATAAAAACCCAGGAGAGATGAGTGCAACCTTAATAAGGATACTTATGCTGAATATGAGCCACAGACCAGTGATGGCCATGCTAAACAGATAGGGACAATAAAGAAACAATAATCTGTAACAAAATATTTATATAACATGAATAAATAAATAAACAAACTAAACGATAAAGTAAGAGCAGCTTATTATGATTGAAGAAGCACAGTGCACCGTTTGATATGTAAATTACATTTACATACACACACATGTAGCCCTGTGCTATATTTTCTTTGATTTCTTTGCATGCATTTTATAACATATTTTAATAAGTAATTTTTTCAA
>JAODKL010000027.1:9394049-9405937 GCA_026780765.1 Petrocephalus schoutedeni | reverse complement strand
CTCCATTTGGTGCCTCAGAAAGCCATAGTTTTTCTAACCCTAACCCTAGCCCCAACCCTAACCCTAATTCGGGAACTCAGGCTGACACTAGGGGCAATTGGAAAGTATGAAATTTGCAAGTTAATTGACCTAAACTGTGCTTTCCCCTCTACAGGCGGGCCAGGACTGTCAGAAAAATTACTTTTGATGCCTGAGAACGTCATTTTTTTTCTAACCTTAACCCTAGCTTACCCTAATATGGGGGCATAGGCTGATACTATGGGCGGTAGGAAGGTATGTCATATGCAGCTTAATCGAGCTAAACTATGGTTTCCCCCCTGCTGGGGCACCTGAACTATCAGAAAATGCCTTTTGATGCCTGAGATCCATAATTCTTCTAACCCTAATTTGGGGACTTAGGTTGACTGGGCTCCTTTTCATTCTTTCATGATCAGAGCAATACACAGCCGTATCTATGTTTGTGAAATGGTTTACTTTGACCACCAGTAGCAAATAATAGTTGGAAAGGCTTTAACTACCTTTTTATACAAATCCTTGCTCTACATATAATTTAAACAAATAACTGTGTTTAGCATGCATTTCATGTTTTGATGCAGTAAATTTGTTCTGCAGTAGCTGCTGCATTCACGTTTACACTTAATTAAAATTTTATTATTGTTTATAGCAATCTTACATCATTGAACAGCTGATATCAGGGGTGATTTTGAAGAACTATGGGACCCCATCCCCTCTTACGATGGCTGAGACAAGAAACAGGGGCACTTAAGTCCCACTAAATATTGTTTAGAAGCACATGTGGTTCATATACGTAATAATAAAAATAATTTAACATTTGTCCAGAGACTCCCTTCTATGAACACGTAAGCTATGAATAATCACAAAATACTGTAATTTTAATTCTGCATTCATGGCTGAAGACTTTGCACTATTACAAAGGTTATTCAAAATTACTTATTCTGAATCTGAACCTACAGGCTTATCCATTAATTGTTTTTTTCTCATTGAATATAAATACATACTTCCCCAAATAAGCATAAACTGATTATCCCTATCGAAACAATACAAAACAATGGTGGCATGGTTCAAACGGTACTGTGACAAGATTTTATTATTTATTACAAATTGTCAAATTATGGGGAGACTCATATTGCATATTATCATAGGACACATTTCTGAGTGGTGAAGGAAAAAGCAGTACAACGTGAATAGATTATCGAAAGAATCCTGATGAAATACTAAATCTCCCAATAAAACACAGTACTTATCTTGCGGTATCTTGTAACTTCACTTTGACTATAGTTCAGTAACTTATGTTACATGAAGAACATTTCATTTCGACGATTTATTAAACAGCATGATTTCCAAATACAGTATGTACATATCTATTATAATATAAAAATTGTAATTAGACATCGGGCATTACATAAAGGGGAGAAGTTCTTTTATATAGCACACAGGCAGAACCAGCCACATTTCAATGCTTGCTAATGAACTCAAATAAGTTTACAGTAGACCTACAATAGTTTGCTCATTTCATGTTAATCGAGTGCTGGACACTGAAGACCTTGTCTGCAGAGGAGAGCTACATGACTTGTAGAGACCAGGAAACATTGTATTACTGCATCCAGTTAGTTGTCCTATTGTCACCTTTTGCTTTTACAATACCCTAGGGTCTTGAAAGGGGCTCATGATGGCTTTGCCTCTATCACAGTTATAGAACGACTGAGGTTGGGGTGTTCAAGGTCTCATCGTACAGCCAGCTCTGGGTAAATTCCTGGGACTGGTGCAGACTTTCAAACAGTATTTTGTACTCTTCTGGGAAGACGTGTCCTGTCCGGGTGTCCTCTAATAGACCCAGCTCATTAAGCACCTTCACCCCACTTTCTGGAGACCATGAGCTGCAAGAACATTTGAGAACGTAAAGAAAGAATGAGATCTTATTTGGCAATCACATTTTAGGAATTTAATTTTTAACAGATACTTTTTGTCCAAAGTGACGTGCAAGCCAGGTAAATAGAAAAAACCAAATCTAACGCCATAATATGATAACAGAGCATCCAGCAGTGCCGAATGAAACTATGTCAACATAACAATCAATGTGGCTTGGTGGGGGTCAGTGGTGAAATGAGGATAATGTGTTCTTGTAGGAAAAGGGTCTCATGACAATTCTTCGTGGAATTAGCCCGATGACAGAAGGTATGATCCAGGAGCACTGCTAGGATTTTAAGACATCAGGGACTGGGTGTTAAAACATCTGAGCTAAACACATAATTCGGGGCATGTTTGGAGCTTAAGCCTGAATGCCCCAGCCTAGTGATGCCTCTGCTATGATCTTAGTGAATCCACATTAAAATTAAATATACATTGCATACTTACTTTAGCTGATCGATGAGAAGGGCCTTCTTCTTAGTTAAGCACTGTTTGACCATCATGATCAGGGCCGCGCCGTTGGCGGGGGATAGAGTTCCAGAAAAAAGGCTTGGGCGGGGGGTCAGCCTTACCAAGCACAGGTGGTCGTTTGGGAGCTGTTGTGAGGGGATGGACAGCACACACTGAAAAGACCATCATGCTGAACATGTGTCGAGGAAGGAGTGGCCAGACAGTGAGGCCGAGATGTGATGCGTGTGCATGCAATTATCAAAATTTAACTAAATATGTGTGAAATATTCAAGAAAAATAAAAATCTCTTGCCTGTGACTTTTGGACAGACAAAGAACTACGTTTCGTTGATGTCACAAACGTCGTCCACGGCTCCTGAAGGTGTAGAAAATTAAAACATTAAAACAAATACAAGAACAGTATTTACCAATAATTATTCTTAAAATGCCACATTCTGTTTCCTGTTAAATTTCATAAATCAAAGAGCAGTGTAAACATATTCTGGTCATTCAGCATGTGAAAGTTTTACAGAGTAAACAGTCTCATCTGACCCTGTGTATAACTGCTGGTGCCGAATGAGAACTCTCACCTTGTGGAGGAGCTCGATATCACAAGCGATCTGCCACAGGACCCCAAGGGACTGGTACTTTTTCATATCTCCCGGAGAAGCAACCAGTTTCTACAGAGGACATGCAAGAAAATCACAAATACTAACAATTAAGAAGAGAACCTAATCTAAGGTTGTAGGTTTGGTTCCAGCATTGGTAGGAACCAAATCAGCTCATTAATAACACCATTACAATAGCATAAAACCCCAAACATTTGTGTTTAATATCCTTTTGGGAGTCAATGACTATTGAGGCAATTAATAGCAAAATGGCTAGAACAGAACTGAATGATGATGACAAATAAAATAAAATAAAATATATAAATTATGACAATAAAATGTCTGTGTGGAAGATATGCACAGATGTATTAATCATTGCTCATGAAAGGACTTTTGTTATTAAACCAATAAATCTGCAACATTTTTACAAATTTAAGCAAGTGTCAGAAGACTTTGTTAGTTCTTAAGATCTGTTTTCTTTAGGTCATTCACAAGTCTAACTGATATTCCTACACTGCACGTCACACACATAGTACAGGTCAACTAGGCATAGGTGCAGCTAGGCTGAGCTTCCAGTGAAGGGCCAGGTACCAGTGACAGCAATAATGAAGACTCAGCAGCTAGCTGAAAGGTTAATCATTTCAGCTTACCAAATACTGCTTCTCACTCATGAACATGACCAGCTGCACCCGGCCATAGCGGAAGACTGATGTGCACTCAAACAGGGAATAGATCAGCTTCCACATGAGGCTCCTCTCATTCCGCTGGGGGAAGATTCCCACCACCTTCACCGGAGCATCTGGGCACACGGACGGAAACGGTGCATTTCAAGGGGCTAAGGCCAGACCTCACAGAATGCATGAAATGCATACAAAAACGTAAGCGGTTAATTCCAAAAGTGTTCATTTTCCCTTCAAGATGTGTTTTAATGGAAACATTCTATATAATGTGAAAAATTTGACATTCATGCAGATAACAGCATACTAGAGTCTAACATGATACAAAGAAGACTTAGCTACCTTTTCCTTAAAATACTGCAAGGTATAACTAATACATAGAAAGTATGTGCACCTAATTCATTTCAGTTATTAAGAAAAGAAAAGTCAGTGTGTTGTTGTTAAATGCTTATGTATAAGCATAAGATCAGGGAAATACTTTATTTTTTTTATTAAGTACTTTTAATATTGAAATTGTTCCGAAAAAAAAATTACTCCTGTATTTATAGTAGTTAGGGGTAGTTGTAGTTAACTTCTCTAATCTTTTCTCCTTATTCTGTGTAGTAGCTTTTTTAAGGTAAGAACAAACCGTCCAGGTTAACAAAGATATTGATATTTGAATCTCTTGTCTTTATAAGTTGCATTATCGGCTAGAAGGTGAGTCATGTTTACTGCATGCCTGTGAGACTAACCAGCAGTCCATGGAACCTCAGAGATGCCCAAGTCATTGAAGAGCTTGTCAGAGTACATTGACGGAGGCTTCATGGTGCCATGTGCAAGGGGGTCCAGCTTGAAGAAGTCACAATGCACCACCTCCAGCTGCCCATCCAGGGTATTCTCCAAAGCCTTAGACATAAAGCACATACCCCCATATTAAAGACCATGGCATTGCTGAAACAATGTCACACTTACAGACCAGCGGATTATGTGATAAAATATTAGGTGACAGACAAGCTCACCTGCAGATCTGTGAGGAAGCCCTTATCGCTCTCCAGACCTACAACCCGCTGTGCCCCAGAATTCAGCATTGCCCGTGTCAGCACCCCTGGCCCTGGACACAAAGATCAAGAGCATGGAGATTTTTAAAGAAGAAGAAAAACGCAAAAGGCTAACAGTTAACATGTCACACTAATCACTAATTACACTAATAAACCAAAAACAGGGATTTTTGTGGCAAACTGTGCTAGGCTAAAAAAATTTAAAACAAAAGCACTAACTTGCATATAGACCAACAAAGTGCCAAATTATTCAAATTTAAAAACACACTACACACCAGGATTGCATTCAAAGATGACAGTGTTCCTCTCCGTCAAGTCTCCTTTCAGGTGATCTGCGATCTGCTGGGCAAAATCTGGATCCACGATGAAGTGCCGCAGGTTTTTGCACGCCAGCGCCTTACGTGTGTTTTCCTCAACCTCACCCGGGTCAAGGAAGTCATATCTACACAATGGGCGGCACTGGCTTTTCAGTGACCCAGCTGCTGCAGACAGACTCCTCAGTGAGAGCCCTGGGGCTGGCGAGATGAGCTCCGCTTTACTCTGCTGAGGGAGAGTCTGCCCAGCGCCTCCACAGCTTGAGTCCAGATAGTAAGTTCTTTTGTGGGCACAAGTGGCAATGCGGATACATGCAGAGGGCCTGAGATCATGAATAGTCTGTAAGCAGCCAACGGTGCGCCGTATTCCCGTCACCAGTAGTCTGGGGCCATGAGATGACATTGTTGTGAACAGCTGCACCTGCAACAGAATAATCACCTAAACCACAAGGCGAAATATGACAGTCGCATAGGTATTGTAAAAATGACCAAAATACCGCAACAAGACAAATTCGACAGTCTATCAGACTAACGTTTTCAGGTCTTCTACTGTACTACAGTAATAAGTGTAAATAGTAACCGTATTAAAAAGCACGTCGAGTTTAACCAGACACAACTAATTATCCGCTGAGATCATTCAGTAAACTACACATGATGTTTGTCATTATTTGGAAACTGGCATAAACTGGCCATACAGGCATTAAGGAAATAGGCATAAAACATAATGGCGAAAAAGCTATATGGTTACATGCATAATACATAACACACTTTAGTTCCTAGCTTAAAATGATTGCGAATATGTTCCGCAGTTTTTAAAAGCCAGAAACACTCCATCGCAAAACTACAAAATCAAGTACACGCCGTGCTGAATACAGCATTTGCGTACTGGGCACCCTATGGGTGAATCCAAAAACTCATACAGGCCTATAACTACCGATGATATCAGCTACATATTGCACCATTTACATAAGAGTAAAGTATAGAGGACAACAAGGGAGAAAATGCAATTAAGGACATTATAGATTGGTGGAGCGCGTGGCTGGCCGTATAAAGCAGCATGGTCGTTTAGTGAAGCGTTTCGCAATAGCTAATTGATTTAAAAGACAAGCATGACTAAATATACTGACTTACCTGTACCGTCTGGATGTTAATATCCGTCGAGAAGCTTTTGCTGGTGTTTAACCTAGGGCATCATTCTGTCCTTTACTTGGGTACAATGACATTGAAACACCGTTCTGATCTTCACTTGCTTCTACCTCAGGGGTGCCATATGAGGTGTGAACGTCATCTTCATGCGCCAGAGCAAAGATCTTTGGGTAATGTAGTGCTTTTGGGTTTATTCCGCTCGTTAACAGTTCAGTAACACTGAAACCGCTGCCTGCGTGACTACACAAACATGTAATGCAGTAAAAATGGGCAATAAATATGTAACCAATACATATTTAGTAAGCAATAAATATGGGCATTCACAAAAATTGGCTTTGAGAATTCGCGTTATCCGCACCATACCCTTAGCTGCTAATATGGGCTCTTGAATAAAGATTAAAAATAAATAAATATTTAAAAAAATAAATAAATAATGCGTGAGCACACACACGAAGGTCAATTGCAACAACTAAACTTCACGGACACAACACAACCACGACTCCAACCCCAACTACTGCTCTCATACAGTATATACACTGTAATGCCAAAAATGATTACGTCATTATCTTCCCATCATACAAAGCGGTATTACTTTGTGTTTAAGTTAAATAGTTTCCTACCAAGAAGACTTTAGGTTAGAACAGGGTGGATTCACAGTTTAGTGCACAGATTCTTTTAGATTTAGATTAATTATTATTAGAGTAGAACAAACACAAGGCAAGGTGATAGTGGGTAATTCATTTTAAAAGAAAAGGAAAGAAAAAATAAGCAGAATGAAAATATCAACTTGGTAATTACAATGACAGAGCCATTATGTGCTACTGTTTAGTATTAGGCAATTTGTGATGAGCTGTCCTTGTAAAACTTGAACTACCAAATTCTGAACAATAGATGTTGTTTTAACGTGTGGCACCACTCTCTATATACAGGGGTTGGACGATGACACTGAAACACTGGCCAAAATAGTGTTTGAGGATTCACATCTATACATGCAAGGCCTGGTGACCTATCTACACTGACTGCACATTCCATCAGTAAGAGCAGAGTGTGGAGGCTGGGTTAGTTACCACAGCTGTACATAAAATATTGCAGTCTGCACAACATAATGGGAAGCATATCAGAGTTCAAAAAAGAGGAAATTGCTGGTGCGTGTCTCACTGGTGTATCTGTTCTGGATTCGAACCTTTTCAACCTTTCAACTGCCTGTACCTGTAGCTCATCACCAACTCTCCCTTATGGCGTGTCCCAAATGATGTCCTGCTCACCCACTACCAGCACCTTCCCCCCACATGCGAACTGGTCTAGTTCAGCCTGGACCAAAATAAATAGGTGCAGATGCACCATTACTGATGGCACTTCAAAGAAAAAAAACAATATATGATGCCAATACATAATGAAACTATTTAATATGTAACACACTAATGTAACACCCATGTAAAGTACCCTGGGACAACTCTGTGAAGGGCGCTATATAAAAATTAACTGAATTATACAGTACTAAATATGAACATTTTTACCAGAATCAAACTCCTTATTGTAGGGGTGGCCAGTCTTTTCCAGAAAGAGCTGTTGTGTGTACAGGTTTTCACTGCAACTCCCTAATTAGGTTACTAATTAGAGGACCAATTTGTTGAAGAGTCCTCACACCCGGTTTTGACCAGCTAACCTAAAGGCTATGGTAAAAACCTGCGCACACACTGGCCCTTTGTGGATAAGATTGGCCACCCCTGCCTTATTGTATAACATTGCCAAATTGACATTGCCATGGTACACATTACCAGAGTATTATGTACTGAAAATGATTTAAAATACCACATGCCATATTCATGTTCAATTCATAGACGAACATTTTCTCAAGCATTTATTTCAAGCCATATTTTATGTACATTTCAAAAATAAATAGATCCAGCATTTTGGCACTTTATAACTGACTATAAAGATTAACATTACAAGAGTATTATTTTTTTCTTCAGAAGCAACTTCTCTTTACCAATATGAGATAAGTTCAGGTTCCAATAATCAACAGATCTGGGACTTTTACCATGAAGCAGGATATCTTGCTGAGCTGGATAACTTGAGGGATTTAAGGTAGTCTGGGCTAAATGTAAGTGAATGAAGGTAAAGTCCATTTAAACTGGGGGACCTTAAATCCAATAGGTTACATGGCATGAAATCCTGCATCATAATACAGGCCCCTGCACTTCTGCTGCTGGCTGTGTTCATATTTTCCAACCCAGGTAACTTTAAGTGATCCATCTTGAGAAAGGTGGTTTCAGCTTTCGTCTTAGGTAAGTTACACGATGGTTGTTGTTTCAGTGTTTAAAGTCTGATTGTAGATCCAGCTTTGTTTGAATTCCTTAGTCTGATGCAGACTTTCAAACAGAATTCTATATTCTTCTGGAAAAACATATCCTGTCTGGATGTCTTCTAGCAAACCCAGGTCAGTAAGCAACTTTGCCCCATTTTCCGGACTCCATGCACTATTAAAACAATTAGAAAATTAGGGACATAGGAATGACATTTTGCTATATATACAGCCAATATAGACGACTACCTTCATTTACTAGTTTCTCCTTGTTCACCTGTATTTACTGTAATTGCATTACATAATACATTTTTGCAGTCTGCTGTAGACTGAGACAATGCCTTAAGCAAAATAAATGTTTGCAACTATTACATTTTATACTATTTATTACTATTTTAATAGCAGATGATACTTTATGGTATCTTGTTCTATTGATAGTTGACATTAATGAAGTAAAATACTCCAAAGTTAATATCAACTGTAGTATATCGTTATATTCAATATCTTTAATTTGGGATCAGATGTGTCTACTCACTTCAGATGGTCAATCAGTGGGGTTTTCTTCTTAGTCAAGCACTGCTTCACCATCGCGATCAGGGCCGCTCCATTGGCATGGGTGAGATTATTGGAGAAAAGGTTTGGGTGAGGGGTCAGCCTCACCAAGCACAGCTGGTCATCTGGAAGCTGGTGGGAGGGGATAACAAGGTGCAGTGAAGAAAATGATACACTGAATCCTCAAGACTACCCATCTATCCATCCAAGCATTATCTGAAACCACTTGTCCTGTTCAGGGTTGCTGGGGGTCTGGAGCCTATCCTAGAGGCTACAGGCACAAGGTAGAGAACAACCCATGATGAGACGCCAACCCTATTGCTGGACACACACAACCGCCATTCACTCAGTCACACACACCTATGGGCAACTTGGCATGTCCAATTAACCCAGAGGAAACCCTATGACGATGCGGGAAGAACATGCGAACTCCGCACACATGGAACCCTGGTGGAGACTCAAACCCAGGTCCCAGTGGAGTGAGGCGAAAGTGCTAACTGCCGTGCTACCTTCCACCAACACTGTTATGACAACAAATAACATTATTATGCAGCAATAATCCCAAAGGCTTTCAGTGCACTGTGAAATGAACCTAACTGGAACAAAAATACACTACATATTCTGTATTCTGTATCAGTGTTTAATTTGCTTCTGTAGGAGTGGTACATAACTAACATTCTAACCTGCATATGATTTATGTCTGACATCAGCACTATTAAAACCTGTGAAAACTTTTATCTTACCTGTGTATTTTTGACAGGGCTTCCATGGCCCTTGGAGGATACCACAAAATAACTCAATGGCACCTAAACAGTTACAAAAATAATAATAAGATTATTATTATTTCAAGCGCATTAACTCGTGTAAGACACTTAGACTTATTTGCAGTTATTACATTTTGAACATCAATTAATAGCAAATCCTTCACAGATATATTTAAGCCTGTATGTGACAAAGATGACAGTGTGCTTTGTTTCTGTACTTACCTTGTGTATGAGCTTGATATCACAAGCAATCTGCCATAACACACTCAATGCCTGGTATTTTTTCAGATCTCCTGGTTGAGCCACAAGCTTCTATAAAAGAACAGGGGTCACTTGTTAAAATTAGTTAGAATGTAACTTTGTACGTAATATCTAAGCTGCAAACAAATTCTTAAAATTCAACTGAAGAGTAAGGGAAGCAAACTAAATATCTAAAATGTAAATGCAATCCCACAAAACCATGGAGATGGACACAGTAATCACCCACCCACCACAGAGTGCATGCTTACCAAATACGCCTTTTCACTCATGAATATAACTAACTGCACACGGCCGTAACGGAACACAGAGGCGCGCTCATAGATGGCGTATATGATCTTCCATAAAATGCTTCTCTCCTTTCTCTGGGGGAATATTCCAAGCACCTTCACAGGAACATCTGGATATAGATTGAAGCAGAGAATTTATGAAGGGTACAGAAATAACAGAAAGTAGAGTTCATGGTTCCAACTAGATTTTTACTAAATTAAAGAATTTTTATCCTATACTACTAGATGAGGGAATGGCTACTTGTTTAGTAATGGGCAGAAACAGACACCACACTGCTGCTTGGCAGGCGTGCATGGGGGGCGATGCCTGAGCACCTTCCCATTTTGCCTGGATGAATGAAAGCCCCTCTGTCCATCCAAGGAAGTGATCATTTACTGAGGGTAACCCCACCCCGGATCATGAATATTTAGTATGGGGGGGGGCAACAACAGGAAGCAGGTGATTGGCCCTCTTCTCCCCATGCTGGCCTGGGGATCGCAGGCCTCCTCTTCTGCCATTCCCTGCACGTCGGGGGGATAAATTATTCAGCGGCCGTGGAGACGCGTGCTTCCACATGTAATGAGAAGGACACGCATTGATACCAAATATTGCTGTTGGGAAACTATCGATCGGAAAGCTATTTGTCCGAAGTTTAGTCCGGACAGGGATTCCATCAGCGTGCTTAATGTGATTGACAGAACCTGAATCCCCCACCCTTCCACCTCAGCTCCCACCAAAACCCCACCAGCTCATCTCTGGTGGGAAGGTAGATCTGTTTGTTGAGGAGGAATGGGAGGCAAAAGTCAGACAGAGGACAAAAAAAAACCTGTGAGTGCCGAGCAGGCCGCAGAGCGCAACGGAGCTGAACTGCCGAAAGCAGGTCGCAGGCGTCGTGACCTCTCCACTTGAACTCTGACCTTTCAGCCCCGACCACAGCCAATTACAAGCTTTTAGGGCACGAGATCTGGTCTGACAATATGGGAGGCATGTAAACATAACAGACTTTGATCCAAATTGTTAGGAGCAAAGCAGAATGATGGATTTTTCAGAGTGGCTGAATGGAAATGAAAGTCTACATAAAAAATACAAAAAGCAAGAAAAAAATACATTAACTCAAGAAAACTGATGCCGGCAGGAGCCGTAATTGGGCACCGAGTTAGATGCATGAAGGACTGGTGCAATCACCGCACGATTCCTCTCTGCGACAGCTCAATCTCTACCCAAACGTCAAGGTCTTTTTGGCCACCAGTCTCCCTGCCAGGAACCTATGCTCCCAGTAGCCAAAGCCAGCGATCCTCAGCATTTGGGCTTCCCCAGAAGCTTCCCCCAAATTCCTTCCAGCAGGCTCCCAAGTCCACGTTCTCTCCCAGGAAGATTTTTTTTTTTTTTTTTTTTTACAAAGAAAAAAAATTAAGACCTATGGAGCTGTCAAGTGGAACAGCCCAGGTAAGGTGAGTTGAATTATCAGGTACACATCTACACAATCTCATTTCTCTAGAGGTCACAGGACCCAGTCCCTGCAACCCCCCCAGCAGCCCATCTTTGGCTCTCCTCACCCATAGGTCTGGCTTGGGGACCT
>JAODKL010000027.1:9372811-9393949 GCA_026780765.1 Petrocephalus schoutedeni | reverse complement strand
AACTAAGAGTAGCACGACTCCGCGGCAGAATATTTGCCTGCGACACTGTTTACACGCGATAAAACACCCCGCATGTTTTCGAGGAAAGGTAACCGTTTCCAGCACTAGAACGAGACAAATAATTACTAAAAACGAGCAGTAAGGGTACAAATTAGCGGAGAGGATTTTCTTGGGAGTGTCACGAATGTGTTTATTTCGTCGACAGCGGAGCGTTTTTCCATTTTTATTATCATGGTAAGAGTCCCATTTTCAGATAAGGGGGGGATCGATGCACATCCCTGTTTCATTAATAAGGGGGAAAGCCTCTCGAGGCTGAAACCTGGATATGCATTTCACTGGGATGCAGAAAAACAAAGCAGATCACACTTTTTGCACCTGGCAGCGAAACTTGATCCTGATCGAGTTCAGATCCCAGACAGCGCAGAAAATTAACCCTCGATCCGCACTACTGGATAAAAGCGTCAGGCTGACAGACACGTCAAACGTAAACGTTGCTCCCCTGTGACTATAATTTTCTTACTCTTCCCAGACTGTTACCGGCTGATGTATCTCGCCTGCAGGAACATGACCGCTTCTCGCCGAGATCTCCTCATACGCTGATATCCGGCGACGAGATAAACATCTCGCCGTAGTGTTTGATCGCCTTATACGTGGTAATAGTGTGCTGGACGCTACCCGAATAAACGGTGATCTGCATCTGACACACGTAGTACAGTTCTGCGGCTCTGTGACACTTCCAGTCCTAGTTCGGCAAAAGAAAAATGACAAAAAAAACTTTTTCTTATTCTAGTGTTGTCGGCTCCGCATTTTTTCTTGTAGATCTACAAGACAAGGACAAGCTTACACATCATCGAAGTACAGAAAACACGTATTTAATGCACAAAAAGCATACTTTTTATATGTGCCCAATGCTAGTCTTAATTCAGGTAACTGGATTCGTTCAAACTGCGACCCTCTCCAGGTGATGCGGCCGGAAAGTGAGAACAGAAGAGAAATAAATCCATATTCCGTGGCAGGAAAACAAAGTATCCCCCCGAAGACCGAGGGAAACCCAAAGAAACCTGCGCCGCCCTCCTACTACGAAAGCGGAAGTGTAGTTCGCATACGCATGCGCAATATGGCCACACATGTCAACCCGGTTCACCGGTCCAGAAGCAGGCTGGAACATGGCGCGTAAACTCGAACGCTTTTGCAGTGAAGGAAAGGGCAATGGTTTGCGTTCTGCTCTGCCAATAAGAGCAGGGGAACTAATATTCACGGATGAACCGTTCGCGCACGTGGTTTCTAAGAATGGTATGGGAACAACGTGTGAATGTTGTTTTTCACGGTAAGCTCTGCTCAATCTATCACTAATCTGTCAACGTACGGTAGCAAGTGTCATAATACATACAGAATTCATAACATACACAATGACACTTTGAGCAGTACTCTTATTTTTATGGTCCCCTCAAAGATTAAGGCTTATTGGCAGTCTTTATCTGTGTAACTCAGTTTGCATTTTTGCTGCTTACAAAGTTTATGTTGCAAGCTGATGCCTGCCATAGTGTTACGTTACTCTGTAACTCTCTCTGTAATCTTTAGTTTATTGGTACTTTATTTGTCCAAGTACAAGCTTTACAGATATGATCTCGGGTTGGATTAAGTCTCCTTCTAATTCCTGAAATATGAATGCCTCATCAAGGTGTGTTTCATGTGAGGCTTCATTTACCCGTTCACTTTGCTCGGTCCTGCATGTCCTCTCGGGGTGTGATCTGTTTTTCAGCAGTGCTTGAAGTGGTTCTCACCAGTATGTAGTACCGGTACCTCTCTCTCAGTTATGGGAAAGACAGTGAAGGTTGACTCCTCAAAGAACGATACATGTTTCACATTTGTCCACGGCCCGAGATTTGTACTTCTGGCACCAATGTTTGCCATTGGCATGAGTGACCAAAGGTTTAGCTATAGCAGCCCGGCCATGAATATTAACTCTTTGGAGCTCCTGATGAACAGGTCACAGATGTACCGGAGAGACATGCACCAACAATTTGTCCTCTTTTCAACTCTGTCTTCCATTATATTTTGTGGATTGCAGTGTTTTAAGTACACGAGTGCTATTGCTCTGCTGATTCAACCTCCACACTCTGCTCTTACTTATGGAATGAGTAGTCAGTTAAGAGAGGCCACCAGTCTGCACATATGTAGGCATGAAACCTGAAACACTGGTCCAACCCCTGTAGAAGAGGGAGTAATTTGCTGCCTGTAGTAGGCATGATGGTTGGGCTGTAGCTTCACTCCTCCAGGGTTGGTGGTATGGATCCCACCCATGCATTCTGCATTAGCATGCTTCTCCAATGCTGTGTGGATATCCTCTGGGCGTGTGTGTGTGTGTGTTCCCCTGCCTGGTCCCTTGTGCTGTCTGCAGATTCTGCCCCTCCTCTGATCCTCTACTCCACAAATCATGGGCTGGGCAGTTTGCAGTTGAATACATACCATATACTAAGGCTGACATTATACTTACCCGATTTCTACCCTAATCATGGTTTTTAAGATGTGCCTTAATTTTTTTTTTTAACTCTGACCTGTGTCATTGAAAATCTTCCCTTATTTATTATTGCATATGACATTTTACCTGTACCCAGTATTCTATTTTTCCTGTCCGTCTCGGAGAGCATATAATGAGCTTCTGCTGGCAGTCTGAGATCCCAAGGCTTAGGACCACATGAAGAAGCTAGTGAAATCACTCTAGTTATTATTTGACAAGTATGACATACATGAAAGTGACAATTGGTTTTGAAACAGTTCTTTAAGTCAGCTATTCAGAAAGGAGGACTAGAGCTGGTGTCTCTGATGTGATGCACGCTTGATGGCAGGTTGATTGCAGAGGTATTTCCGTTACCAAAATGTTGTGCATGTTGGGATACAAAAGCAGAAAACTGATGGTATTTCAAGCAGAACAAGTCAGTTCTTTTCAAATTGCGGCCAGATTCAGTTTTAATTCCATCACCGTAGAACTAACCTTGGGTCCTTCGCTGGCAAGTATGCAGTAGCAAATTCTCACAGTAACCTCACAGAAGAGGGGTGTCTCCCTTCAGGTGGAAGGTGAGCATCTCCCCCTCGTGCACCTGGTCCGGGGTGAATTGCGAGACTCGTCCGCAATTAAGGTCATACATTGTAGCTAGTGACAAAAAAAATGAGGAGACAGGTACAGACTGTGCTGATGCTGAAGGAAGAGACATGGGGTTCCCTCCTTCCAGGACAGCTTAAGGATTTTGTTGAGCTGCTAAAACACTTCAGTGTCGAGTTGCTGTTTCAAATTGAGAGGCCTGGATATCTGACAAGGATGCCTGCAGGCCGGTGAATGAAATTCTCCAGTAACAATTGTTGTGGTCTCAAGGCGTTTCTGAAAGGTTCTATGCAATATTGTTCAGATATTTCATTTTATTTATACAAGTTATGTGAAATACAGTTTTTTTTATTATAGAGGAAGAGACTGGTAGATTGAGGCAGAGCACATAACGGCGGTCTCCTGATCTTGCAGGTTTTCCCCATATGCCATCATAAAGATCTGGCCTGTTTTTGTCTCCCCATGCTGTTCGGCTTCTAGTCCAGGCACTTGTGACTCTACGACTTGACTACAACAACTCTCTATTGGCATTTTTTCGTGCTATCAGACCCATTGCAGATGATTCAAAATACCGCAGCATGTCTGATATTCAGTCAGCCCAAACGTTCCAGTGTGACACCCCTCCTGGTCTCTCTTCGCAGGCTGTTATTGGCACTCACATCAAATCTAGTCCTTGGTGCTGGCGAACGGGTTCATTAATGGACAGGCAGCAATCTCCATCAAAAGGCTCCTCCAGACCTTTGTTATATCTCGCCCCCTTCGGTCGGCAAATCAACGCCGTTTGGAGTTGGTAACGTGACATGGCTTATCTGTCTAATTTGCTAATAGCTTGTCAGTAATGTAAAGTGAAGGGGCGGCCTTACACCTCTGGGACCGGGGTTCGAACCCCACCCCGGTTGCATGTGTGTGGAGTTTGCATGTTCTCTCCATGTCGTCGTGGGGTTTCCTCCGGGTACCCCGGTTTCCCCCCACAGTCCAAAAACATGCTGAGGCTAATTGGAGTTACTTGATTGCCCATAGGTGTGTGAAGCTTAACCATTAACCATTTGCAGTATTTTTGACCCCACTAGATGGTGGTGTTGGTTTGGTTTGGGGCTTTGGGCCCTGTTTTGAACAGAGCACACCATCTAGTGTGCTCTGTTACAGCAAATTGAAATCTGATCATTTTCAGGTTGTGTCCTTGTCACCTTTTTCCACCCCTGATGAGTTTGTATCCCTGTAAATGTAAATATAGATTATAATCCTGAAATTCTTTGCGACTGCTTTGACCATTATATGGCTGTGACTAAGGGTAGCAGCTGCCAGATTTCCATTGTCTCTCCCTTTGTTTTTAATATGGAATAATGGATTTGCATTGTTTGGAAATGGTGTGGTAATTTCTCCCAGAATTATTAGCAAAAGACTCAGAAATGTTGTTTTATGTTTGTTTTTGTTTTATATCTTCAGATATGAGTGCTAAAGACCTACAGTTTGAAGATGTATACTTAATACACTATTATAATAATAGTAATATAATATAATTGCTGATAAATTAATCTGTTTATGTATATATTTGTTAACTCTTAGTGTTAGATTATGTGACTACAAGTTCACATTTTTATTTAAGGGTACTGTATGTGACGCTGTAAATGCATGATGCCAAATGGAGTATTCCCTGTTACAAATGGATAAGACCCTAGTGACGGTGTATGAACACAGATGTTTGCATTTGTTGAACCATATAACCAAAGAAGCAAAGGATATGGAATAGTCTGGTGGTATCCAGAGAGTTCCTTATTCAATTAACGAAAAAAGGCCCAGCTACCTAAATAGATGTGGAAAAACTGGCCATTTGATTAAATGTCAGTTCATAATTTTTGACTCCGAGTTGATATGTCGAATATGTTGTCTCTATGTAATGCCAGGACCTGTATTTGGCAAGATCACCCAGGACCCAGCAGCAGTGTGGAAATTAGCAGTAGTTATGGACACTTGGGGGCAGTGTTATCCCAATAAATATTACCTAAGTTAGGTTGACTGATTTGAAATTTACATTATTCATTTCTCCAGTTAAATCATAAATGAGTTATTACCCTAATCCTCACATTCTTAATTTTAATTTCTATTATAAAGTCACATAAGTGTTTGCGTAGCTGGAACCTTATTACACCATGCAATAAAAAAGATGCATTTTAAAAACATTAACGAAGAAAGAGGACTGGGGCACATTGGAGGACGGAGATAAATGCAAGGTCATTTCATTGCTGTTGTAGGATTATATTAATTTCTCTGCTGCTTCTTCTTCGTCGGGCGTCTTCCACCACATTCCACTAATGCTTCCTTGTCCTTTGGTGAACTCTGCTGTTGCATTACCCCCCCACCCCCAAGTCTATGCACTGTTCGGCCTTCCAGCTCACACACACATTAGTATGTCTCTTGGCCATAGTCCTGTGGTGGCGGCTCTGCCTTTAGTGAGGAGCCAAAGAGCAGTAAATCGGCCAGACCAGGCCAAGAACAGAAATGCATTGAGCACTACTTGAGTGGTAGGTGGGAGCGAAGCAGGGGGAACCAGCTGTGACAGACAGGGGGAGAAGCTCTTAATGGCTCCCAGGTGTTTGCTTGTCTGTGTGTGTGTGTGTGTGTGTGTGTTTTCTGCTTAAGTGGTGTAAGACCCTTCAGGTGCCGCTTGATCTCGGCCCGACAGGAAGGACTTAATCTCTACATCAGGCTCATGTGTTTCTCATGCCAGCAGGCATTCCAGCTTTATTCTGATTTTATACACGGCTAATCGCTCCGTCCTTTTTCCAGGAAGGGCCTGGATACAATCTCAGTTGAGGGCCTTCTCGGGTCACAATGCCAGGAATGTAAAACGATGCGTAAAATATTTGCTTAACGAAAATGGCTTTGAATCTAATGAAATTAACAGACCTGTACAGGATTTGTTACATTTATTCTTCTACTTTGTAAAAATATAATTTAATGGACTGGCATTATGGATTTATGGACTGGCATCCCATCCAGGGTGTCCACCAGCCTTGAGCCCTGCTCTGCCAGCGCAAAGCCTCTCTGCAGCCCTGACTGGGATAAACTATTGGAAGACAGATGTAGCGTTTATGGAGCCTAGAGGATACAGTGTAAAATAAGCCTCCTGTTAGCATAGTTAGGCTGACACATTACAGCCCTCTCCAGCATTGCCACTACAGCTTCAAAATAGAAAAATATGACAAGCTGTAATATTCAGTGATACTTTTATGCATTGTTAAACATTTGCTTAGGCTTACAATGTTGCCCTTGAATCTAAACCTAGCAGCAGATGAACAGACCAGAAGGTTCAATATGTTAGGTTTCTCATCTGTGCATTAGTGTATGTCTTGACGTTGTAATAACAAAGCACTTTGATGCCCTGTCAGTCCTGTGTTTGGCTTAACACCTTTCCCCTATAGAGGTAATATCTTGAATTTCATATGCAGATCGGATTCCAGTTATGTTATATTGATTTGATCTCTTGTATCCCGATAAAGGGGAATTTGGAACACCCTAGATGTTTTAAATAACTGTCATGTCTTTATCTGTATTATCCTATCCTTTGAAATGAACTAAGCTTGCCTCTGCCATGCAGTTACCTTTTGAATGGTTCCGTAGTTTGGCATTTTTCTTCTCTGATTGTTGCTATTTTAAAGCAAAGTTGAGAAAAACTACTTCAATCACAGAAATGCAATTACCGATCTTTGTATATTTCCGTCAGGTAGGTAGGGCCGCCGGTTCTTGAAAGCACTGGGAGGACTTGCTCGCTGAGCGGGCCAGAGAGCTGAGAGAGCCTGACTGGATTCCTTCTCGTATGGTGGGATCATATTGGATTTCTGTCTCCTGCACCTTACATATGCGCGCTCTTACTCCTTGTGGTATGTGTCGCATGCGGCTTGCCAGCTGAAGCAGCTAGGAGAATTTCTCTCAAACGAACACAGCAGAACTTAGCAGATGGCCTGTTCTCCAGTGTTGGAAATCTAATTAGCTGTAGCTGGTGAGTGTTTATTATAATGTAACATTTTACCTCAGCCAGGCAGTAAGTTACAGAAGCAGTTATTCAGTAGGCTCTTTTTATGCTTAGATGCTATAGAGAAGCAGTGCCTTACTCTTCTTTTGGCTGCTTTATGTCTGTAGACGGAGGATGGCATATTGTTTATAGGGCCTAAAACACTAAAAATGGGATTTTTATTGTAGGCCTGCAGTGCATCTTAAGTGCCGCATTTAACTATTTGTTTTTTTAGGATGCTTTTATGTAAAGCAGAGTAACTATTTACAGTATTTTACTGAGGCAATCCGGGTTAAATGGCTTCCTCAAGGCTACTCTGTGAGGGCCCCTCTTGGAACTTGACCCAGCAGCCTTTGTTATACAAATCCTTAAGCACTAAATCCTTAACCACTAGGCTTGCACTCTCCTGTATTGTTTCAGCTGGAGTATTGGAAAAGTTAATTGGAACAATAAAATGAAATCTCAGCTAAATATTCCATTTCGTAATATTTTTTAGCTTTTAAATAAATGGCAAATGGCCCCCTACTCGTATATCTTGCCCCCAAACAGTACAGAAACTGCCAGGAAGGGTGGTCACGTCTGTCTGGGTGAAATTGGTCACTATAAGCGGTCGATCACTATAACAGTGATCACTATAAGCACTGTATTTTGAAGTGCAAATGTGTTTTTTGGTTGCAAAATTTAAAACTCGCTAGGACCCGGACCCCACCGCGAAGCTGAACAGGATAAGCAGTTATGGAAGATGGATGGATGAGTGGAATAAACCCCCCTATTAAGACCCCTCACCTCGAGCCACACCTAATCCTAAGACCTGATTAATATTTGATTGTAATAGAATGTAAGAAACTTTGGCTTCCTCTTGGAAGAATTACACTGAAAGTATGTTAGTGTTCACTGAATTATTTAATAGCAATGATTCTAAACCACCTGGATGTATTTACAGCTCAGCTGTCTTACTACAATATATACCAGGTTTCGTCTTGCAGTCAAAAAAAAAAAAACCTGTGTGTACCATGCGATGTCCCCTGTCTTGTGCCCTAGGCATTTTGGTATAGGCTCCAGGTTCCCCATTCAGTATTTTATCCAAATATTTTATATTTTATATTCTTTTTTTTTCTTGCAATACAATCTAACTTTTAGTTAAGAGGTGTTTATATTTTCTTACATTTCTGCTATCTTTTAAAAATAAATGATGACAGACTGAACACGTCCAAATTGAGAATCTAATGTTTTCTATTCTGGCATGTAATTCCTTTTGAGTCATCCGCCGACTGCAGCGTTTGCGGATTCTCCCTGGCGCCTAATGAGACGGGCGGTTTCTGCGCGGACAGCGCCGCCTTTCATCTGCAGCCGCGCCGTCCGCCTTTGCGGAGTGAGACGCGTGAGCGCTGCGGTCTGCAGGCGACCCCAAAGCCGCAAACTCCCTCTCCGGTCTGCACTGCTGTCCGCTCGACTCCTCTTAAGCACCATTTGCAAATCTGGAATTCTGGTGGCTTCCCTGTTTGACAGCGCTGAACATTAAAACGAGTAGCCCCCGTAGCCTAAAGCGGTCCCATGCAAAGCCGTAAAATATTCTCTTGTGGCGCCTATCCGACACACCTTGGGGCGCGCCTATAATGCTCATGGTTTTTCATTATTTTGAACGACAGTATAAGTAGGTTATTTATTTGTTCCGTTGTTTTGCTTAATTTCAGCGGTGGAGTGACCGGTTCAATGGCTTCCTATTGTCCCTGTTAACCTGGAAGCCATGGACATATAATAAAATCCCCAACATTTGCGAATAGATTTTCTGATTTGTACCCTTTATCTGTATATTTTTTAAATTGTATGATTGGCAAACTCTGGAGCAAGACTGAAGTTTAATATTAATTGCTGACTGTACATGTGTAAACATGATCAGTGGTTTTCTGAGGATTGTAGAAGGTGAAAAGCTTTAAAATGAAAATATAAAAGATATGCCTCCTCCCTGCGCATAAAAGGGATTTGCTTAGAATTTGTAAGCTTTTGTTTACAAGCCTAATTCATTAGTGTGTTATAAGTAATGCCTGACCAGGCAAATGCAGAGAATTCTTTTTATAATTTGTGAAGTAATTGAATAGATCATTCCATTCTACTTTGGATTCATTTAAAAAGTAATTATGTGCTCTTGATTTATAAAATGCTCTGTGATAGAATGATGGTCGTATTCACTTTTATTTTGAATGTTTTATTTAGCTGTCACCAGAGGTAATTGATTCATATTATTATGGTAAAAGCTGGACTTTAAGCCCATGGGATATTCTGAGGCCCATGTGCTATAAAACTGACTAGTATTGGCATGCTGGTTTATCTGCCTCTGAAGTTAATTGAATCGCTGAACACTACAGAATGGATTTTTCTTCTGCACGCTTTTTCCTCCAGTGCTGAAGGTCAGTGTGAGCGAAGATAAAACGTCAAGAGTGAAGCTCGAAATGTATTCACACACGGGGGGAATATTTCACGGCTGCTTCATTAGTACTCACCTGTTCGGGCAGGAATGTGGTTGTTTTAAAATGTACTGTGTGATTTGCAGCTGTTTTCTGGACTGGAGCTGGACTGCGGTACAGACTAGAGATTTGGGACTTTTGGATTAACTAAAAACGAGACCACCAAAAACATAAAATTATGGTTTATTAAAATAGTTGTAAATCAGGGCTGTTTTGTGGTTTAAATAACTCATCTGCCTCTTATTGTTGGCTGTTTCATAAAATCAAATAGCCCACTTTTATTGTACTGTATAGTATCTGATTTCCACCAGCCCTGTCTGTCTGTCGAAAGCAGTTCAAACAGCTTCTGATTTCATGCTGAAAACCCATAAACCTGTACTGGAAAATGGGTTAGTGGGCGGATGGACGGATGGACGGATGGATGGATGGACGGATGGACGGATGGATGGATGGATGGACGGATGGATGCGTTTATTCTTGCAGTTCCATAATGTGTTTATTTTGATCATTTTGATTATCTGGCCAAAAGTTTTGTTAGCTATTGGGTTCATTCGGTGCCCCTGGAGAATTTCCACAGGAATGCAGAGGACATTCAAAGAACGAGAAGGAGGTGTTGTATCTGATCCCCGATATATGGCTTGCATTGCATATTATGCCCGATGCTCTTAATCTCACTACGTTTTCTTTGTACTTTGTCTGCTTTGTCTTTTTCATTGCTTTTGCTTATAGACAGTATTGCTCTGTGCCCTGAACCTACAAGGTATTTTTAGATGACCTTAAATAATTAAGGTCATCTTATCTTAGATAGAAATGTTGAATGCATTATTAAAGCTTATCATTCTATCATTTTCCATTTTACAACTGCATTATACAATAAGAAAGTTGAATACGACCAGTAAGTAGGACAGAGATTGTTCTTTTGGGTGGTGCAATAGTTTCTTTTTGCCTCTTAATGATTTATCTAGCTTGCCAAAATGATATATATGTAATCATTATATCCATGCAGAAAGGATACACACCTAAACCTGGACACGCTCAAACTGGCTTTTGCAAAGCAGTGGCTCCTAGTGTCTGCAAATGTCTCCCTGCAAATGGAGCTTGCAGGTCGGCCACCACTGTGCCAGGTGTCCCTTTCTGCTTGCCATACCAAGCTATTCCCCGTCTGTCCCAGTAACTGCCATCTGTTTTTTTTGCTGTTAGACAGTCAGGCGGTTTCTGTCTCGGCTCAGGTACCCTGCATTCCTTCCTCTTCTGGTTACGTTTTTTGGGATCTGGTTTTGTGGTCTTGGTCTTCCCGTCATTTCTGGCGTTCGCCGAAATCTTCTCGGAATGTCGCCGTCCTGGTCCTTTTGGACTGGAAAACTTTTACTAACAAAAGCAGCTTTAGGGTTTCTCGCAGCGTGATGCATGTGGACTGGGGTGTCAGTATACATTTTGGGCCCCCAACCCAGACCAATTCAATTATGTTCCAAATTGTTTAGGGCCCCTGTCACTCAGGGGCCCCTGGAATTTCCTCTCTCCTTTACAGTGCCCCCGCATTTGAATAAAACTCTAGTCGCTCTGTTACTTATCCTCTTGAGAGTTAATCTTTTATGCACTGTAGTTATGCACTGTGGAAACCCATTTGCAAATTCAGTGTCATGGACCTCTTTCAAAGCACATGCATGCTATTATGCCATGGATGCCTTTTTTTTTTTTTTAGCTGTCACAAAATAAGAGCACCAAAGCAATTTTTTTTCCCCAAGACTGAAAAAGAGTGTCAATGTGCATGGCCTCTTGTGCTTTCTTAATGGGAGTATTGAGTCACACCATTTGTTTTTTTCATCTTTGTGACATTTGGTGTTTGTTCAAATTTTACTTGTTAATTTGCATCAACAAAATAGTAAAGCAATGCTCTGGTAAAAAGGGACATTTTAGAGAATTTTTTTATTTCTTTATGATTTTTATTATCTTAATTACCTGTTTCCTTTTGCATATTGCAGGTAATGATGTTTCTAAACAGTGCTCCATGTGATATTTGAATTACAATTTATGGACCCCTGATTTCTTGGTGCTTTTTAAGAGCAAAAATGTTAACTGGGGTTATTTGTGCAACTGCTATCTGTATTTTAGGCACAACTGGAAATTATGAAAATATGCATTCTGTTGCATACAAAAATGGAATGAACATAATTATGAGCAAGTTTCTTCCACTTCATCCGACAGGGTTAAGGTCGAAGGCTCAAGTGTCTGTAGATTATTTGGAATTGTGAACATTTGCAAATTTAAGTTTCTTTATTGTATACGGAACTGTGAAGTGTGTTAAGAAGACAAACTATTAGTGATAAAAGAAAATGCATTCATAATTAACGCAGAAAATTTACATAGCTTACTGGGTGCATTTTAAGACATGAAATCCGTGCCTCACTGGATTCCAGTCCAGCACCAGTTCAGTGTTTTAAGATTCTCTCTGTTCCTTCTGTGTCCCTGCGGACTTTCTACTGAGCCCAAGAACTTGTCATTGAGGTTAAGTGATAATTTCCATTAGTGTCTAGGGTACACCATGCCATGCCAAGCCTTTGTACTTTGGATCTCAGATACCTGCTTGGGTAAGTAGTTATGCATGGAAAAATGTAGCCGTAAAAATAAACGGTAAAATAACACCATGTCTCTGTTATAGTTCCAATGATGTCATTTGTTGTTCCAGTTTCGTTTGCTGATTTTGAGTCTTAGATCTGCATAGATCACCCACTGGTGCTTGTTGTACTAGCTACACCCGCAATAAATCATCATGGAAATCAGGCCCTTGTTTCTGATGTTCAGTCCGCCGTTGAGCAATGTCAGGTGTGGTCTTGAACTTTTTGATCTCATAAAAAAAAAAAACTGGCCTCAGGGAGAAGGCACTCCACAGCGGTTACATAGCAGGTTTTGCCATCATAAAAATGTCGTTCACGTTGTTTTTGCGGGTGATGTAGCCGGGGCGTAGCTGACGTCAGAGATGGCGTGTTGGCTTCGTTCTCTATGAGACCAGCAACAGAAATAAAGTCTTGGGGCCAGTGCTGGATGCAGTTAGTGGCCTGTGTGTGGGCCTAAGTAAAGCTCATTCGTGCACGCTTTCTTAAACAGAGTGCCTAAATGCAACTGTCAGCACATCAGAAATGTCATTGGACAGAATGAATCAAACACCTTGGCTCCCTTAGCACTCATTTGATGTTTTAGTCTCCCTTGTAATTTAGGAGGATTATTATATTTATTGCACCAGTCAATTTCCATTAGTCTCTAAGAAAAGAAGTTTGTTTTCACAATAATCCAGCTTATCGATTCAACAAAAATGGCATTTTTTTTCGCTTTCTGCCTTAATGGTAAAGTGGTTTCAAGTTTCGCCTGATCAACTATAAAATGAGAAAAATGGGCACTTATAGATGGCTTAATAAACTTAATAAACATTTTTTCTTTACTGTCACTGTCCCTTTAGTGTAGCAATACCTACAGGCTGTCAATGAGTTGTTTTATCTTACTCTGGTCTTTTTCCGTTAAATGGTGTATATACTGTGTATATTTAATGGATTTTGATTAGCTCTGGTATGACGCAGATTAAATTAGAGCTTAATGCTGCTTTTTTCCCCCCATTTGAGGTTTTCAGGAGAATGATGCTTTTATTGCTCTGCATTTAATGACATCTACTGTTACACACTGGGGTTTTTGACCTAATCCGTATG
Organism: Petrocephalus schoutedeni; assembly: GCA_026780765.1. NCBI lineage: Eukaryota > Metazoa > Chordata > Actinopteri > Osteoglossiformes > Mormyridae > Petrocephalus > Petrocephalus schoutedeni. Next base: position 9,380,671 of record JAODKL010000027.1, on the reverse strand, counting down.
CTATGTGATCTTGCTTTGCTCTATTCCTTTCCAGTTTCCTTCTGAAAAGAAAAGTCTCTGCCTGAAGTTGAGAATCGAACGGTTTAGCCCCCCTGCGAAGAATTAAAATTAAAAAATGAATAAATAACAGTGTATTGAAGCACAGGGAGCTCTTTCCATTATGTAGTATACAAAATAGCTGGTATAGATCATTCAGAAATAGGCACAGCCCTCAACGACAATATGAAATGCAGAGCACATGCTTTGAGCACATAATTATTTCTGAGCCCAGATAGATTTTTCCTCTCATGAGATCTTTTTGGAATTCCCCTGCAATCAGGTTTATTGAATAAGCTTTCCATAAGTGTGTGTGTGTGTTTGTGGTAATCAGATTTCCCCAGAATGTGATAAAAACTTGTAATATTTTGCCTTGTGGGGTTATTACAAGGATAACCTCAATTTTATAAAAATCTTTCACTACAATTAAAAAACTAAAACGTCTTGTATTTTGTTTGGTTGGTTATGGTTAAGGTTAGGCCTGGGTAGGGCTTAAGCTTGTCATAGATGGGATTTGAGTTATACCCATAGAAATGAATGGAGAGGTCCTCATAAAGATATGATTTCTGCCAGCAATCTGTATTGAGTGGCAGTACTGCGTGATATGTGATGGTTGATATATGATAGTTCTTTAAGCTGAATGTACCTTCTTTTCTTGAAATGTTTCGACTAATATTGTTGAATTCTTGGGATCCTGAAAATTACATTTCAATGAGCAGAATGTGAGATCAGTAGGTAGTTATACAGAGCATCAGAATGGCGGAATGCACGGCTTGATCTCGGTTGCAAACGTAGTATTCGAAATAATAGCCTCTCATCATTTTAGCCTGATTCCTAGCAATATTGCCCTGTGTGCAATCTAGTCCTACTGTTTTGATTTGTGTTTTCTTCTTTTTTATCTGTTCCCCATTGTATGTTTAATTATACAGTATTGCCATTATCAAGAATTTATATGATGTTATTTTCTTCTGAGTCTCTCACTACGACATTGCTGAGCTGTAGTGGTCTTTCTGTCTCGCCTCTCCCTTCCTCCTGCTGCCATATTGATTATGAGGTTGCACCCCTTTTATGGTACTGAAATTTGCGGTGTGATGGATGGCAGAATTTAGGCACACATTCTCGGTGCTGACAGTACAGATGGTCCCCGTGTCACAATGGTCTGAATTATGATTTTTCGATCTTACGATGCCGACAGCGATACTACAACATTGAAAAAATATTTTAAGTTTCACATGGCGGGCAAATGTAGCAGCGTACAGTGTATCCGGAAAGCATTCATAGCGCATCATTTTGTTATGTTACAGCCTTATTCCAAAATGGATTAAATTCATTTTTTTGCCTCAAAATTCTACACACAACACTCCAGAATGACAACATGAAAAAAGTTTGCTTGAGATTTTTGCCAATTTACTAATAATAAAAAAACTGAGAAATCACATGTACATACTGTAAGTATTCACAGCCTTTGCCATGAAGGTCAAAATTGTGCTCAGGTACATCCTGTTTCCACTGATCATGCTTGAGATGTTTCTACAGCTTAATTGGAGTCCACCTGTGATAAATTAAGTTGATTGGACATGATTTGGAAAGGCACACACCTGTCTATAGAGGGTCCCACAGTTGACAGTGCATGTCAGGGCACAAACCAAGCATGATGTCAAAGGAATTGTCTGTAGACCTCTGAGACAGGATTGTCTCGAGGCACAGATCTGGGGGAGGTTGCAGAAAAAATTCTGCTGCTTTGAAGTTCCCAATCAGCACTGTGGCTCCATCATCCGTAAGTGGAAGAAGTTCGGAACCACCGGGACTCTTCCTGGAGCTGGCTGGCCATCTAAACTGAGCGATCGGGGGAGAAGGGCCTTTGTCAGGGAGGTGACCAAGAACCCGATGGTCACTCTGTCAGAGCTCCTGAGGTCCTCTGTGGAGAGAGGAGAACCTTCCAGAAGGACAGCCATCTCTGCAGCAATCCACCAATCAGGCCTGTATGGTAGAGTGGCCAGACGGAAGCCACTCTAAGGCACATGGCAGCCTGCCTGGAGTTTGCCAAAAGGCACCTGAAGGACTCTCAGACCATGAGAAACAAAATTCTCTGGTCTGATGAGCCAAAGATAGAACTCTTTGGTGTGAATGCCAGGCATCACGTTTGGAGGAAAATCAGGCATCGCTCATCACCAGGCCAATACCATCCCTACAGTGAAGCGTGGTGGTGGCAGCATCATGCTGTGGGGATGTTTTTCAGCAGCAGGAACTGGAAGACCAGTCAGGATAAAGGGAAAGATGACTGCAGCAATGTACAGAGACATCCCAAATGAAAACCTGCTCCAGAGCGCTCCTGACCTCAGACTGGGGCGACGGTTCATCTTTCAGCAGGAAAACGACCCTAAGCACACAGCCAGGGTATCAAAGGAGTGGCTTCAGGACAACTCTGCGAGTGTGCTTGAGTGGCCCAGCCAGAGCCCAGACTTGAATCCGATTTGGACATCCCTGGAGAGATCCTAAAATGGCTGTGCACCGACGCTTCCCATCCAGCCTGACGGAGCTTGAGAGGTGCTGCAGAGAGGGATGGGCGAAGGTGCCCAGGGATAGGTGTGCTAAGCTTACGGCATCGTATTCAAAAAGACGTCAGGCTGCAATTGCAAAAGGTGCATCCACAAAGTACTGAGCAAAGGCCGTGAGTACTTATGTACATGTGATTCCTCAGCTTTAAAATTTAAAATAAATCGGCAAAAATCTCAAGTAAACTTCTTTCGCGTTGTCATTCTGGGGTGTTGTGTGTAGAATTTTGAGGGGGAAAAAAATGAATTTACTCCATTTTGGAATAAGGCTGTAACATAACAAAATGTGTAAAAAGTCATGCGCCGTGAATACTCTCCGGATCAGGGGCGTTTATTCTGCCTTATAGCGTTTGCCTAAGGTTAAGACCTGGGATCATCATTCATCAGTGATGCCCCTAAATTATATTAGTTACTCTCTCTTTCTGCACTTTAGACATTTTATTGACATCAGCGCCATTAAGCTTATCGATGCTGACACTTCACCTTAGATCAGACATTAATAATTTCTCCTGCACATTCCAGTCCTCATTGCAATATTAAGTGCCTAAAGCAATACAAAATTTCCATGCACATGTGCTGTCATGAAGACTCTATACTGAAGTTGGAGGAATTGCTTTAACCTACCGCAGTACTTCTAGGTTAATTAATTTCACCGGCACGAGGCGTCCTCTGTGTCAGTGGCGCAGTCTGCATCGATAATGACTTTCCGGGGGTGTCCCGCATGAGCTCCTTTCTCATTTCCAGGATTACCAGCTATGTCCCCCCCCCCCCCATGTCTTGACAGGTCAGGTTTGCTTTATTGTCCACTTTGATCCACGGACCATGTCTAATTTGAGCCTGTATTGCATCAAGTGCCCGCTTGAACTTGTGACCCCTGTACGGTACAGTCTTTAATGCACACAGGAAGCTGCAGTTCAGTGCACAGGAAGAGGGAGGCAAGAACACCTGTTTGTCTGTTTTGCATCTGTTAGGTACCCATTCTTTATTACCAGTCACTATATAAAATTGTTTGATTTTTCTCTCATTCCAGTATCCATGACTAAATGATGCCACTACTCTGACCTCTTTTTCCACCTGTTCTGTTTCCCTGTGTATTCTGCCTGTGTTGATGTTGAAACCGCTACCTTGGATTTTGTTCCATCCAACTGCTTTTTTTAAGACCCACCTTTACCTCTGTCCTCCAATAAATACTATGTCTAAACTCAGAGACTGCACCCTTCTAAGGTTGCATTCGAAGACCGGAAGCATCACAGTGACATGACGAGGCCGTCCCATTTCAAAGGCTCTTTCAAATGCGGCCTAGAAATGTGTCTTTCCCCATTTTCCCAAGGTTCCGCCCAATTTCCCAAGATTCATTGCGCAGAAGTAAAACGGCTGTGTCCCGGCTAGGCGGTGCTTTGTGACGCAAGGGTAAGGATGGGAACTGCCGGTGACGACCAGACTGTCCCATCTGACAACTCTTTTTGTTGGACCTTTAAAAAACACAGCTTATAAAGGCTACGCCTTCCTAGACTGCATCCTACGAAGGATCCAGGCCCTGAATTCGGACACAGCCAAATTCTCTTTTCTTTGTTTCCTTGTCCCCAGATCATGTGACTTGGTTCACCTTATGTGACCTTGGGATGGAAGTGCCCTTAAAGTGAAAATATCAAATGGTTTTACTCTATCTAGGAATCTAGGATAAACTCAGTGCACGTCAAGTTTAAATGGCATGCTAAGTAAGTGAAGCATGGCTCGCCCAGAGGTAAACTAGCACACATCTGTCTGCCATATTCATAAGCGCTTTCCAGATGTCTCATGTGGTGGGGTGTCTGTTTCTGTATGGTGCACAAAGTGTATACAGTATACAGTGTATGTGGCATATTGATCAAAGGCAGAGGGAATTGAGCACACACATGACTGGTGATTCTGCTGATGCGGGGGGCGTGCCTAACAGATGTTTGCATGACATCTGTCTCCTGCATCCAGGTGACTTCTAGGTTATGGACTCCCAATCGAGATCAGTGTGTGGGGTTTATTCTGTCTCCCTGCCCCCTCACCCCCTTCTACCATTTTTATGTTGGGCATGTTTAAACACTTTGACCGACGTGAGCTCCAGATTAAACTAGCCCCCTGCGCGTTAAGGTTATATGCAGCTGTGTAATACACCTGTCTTCATTGTCATGGTAATGGGTTGAGTAGTTGGTCAATTAATGATTCCATGGTGCTTCAGATTTCACATGGGCCACTGCCAGATGACTGAGCAGAGCTGAGTGGAATTCAGGTTGCTTTTTCCTCGAATAGTAATCATAAAGGTATTCAGGCTGTCTGTGCCAGCATGCCGGAAATATTTTATTTGACTTGCCTTTTATGGTATGGATGTGCCTTTTTTGTCAAATTGCATTTGGAGATATGTCGTTTCTCCACATCTCCTCCCTGGACCCGGCCTCATGTCATTTAATCGAGCATGCGTGCACCTGTGAAGGGTTGTTAACGTGGAAGCATTTCCGTGCGACCTGCTGCCTTTGTATTGAGGTCCTAAGAAAAAATGGAATAGCGTAGCATAATATTATGCGAGTAGGTCAGTCACTCAGTGACTGCATGCAATACACCCCCTAATCCACGTTTTTCTTATTCCTTTGATCTGTTGTAGCCTGTTGGCTAAGCCACTGTCTGTATACTGTGGGTAATAATTCCAGATACTTTTGGATGCTGAATAGGAGACTCATGGCCGTTCGGTGGGAATACTCTTGTTTTGTTCATTTCTTCCTAACCCTGCCATTTGCTGCTCTTCTCTGGGTAGAGTCCGTCCAGTGCATTGGGCAATACTTCAGTCGGTAAACCGCAGTTACTCTCTTAGGGTCCTACTAAGCTGCTTACCTTTATTGCATGGACGGCCTAAAGAAATATTCTGAGAATTTCAAGCAGAATTGGAAATGCTTTACAAAAAAAGGAAATATTCCGAATCATTTGAATATCTTACAGTTTCTTTTCTCAGATGTAAATTCCCCCGGCGTACTGTTGATATACCAATACATCAACTACGTTTCCAAAAAAAAGTTATACTCTTATGTACTGGTTATGGGAGACTATATGAATAATCTGTGGTATACGACTTGGGTGTTGTTGACGGTGTTATGTATGCATTGACTGTTAAGGGACTGTTGTTGCTGGGGGCTGGGTGGATGGGGAGGGGCAGGGTCCCTTTTAATTATAGCTTTTGGAGCCCATCACAGATCCTGTCATGCAGAACTCCGCAAAGCAGCTCTGCAAAAAAAGGCCCATTTTGATCAGCACACAGACTCTGTCGAGTTCTGTTTGATTTGCGTTTTAAGTCCTTTGGAGTAAATAATGTTACGGCCACAATTAGCTGCACTGTTTACAGATCTAAAGACTGGCCTTCTCTCATTTTTGAAAGGATAGTTGGCTAAGTTAACCATTTATATACTTATCGCTGCGGGCAGTATGCTGCTACGTACTGCACATTCCTTTGTTTGGGTTGTATGTCTGCTACCCTGCCAGAGCAGAATTTCTCTTTCAGAGATCGTCATTTTCTGTGATGGTGCAAATTTGTCCGCTCTAATTAGATAACATGGGGATGATGTACAGTACGTAAGAATCTGAGATTATTTCACCTTTGTGAGAAATGGCATTCATCCAATCTAATAGGCTAAATGAATAATCCTCCTACTTGAAGATGGTGCTCCTTATGACATGAATTACTCCCACGAGCTGGCAGACCCGAATGGAGAATGAGTTCTCCTTGTGGTCTGCTTGTCTCTCTAAAATTGTGTGCAGCATATTTTGATTTGTTATGGTATACATCACATTATTAGCCCCCGCTTCTAAGTCTTTTTATTGTTATTGGGACAAATCTTGTATTAAAAGAATGTGCTTAAATGTACTGAAATTACATTATAAATACATTTTTGTTATTAAAAAAACACTTTTAGGGTCTCTTTCCTGCTCAATAGCATGGGAGGATGTTATCATGATATTATTTACGGCGAGATGTACGTCATATCTGAGGGTGTGTGTAGGTTTACCAAAATGATCTATTAATGTATAAAATAATTATTTTGTGCCTATCAAAAACGATTATTGGCAAATTAAACTTATTTACTGAGTTTACAAGTCCCTCAAATGGTTATAAGTGAGGTTTAAATTGAATCACGTCAATGGGAAAAAACAGAACAAGTTGCAATTAGGATAATATGCTATGCTGCCTATTAGTTTTTTGCTGACCAACTTTGCAAGGCTTATGCAGTTTATATCTGCAGGTTGCTTTTTAGATTTGGGACTCCCCTAATTAGCGCAGAGGGATTAAATCAAATTCTGTGAGTGCCAGAGAAGGAGGCCTGTAAGCCAGTTCCCATAACAACAGCGCCAGTGAGCTCCACTGTAATGCATTCTATTGATTTTCCATCACCAGGCAGCAGGCTGATTCTTACAGGGCAGATCTGATGCCAGTCTCCCTTGGCTTTGACAGTTTTACTGTTCACTTCTCTCACCTATGAGCGACCTGACTTAATTGTTTCAAATGCAAGATTTTAATAGTGTATCCATGCAATACATGCATTGGCAAAACAGACTCCCAATACACTGCTATGTATATAGCATATATATATTTAGCCATGACCAGAGAATTTGTACATTTAGTGCAGGCATGTTAGTTTGTAAGTATTTGTACTTGTACTTTTCGCCATTTAGTTTAGTCTCTGCACTACTCTTTATTTTATTATGTTCTGCCCCTCTTACAGTTTCCCTTTTAATGATTTTTACCTGTATTCTTGTACGCTTCTTTTATTTCTCTTTAGCGCATTGAATGGCCTCTGTGTGTGATAATATGCCGTATAAATGCAGTATAAATAAACTGGGTTTGCCTTGCCTTTTGCTTCTGAAATGGTTCATCACTGTGACAGTGCTGTTGTTCCATACGATATGAATATTTTTAGAAAATTCACAAATAACGTTTCTTTGCTTTTGAAGTGATCGCCTCGGTTCAGTCTCACGGGTTTCTTGAACAACACTATTAATACCCCATTAATTGGATTCAACCCATTAATTCTATGCGTAGTATATTTAGAGTAGGGCTGTGGGATGCATCTAATATATTTGGTGTATCACTGCTTATTCTATGTAAGATATACAGTGGTGGCCAAAATTATTAGAACACTTGGCATGTTTAAAAGGTTTGTTGTTTTTGTTGAATGGGCCATTAAAATACCCATAAAACAAATGAAATATCTACAAAGTGATCATTATGCTCTATAAACGATAGAATAGAGCC
>JAODKL010000027.1:9353118-9363921 GCA_026780765.1 Petrocephalus schoutedeni | reverse complement strand
CCCCCTTCTCTCTCTGTCCCCCTCTCTACCCCCCCCCCCACCTGCCCCCCACACATAACCACATCTACCCTTGCTCCTTCATTTCACTTCACTTCAACTTTATTTATTTAGCACATTTTAAAACAGCAGAAATGCTGTAATCCAAAGTGCTTTACATAAAACCAACTCCCCTGCTCCCCTGCTCCTCCCTCCATTAGATGGCTAGGATGTAGAAATGTGCAAATGTCCCTGCCTGCCGCATCCCAGCCCATATCTGCGTGGCTGCAGATTCACGTCGGCTCTCCGTTAAGGTTGCGTTAATGAGCCGTGACCCCCTCCCCCCTTCCCTGTCCTCCCCACTGACAGCCCTGACGCTGAGGTGCAATGCAGGGGTGGGTGGGGTTCAGGCCCCGGCTGCTGGGCGGCGGCCTGTCAAGCGTAGCATGCCGGCGACGGCTGGCAGGCGTGAGAGTGTGCAGATGCGTGCCTCCTGTTCCGTGTCATGTGTTTGCAAGCATGTGCAGCCCCCTCTGATCCGGGTCATAATGACTCTGGGCCCCTAGAGCCAGTAAAGGCCTAATGCAACAGGGACCTGCTGGCCTCGCATACCGCCGGCCTGGCTGTAACCATAAGACCTTTCACCGCTTTATCATCCATACATTGTTGTACCAACCTGGGCATGCTCCAAAAGTAACATGGGCAAAACCATGCTTCCCGTTTCAGTTCTACGGTCAAGGAACGTATATGAGTCTCACCCAGACTTACTCATAGTACGAGCTGGATTTCCGCAATTCGGTAACTGTACTTCTACATTATTTAACAGACACTTTGGTCCAAACAACATGTAAGTGAGGATCAGAGAGGAGAGGGGCCAACGACCTCGTAACTGTAATTATAATTGTATTTGAGGAGCAAGTCGTTTTCTCTTTGCAGTGAAATGAGGCCACCATTGACAGGCTTCCTCATCATAGTGTATGTTGCGTTATCAGGAACCAAAACTCACTCAGTGCTGATGTAGTCCAACGAAGAACTTTTGTTACATTTCCAAAATTCATTCCATAGAACTTTTCTCAGATGGATCCTGTGGACTGAGTGAGTTTTGCGAATTTGTCCTTCAATTGAAATTATAAACAAAAAATTCATGATAGCAGACTTGAAATCTATAGTCATATATTTTAGTACTTTGAGCCAGTATGTTTAAATTGCTTTGTGTGTGTGTGTGTGTGTGGCTTTGTAATTATTATAGTGCGGGGTCCCAATGTCCCCACAATGTGATAAACACCAGGTACTTTTTACCTCGTGGGGACATTTTTTCAGTCCCGACAAGGATAACTTCAATTATATAAAAAACTGTCTGCAATAAAAAAAACTAAAAATTCCAAAAGTCTCATATTTTGTTTGGTTACTTATGTTTAAGGTTATGGCTGGGTAGAGGTTAAGGGTGTCATGACTGGGATCGGGGTCATGCCCATAGGAATGAATGGAGTGTCCCCATAATGATAGGAATACATGGACTGAGTGTGTGTGTGTGTATGTGCGTGTGCTTGTCCTGCCTTGACCCCCGTGCTTCCTGGCTTGGACTGCAGGTGCATAGCTGCCCTGTACTGGATAAGCACTTATGTTAGATGGATGATTTTTACATCACTGCTCGGCCTAACTATACATTCATGAGATTTCCCTCATGGTATAAAACTGATCATTTTTCTTTTGCCCTTTTCCCCCAGAAGCGTGCCTGGCCAGAGCACAGGAGGGAGTGTAGATGTCTCCGCAGCATGCAACCCCAACCGAAAATCGTCACAGACTCAGTCCGCCTGGTGGCACGCATCATCTTCAAATTGGTAAAGACAAAATATACAGTATATATATAAAAAAAAAACAAGTAGCCAACAGATTGTAATTTGTTAGCGAGCAGTGTGTCACTGGCTCTTGCTTTTCTTCCTGCAGTTAAACCCCTCACCCAGCCCAGGGGAGGAGCTGTACTCCTTAGCAGAGCTGGAGTCACGTGAGTCTGTCACCATTTCTTATTGAGATTAGCACGGGGCAGAAGGCTGGGGCGCCCCCTGGAGGGAATGCACATATACACAACCGTCCTCTCTAGGCAGTATAGCCTAACTACATACATTTGGACTGTAAGTGGAAACCAGAGAACCCAGCTGAACCACTCAGGCACTGTGTATCTGTCTTGTATTCATCAAGGCTGAATTTGACTGCAGGGATACAGGTTCAAATCCCCACTCTTTTACACGTTTGTTTAAAGCCCGTGGGTAAAATGCTCTTTCCTTACTGTAGATGTAGCATTGGTAATGCTATCACCAAACTCATGTTTGCAACTTTGTAGAGCAATGTATATTTGGTTGTTTCGGTACGTATATATCAACCTTGTTCTCTAAACTGTCGTTATGCATAGTGTGCCTCAAGCTCCCACTTTGCAGTGCACACATTTAAGTGAAGCTATGCGAGTGGTGCGGGGTGCATCTCATGTTTCATTTCACTACCATGCATTGATTTGCCCAAGGCAGCGGGGCCAAGGAAACGCCAAGCTTGGGTTTGCATGGCAATTGGTCATGCAGGAGATTTTATTTGCTCACAGAGCATGCAGATCAGCCATGACTGTATGAGTAACGGCGCCTTTGGCGATAATTGGTTTATTGTTATTATTATTATTATTATTATTATTATTATGTGATTGCTGTAGTCAGTCTGCCACATTGTTTTTCCTTTGTGCGTGTGAGTTTTCCGCATTTTGATGGAAGACTTGGTGTGTTATCGCAAATAATCTTGCTTGCCGAGGCATTTTTTTGGGGGCATTTATGGAATTCCCTTTGCATCTTAACACACCCGTTTTCAAGCGTTTCCAGTGCTCTTAAAAAAAGCATTTAAAATAGCCCCTTATCTGTTCCTGTGTAACATGGCGTGCCAGTAACAGCAGCTGACCGCGTGTTTCGCTGAGCAGAATAGGGCGGATTCAGGGACTTGTTGGAGCTGCTTGGATTATGGTGGCTTTTTTTTGTACGCCTCACCTCAGTCAGACATAATGGGCCTTTCTGGACAATTACGTAGTACAGAAGGTGGAAAAGGGTGCATCTGAGAGTCAGGCAACTGCCAAGCTTTTCCCAGGAGTCTGTCCTGGGAGAAATGAATGAAACGAGAGAGTTTAATGGATAGTCCCGTGTGTGGAGATAAATCAGGACACCTGGGCTTTAACTCCGCACCCTGCTGCCAAGCACGATAATCGGAGACTGGCTAGCTTTTCAACAAATTAGCCTGTTGTCTGCATCTCTTTCTCCCACTCTGTCTCTGATGCTCTCACTCTCTCATTCTCTCTCTCACACACACAGATTTCCTATCTATATATACAACCAGACACACTAAAATATTTATTAATTACTGGATCGCTAAAGCATCATAGTCAGCTGTACTATACTCTGCCTTTAATTGATTTTGCAGTGTGGGAGAGCATCACTGGCTGCTGGTCGTGTGCTGGTTAAGGACACAGACTTGTTCCTGATAAAATCCCTTGAGTTTGGCTTGGATCATCTCAGCAGAATGTAGACCGGCAACATTTTTGTCCAAAACAACTTCCAGACTCGATATAGGTTGCGTTATATGTTCATTAATTTTTTTGTTCAGCTGCGCCGTTTATATTTACTTTGTCTTTTTTGTCCCCTGGTCCTCCAGACGTCGCTGACATGAGTGAGCAGAGGATGGAGGGCTTGGGGCTCCTCTGTGCCATGCTGCAGCTCTATCTGAAAGAGGAAGTGATTGATTTCTCTCAGATGCCACCTGGCCTGGATCTCCCCACCCTCTATGCCAAAGTAAGTAAGAGCCTGTTCGCCTTGTCAAATTAAATCTGGGCCTGGCCAGGCGCAGCATCTCCGTGGCTCAGGGCTGTTGGGGCACTGGAGCTGAACTCTCTTCCCTCTCCCTGCTGCTGTTTTTTTTTTTTTTGCCTCTCTGCAGCTGGATTTTGTGCTTAGAAGCAACATGTTCCCAGCGGGACTCGCCCATTAGTATTCATAGCTGGATGGCAGGCGACATATTTATTTAGGGGACTTTTGGGGACTTGTGTTCTCCAAAAGTACCTGCTGATTTGTTTTGTTGTGGTCCTTGAGCGATAACGAAATACATTTAGAACACTACGGTAATTGAGTGCATTTGTAAATTGAGATATTTTGGTAATCCCCCCCCCACTCCTCATTTATGAATATTTGAGTGTTATTTGTTTAGTGGTTCCCCTGTTGCTGCTTCTCTGTGTCCAAATGTGATACAAATTGGACCTTCTGGTCCCTGTTCCGTATTAGCATGACGGCAAAGTGGGTTCACGCACTAAAGTCTGGTAAATTCACAGGTTAAGTGGACCTTGTGTTATAATCAGGTTAGTGAAGGGAGCTTGCACCTGTTTATCAGTGGCTACTAATTTAAAATCCATGGTTGTTTTCAGATTCAGAGAACTGCCTACAGACTCCTCTCGAAGGGATTTATTGATTATTTCGGATTGCTAGTTAACCAGGTTATCCTCCCATGCAGAAATTCTCCCCGTACTATGCTGATATTGACCTTATGGTTATAAGATTGATATTTTGTGACGATTATGAAATGCCTCAGCATTTCCTGTTCAAAATAGGCGCACAGCAAACTTGGAAGACGTGAATGATAGGTGGTCTTTAAACCCTGTCTTAGTGGGATTACAGTGTTGTGTCAGTCACTGGCCAGATTAACCTATTGGGAAAGGAAAAAGAAGGTAGGGATACTGGTCAACCTGAAACGAGTAATTGACAGCAGACGGTAATCCTACTTGCCGTGGGCCTCTAAGCCTTGTTGGTCGGCACGCCGGTTTGGGAAACTCAAACGGATCGAGGCCTGGTGTGTCCTACCCTGGGAGTCTGCGGCTCGTTTGCGGCGTCTGTGTTCGTTAGCTTTTGCGCAAAACCCAGCCTGGCTCCACACAGGCGGGGCCCGGGCGGGTTTTTGGGTTGGGCCTGCCGGCTGGGTTCCATGCTCTCACAGCACTCTGTAATAACTCACAGTATAACGGATCCTGCTCTTTTTGGTGTGAGTCATGTGACGTGATGAAGGCAGCAGCTGCTGGAGATCACAGCATCGTGCCGCTCCTTCGCCCCTTCGCGCTTGGCAGGGCCCTTCAGTCACTTAACGCTTTAATGTGATTTTCGCTCGTTCTCCCACTGTACTTCATTGTGGCTTAATTCTGCTCCATCCCACGGGTGGCAGGGATATGCAGAATACAATGGATTTCGCTTCCCAGTTAAATTAAGGCTTAGCTGGTGTTAAGTACTGTAGTTTTGCGATTCTGACAGATATTTCTGCTCCCATTCCCAATTCTGTATTTTATTAATGCTTAATGTTATTGAATTACATGCAATAATCCATCAACCCTAATTATTACATGCATAATATTACGGTTTGCCATCATGGGAGAAATTTCCGCCCGTAATCTTCACATTGAATTGTTCCAGAGCTAAAGTCTTAACACAGCTGTAGCTGCGTCCTGTTTATTATGCTTCCAAACCCGTAATGTGTCTGTCTTTGCGCCAGTCTACAGTGTAGATCTCTTAATGATTGGACACGTCTCATACAGAAAGGCACCTCCTGTACAAGTTGTAGGGCGATAATGAGAATTGACACTATAGTTCCTGGGCCTTAGACTTGGGGAAATTGGCAGGGTAACTGGTAGCCGTAATTCTGTTGCATGCTTTTGGGGCAGTGATCAGCAGAAGTGTCTCACCATGCTCCCTCAGCTGTTATTTTTTTTCCATTGGAAATGATGTCATGAGGGTAGGGAACTCGCAGTTGATGAAAGTTGAAAGTCGAGTGCTGGTGGCTGGGGGGAACTGAAATGATGCACGTTTGTGGCCTAATGCTTTTTCTTTTGTTTGTCTTCCTGTTTTCAATGACAAAAATAGCCTGAAAATAGTAAATAATGTATTAAACTACCACTTGTTTAGGCAAGCTTTATTACCCTTTAGCGGGACACTCCCCGGTAATCTTGCCGACTGATAGCTGGAAGGTCCTTTCTTTAATATTAATAGATGTCTGATAAAGGCAGTGTTTGTTTGCCTAGGCTCGCCATTACAGCCACCGATGTCTTTCACTTAGAGTACACTCTGTAACAGAATGTGTCATCAAACAAAGTAAGCAAACGAGATTGGAATGAAATCCCAAGGCATCTGGAGGACGTTCACTTGAGTACTCAGTAACTGGCCTGCGAATGGCAGGATTGTCATTAGAGGTTTTTATGTTCTATGTTTCTGAATGTCTTAAATTCATGTTTAATGTTGAGTCTCGTTTTGAAACGGCAATATGGGACATGTTATTATAGGGAACTGTTTTAAAATTGTAATTAAACTCTGAATGGGCACACATCGGCGAACATCTTTAGCTTGCCATATGTGGTCTGGATAACTCCCACAAATTGAATTATGGCTGCTGTCATGGATGCAGTTGTGATTTTACATACGAATCTAAATGGTGAAATCCTGGATCCAATTAAGTAGGACAATTACGAGCTTTTTAGGGCTTTTATATGTTTTTATAATTCTTTATTCCCCTCATTTTGTTCTTTGTATAAATACATTCCTACCTCTGCATTATAAACTAAAATAAATCACTGGCTTAGAACAGCCGCAGTAGGACACATGCACGCGGTTGAATGCATGGTCAGTTATCGTGCTAGACAGCATTGTGTTTTAGTGGGATGTGAGAATGGGTATCGCAACAGGAATATATAGTGTTAAGGAAGTTATGGCGTCATTCTGATGAGCTCCTCTCCGCATCAATTAAAGGTTAATAAGTGTGATCCTTTGCTCTTTCATTTCTCGTTAACATGGGTGTGAATCTCTCTGGGCGAAGCCTTGGACACAGTCTAACAATCGCCGCTCGTTAAATGATACATAAATATGAGTTGAAAGCAGGCCCGCGTCTCCGGCTCTGAGCCCCTCCGCCTGCTAGCTGCCACTGCCGTAATCTCATTATGGGTGACTGACAGCCACGTGCAGCCAGCCCGTCCGCCTGTCGCCGGACCGCCCCCCCGCCGTGCCTGCGGGTCTGCCCAGTCGGGAAAGTCCAACTTCAGGACTGACCTATTGACCCCAGTTCTTCAGCGGATGTACTTGCTGCCCTGAAACGCATTCGTGCTTGGTGGCTGGTTTGTAAGCTGGCTGTGGGCTGGTGTAATACATGTTATTACTTACCAGCACTTTCTGCACTATATAATATAATATACTATATACTGCAGTATATAATGAAACATGGAGCAACTCTGACCCTCACCCTCCTTTATTTTATAGCCCTTGCAGTTTTTTTTATCACTGTTCTGAATGTGGGCTTCTTATTTAGAAAAGGACGCAAGTTTCTTCATTTTCATTGGTTTGGCTGTATGCAAGCGGAGCTCTTGAGAATCTGCTGTTTGCTGGTATATGCTCTTTTACTGTGATGAATTGGCCTACGTCTGGGCTTGTGTCTCAGTTCATGACCATTTATCAATGCTTGGGAAAACTTGGGTGCAGTATTGAAGAAACATATTTATTTATGCTGGGAAAAAGCCCTTGATCCACATTCACTGGTTTCCATATTATAATTCAAGTTTTTAACAGAACAAGCAAATGACAAAAAAAAAAGAAAATTATAGTTATAGTTAGAATTGTAACTGGAATACATATCTGTGTGGTTTAAAATGGTGCTCCTGTATCGAAGTAAGAAATTAACCCATAACTAATGATCATAGCTTTTTGTAGTGTTTATTGGTACGCTTATTTATTATGAAGGCTTGTTTCACTAAATGTACATTTCCTGGAGATATAGTAGCATAAACACAGCCATACGAGCAGATCTGCCTGCAAGAGTAATCGTTGCGTTTCATTTTGAGGAGGGGTTTGATCCCTGCTCCTGAAAAGTAAAGAATTGACTTCACTAATTAAGTGTGTGCCACTGGGAGGCGTGAATACCCCAGGGCTGCCCTCTTCTCTAGTGCTACACCAGGCGCAAGTGGATCTGCAGTCACCTTTTGGTCTTTATTTATGTATTTTTCTGTATATCTCTCATTAAATCACTGTACTGGGCAGCCCTTCCTCCTTGCAAAATGGCCAGGTTACCTTTAGTTCTTACTTCTGCGTGGCAAAATGGATTCCCATTTGTGATCAGCGTGCTGTTATGATTTTCATGTTGCATCACCTTAAGTTTCAGCATTGAAATTTAAATATTTTCAGTGTTGTTATTTTACAATATAAAGCAGTGTCATATATTTGGAAATCTGCTTTCATCTACTCAAATAACCTGCTCTTCCAGTTACTATAAATCAGTTTCAACTACAAAGGGGTTTATAAAAGAACAAAAATAATAATTCATTCAATTAGACGGAAAACTGTCAGTTTTTTTCCCCTCCTTTTCTTTATTTTATAATCAGTGTTGATCAAAGTATTAAAGAATAAAAGTATTTTTATGAGGCTACTATAAATGTATGATATGTAAATGTACTATAAACAACTGGTTTACTTTTATGTGGTAGGAGGCAGGATTTTTTTAATGAAATAGTTTCTTGCGGGGCGAACTTGTGTTCCTGCGCTGACGTGCTCGTTAAGCGCGGCACTGACCCCCAAGCTCTCCTTTATGAGCCGGAGGGCACTGAATGACAGGGTTTAAGTTGTAGCTTAGCCAAAGTGTCCGACTTGCCCGCCATATGTTTCTTCTTTAGCGCCTTAAACCGACCACATGCAGGCCTCCTTGTTTCGAGCCCCGACACAAAGAAGTTACGGTGCCTTAAAGCTTTCCACTTTGCCATCTCCACTCCAGAATGGTGCCAGGGAAGTGCTTTGACATATGTCAGAGGTCTGGCCAGAGGGAGAAAGAGGTCAATAGGGTAGATCACCATCCCCTCCCCTCCTGTCCTACCTTTGGGTGGTCCCCTTTTCCTCCGACTGGTGGCTCCCAGGGTGGGTTTTTGGGTGCACTCTTTGATCGGCCCGTATGGCGGTGTTTGGGGTGATTGGTGACCTTTGTGAACTCCTTGTGAATCCCAAATGGATCTTTGTCCATTGAGTGCAGACTGATAAACCTAGCCTCATTTTGCCCAATATATCCAAAGAATATACGTTTATAAAAGTAATTTGGGTTAGAACACATTATATGCCAGTTTAGTTACCCTTCCTTTGTTCTTTTGTTATAGGTATCAATATGTGTATAAAGATATCTAACACATGTCAGAGATTTATATCTTTGACATGTCATGTCAAAGTTTCAAACTTTGCATGTTTGTTGAAGCGTGAGACAGGCCCCTTCACGTCCATGAAATTGTAATATGTTCTTACCCAGTGAGCTTTATGGTGACAGCTCCTCTTGAAGGTGTAAGCTGGAGCGCATGGTTGATGAAATGGCAGTTGTTGAGTTATACTTGCGTAATGAGTGTAATGAGGGAATGAACAAAAGTGGCTTTATGCCCTATTTTAAGGATTGATAAATGGGTTTTGTGTTTTATATACCAATTTTTTGTACCAGAACATAATTATTATTATAGTCTCACAGTAGAAAACACAGGTGTGGTCATAGAGCTGATGTGACCTTATTTATTTTGAAGTATAATCATTTGTCTTAACACCAGGGGGCAGTATCGCTCTCCGTCACTTTCCATTCCTAACTGGTCACTTTGGCGATCCTATGGCAAACTGTCTAGCACACAAGGCCTGACAAGTAGGGAAAATAGAACATGCATATGCATATAATATATAAAATCAACTGTTCAAATATCAAGTGAAGAGCAGTTTTGGCGCTGTGCTCCTCCACGCATTCAGAGTTGGCGCAGAACCGTTGCAGATGTTGCTCATGTGCATGCTGCCACACTTGTTGTGCTGCCCTGTCGGGTCCAGATGGAGCAGATGAGGAGTGCATGCAACTTTGTCGATATGCAGATGTTGCGAGCAGCAAGGGGCCCCCGTGAGTGTGGAAGTAGTCCATAAAATGGACCATTAACATGTGAGTCCGCTTGGCGATGGGAGGCGGCGTGAATACCCCCTTAACAGCAGGGGCCCTCTCAAGGGCATGTTGACTGGCTGGATTCTCAGCCTCTTAAAGGATCACAAGGGTCCTTACCAACCCGAGTACATATGTTAAGGGTACAATGATGCATTTATATGGGTGGAATCGGGTTGTATCGGTTATGTATGTTGGTTATTTGTAAGCTAATGCTGCTTGTCATGATAAGCATAGGTTTATTCATTCAAGGCTGGCCGCTGCTCAGGGGAAGAGTTTGTGCCATGCTTTTGCCTTATATAGTGCGGCATGCCATTGTAACGCTAGGCTGACCATCGATCAGCCACTTTAAAATAAGACATTAAGAATATTGACAATACAGTATTTCATTTCAATATCTATCCTTAATAGAATTTGTATTTGTGGTTTTATATAATAGTCACTGGTGTTCATGTATCTTGTTACCATGTATATCAGGCTTACCTCTAATAGATTGTCATATGAAATGGGTTTGTGTGTGTAATACAGTAATGTATTGCAGAAGATCAGCGTCTAACATTTAAAGAACACATGATGAACGCACTTCATCCTGTAAGTGCTATGCGTTTATTATGGTGATAAAAGAGATTCGGTTTAAAATGGTCTTTTGCAGATGTGAAGCTCCTTTCTTGAAGCATGGATTCCAGCTAATAAAGAAATTAAGGTTTGGAGTTTTTTTTTGTTTAACCTCCATCTGAAGCAATTGTTCAGCTTGTCTATTTTTGTAAAACTTCTCTTTCATTCATCAATATTAATTTGTCTGCTGAAGACCCCCCCTCCCCCCCCCCCCCCCCCCCCCCCCCCCCC
>JAODKL010000027.1:9320074-9334579 GCA_026780765.1 Petrocephalus schoutedeni | reverse complement strand
CCTAAACCAGGAATGACAGGGTGCAGCACATCCAGATCGAGATGTTAGTCCATGTAAGTATAATTTAGAACAACCGAATCCCCTAATACGCATGTGTTTAGGACCCAGAAGGAAACCCATATAGCCTGCACAACTTTCTAAGCTCCACCCACAAAGATTGAGCATGAATAGAGCCGTGGAGGTGTTAGGCCACTTGGCTGCCCGTGTTCGCATCAATAGAGGGAAAAAACTAAGCCATAGATGTTTAGAATGAATGTGAATATAACTAATGGTGGGAGGGATGGGCTGAGGGACTTGGAAAGGGGAGGTGAATTATTCCCTGGGGCTCTGCTCATCAGGTTTAGATTTTTCTTAAAATTAAGGTCATGTCCTATATTCAGAGCCAGCCATTTTCCTCGGCTTGGTGTATTTTTTCATGGATGAGAAGGACCATGTAGTGTAGCTCACTGTGGCGTTTTTAATACAAATCTGCATGATCCAGTATAATCTGTACTGCGGTTCATACTTATAGAGAATGGAAAGGGGAGACACTCATTTTTAAAAGTGCGCAGCTGGGGGCCCTCAAGGAGAAGTATCTTCTCAGCCAGAATTGTTTGGCTGTAATGGGGTTAGTGAGTACATACACTGAGTGGCCACTTTATTATATATACCTAGTTAGTACCAGGTTTGGCCCATTTTTGCAAGGTGTGCATTCAGAGAAGCCTTTCTGTGGTATTGAGCTTTGACCAATTTTCCTGAAGCCTCCCACTAATGAGGAGTCCTGAAGCAGCAGAACTGCTCCGGACGGGATGCGTTGGAGTTGCATAGCTCTCTGTAAACTCCAGACGTGTGAAAATCCCGGGATGCTGGCTGTTTCTGAGAGGCTAAAAGTGCCATGTCCTGCACCAGCAATCCTCTCCGCGTTTGTAATCGCTCCAGTCACACGTCGTGGCCGTTCCAATGCGGAGAGAAACCGTAGCCGGCCCTCTTGACCCTGTCTGCATGCTGTTCATATTCATTCGCAAGCACCTGATTTGCTGGTTGGAAGAGCTGGATGTTTGCTTTAACAAGCAGGCGTATCTAATAGAGTGGCCACGGAGCTTGTAGGGTTAACGAGCATCGTTGTTAGCTGGATTTGTTCCTCTTCAGAAATAGGTCAACTAGCATTTGCTAACAAGCAGGAGCAAGATGTTCCATGCTTAGTGGTTTGAGGGAAGCAGGATTTCCTTGGAGACGCCTGGGAATACGATGGCCCAGCCCTTGGCCCTTAGACATGGAATCCCTTCTCACTCATGGTACCCATTCCCAGCTGAGAGTGAGAGATAGATCCCCTTGAGCCCTGTGGGATTTTGGCTTGTAGCAAAGCAGAGGCAGATTAAAATGTTATTTGTGAGCGTTGTTTAGCCGCCGGCCCGGGGGTGCAAAAATGAGTCGTATTGTAAATCCCTAGCAATTATCTCTTGGCCTTTTGGTGCTGGGAAGTAACGCCCACGAAGGCAAAATGTCAGCTCAACGGATCCTGGTTTATGGGCACGTCAGCACGACCAAATTGCCCAGAAATGATGACATTTTAGAAGAAAAATTTTATGCATAATCAGTCGGAACAAAGTTATTACCAAGGGTTTCCCAATTTTGTAACCATTTCATTTATTTATATGACAAATCCCAAAATAGATTGGTCATTCATGTGTTTAGAAATGTGTTTTGATATAAAGGTCTTTTCCTCGCATTAATGGCTATCTCACTTCACAGAGGGAAAATAAATGCTCTAATATGCATAAATAGGCCTAGGCAGAGTGAGAAATAGTAGATTTTTACTATATAGCCTCCCAGAAGGAAAATCCCTATGTCAGAGTCTCTGCTGTGCTGCCTAAGCTTTTCATTGCTTTGAATTGGGATGAGGCAAAGTCATGTGGAAATATTGCTGCATCATGAGCCACTCGCTTTATTGCTGAGAGCATATTGATTCATTTAATAAATTATTTTTAAAGCAACCCTTTTCTATGAATACTTAGGAAGCTCATTTATAGATGACATTTAGATTTTGCTTCTGGCAAGAATGTCATGTGCCGCATGTCGAGCAACTCATCAGAAAGTGTGATCATGCCTGACTGTTCTGTATGCAAGCGATTTTACTGAAAGATGATAAATCGTAGATTGAATACAAATTATTTGTTTTTTTAATCCGTCATGTGATGTTCCCAGAATGAAACAGATGCTGTTTTATGCATTGTATTAAATTCTAAAACCTTAAAACACATTTTCTCATGATAAGTTTAGTTACAAGTACCTTACCAAGGCATGACTAACAGAGCATATTATGCATATCATTTATATCGCCATGAAATTTGGAAATCATTTAAGTTTTATGTGTTTTAGTGTTAGTGTTCAGATTATGCAAATTGTGAGGAAGTATGGTGCAAATTTGATTCTTATTTGATTCACCACTTTTCAATAAAACTGGGAATCACTAAAAATAAATTGTAATAGGTCTTTGCACATTGACAGTGAGTAGTGGCAAATTGTCAATAATTTAAACTGAAATTCATTTAACAATTGTACGTATAATTTTAACAGATCAAAGTATTTATTGGCAAGCCATGTAGTGACTGGTGTGATCTCTGCTGGGAAAATCTCATTTTCAACATGTATTTTTTCCCCCATGCAAATTTTTCATATTATCTGTATTTCCTAAATGCCTTATAGCCTGAGGACTACATTAGCAGAAGGTCAGGGTGATCTGATGAAGAACAGTACTTTCTGTGAGTCTCAAATGTTCATCACATGTACCTGTGTGTTAATAGCTATTCTGAAAGATTTGTAACGTTATATCATTCATCTTCACTGCCGGATACTGACACGAACGTGTGTTCTGTTCTGTAACAACATAATAGTCCCACTCCAGGCTGGCAACCAGCTTGTCAATTATTCAGAGCTGCTTCACAGGTGTTAATCTTGAGAAATTTGTTAATTAGGTGTACCTGTGTCTGAGTGGCTCATAGCCCGTAACATTGCACAGAGTGTATGATTAAAAGGACATTACTGCTCCCCCTCCACTATGAAAACCAGATGTTAAGTTTGGATCTCTTTCCTGCCTGAATTACTCTGACTACCCGGTCTCTTAGCACCACAAAATAATGATTTTATGATCTGAAGAAGCCTTGCGCCCATAGTCTCCAGGATAGGTTCCGGACTCCCCACCAGTGACCCCAAATAGGACAAGTGGTTGCAGAAAATGGATGGATGGATTTGAAGTGCAATGGCTTTTCTGTTTTAATTAAGGTTTTATTAGGCTGTTTTAAAAAATAAATCGAAGATACAAAGTGGAAGTATTTTTGTAACTCAAGATAGATAATTCAGTTTTTTATAAATACATATTAAATCATGTTAAATAGAATGAGCATGTGATGCATGTGATGGCTTGATTTCTGTTTCGATGTCAAGGGGTGGACATGATGACAAAATTGATGTCTTTTTTCTGCAGTGCTTTGAATGAGCTTGTCAGCGTCGTGCATTAATTTAATAGCAATGATTCACCAGTGTGTATTGACTCAGGGTAAATCGTGCTATTCCGGGTGGCAGTGCATCAAGGCTCCAGTACGACTCTTAATCACAGGTTGGTTGCTCGCGAGGTTATTGCAGGCCGAGGCAGCCACCTTAGCCGCGTGGGAGGCCTGTGAGATCGGGGGTTATCGACAGCAGAGCCGGAATCCACGACGGCACCAGAGACGTGTCTTCTCTCTAGCCGCTGTGTTTGTTCACCTCTGATTGCTGCATTCTGCTTGTATGGTTCGATATTTGAGAAAAGAATCATAAACTAGTAATGGAGCAAAAATTTCTGTATCCCTTGTTGGAATAATCTCATACTAAAGATAAACGCAGAAAAGGAGGGAGCCTGGAAGGAAATGGTCGGTTTCACATAATGGGGGTGGGGTGGGGAATCTATATATCAAAGGATGTGCTCTCTTCCTCTTGGATGGATTTAATGTGCGGCACAGAGAGTTTACAATGCACAAGGGATGACAGCCCAGACCGCCGATGAGAAACTGCAGGAATGCACACAGTATATGTATTCCTCGCAGCACCTGCCCTCAAATCCACTCGCCATCTGCAGGGACAGATTTAGCAGGAGTTGCGGGGAACCCCAATCTTGATATTCAAATCTTCCACTTACGACATGCGTGTCATTTATATTGGTCCCATAACCAGTAAAGATAAACCGTTGTCGTTGCATGCGAGCATGTTTCTAACGGTGCACTGCGTACAGTCGCAGAACGCTATCACCGGCAGTTCTTGCCTTTCCTCTCTTTCGGAATGCACATAATTATCGACTAGGAAACTGTTCTGTCAGATGAAAGGACATTAAGCTGAAATATGGTCTGCAGCTCAGACTGTTTCAGCAGAACACAATTACATCCGTTTTTAATTACGTATTTTTGTAAATGGTTGTTTATGAAAGCGTAGGATAGGTACCCCGATGCCCTGGCTAAAATTGCCACTGTGGCCCTATCAGATCTGGCCTCCTAACCATCCCCTATATCTAACTGGTCAATTCACTCTGGCCCCGTACCACCTTAGCTATTGTGTTGTCAGCATAATGGTACAGTGTGGTTGAAGTGGCTCCCCATTGCTTCTTTAAAGTGCTTTGGGTGTCTTGAAAAACTATATAAAATATAACATTCATTCATTCATATTTGCATGCATGGGTAAAATTTTTGGGTGTATTTTTTCTCAGTGGATTAGGTAACGTATTTATTAAGATGGCAAGATGCAAGTAATTATACATAACTTAAAAAAAAAAAAACTTGTAATAAACTTTGTTGCCACATCATGACTGTGACAACTATAAAAACTTTTTATTTAAATGTTAGTCTCCATTCATTGAAGCTGCCAATTATAATATGGCTTTTTTAAGGGATTTTATATGAATATGGTTGTCATCTGTGTTGCTATTCACCTGCCTATCTCAAATAAATGCTGAATTCAGACTTCACTCTTATGTAACCAGGCATTGTGTAAGATACGCATTAAGCAAGCAGCTGTGTCTTCCACTCATATAATAGGCTGAACATTTCAAGGTTCACGGGTGTAATACTGAAATATATGGTGAAGTTCTGCGATTGGCTGCAGACATGAACATGCAAGTGCCGTACGTTTTTGAGTAGTTCCTCCAATTCTTTTGGTTTTACTGTGAGGTAGTTGGATGAAGAGTGATAACTGGGGAAAGACACAGTTGCCTTGTATTTAAATGGCTGTTTTTAATCCTGATATGAAGAAATTAACCTGATTGAGGACAAGCTTTAATGTAGAGCTCCTTCAAGATATATATGAATCAATTACCATGATAATGAAGTCATAGATGCTCCATCTTGTTAGTCCCTGTAGGCTTTAGATGAAAACTTTCCCTCGATCAGTCTGATGGATTACATCCTTTGAACTGGCTGTTAAGGGGTTGGCAATGTGTAAGTTCAGGGGGGTACCTTGATATGAAATGATGGGGGTGTTTCATTGATGCGGGCTGCTAGGGGTGGCCAATCTTATCTGCAGTGAAATCCTGCACACACAACGGCCCTTTGCAGATAAGATTGGCCACACCTGCCCTAAGCTGAATTGGGAAGAATTGCTGGTCTTTTATTGACCAAATGCCAAATATAGTCTCATACACAACTGGGTATAAGACTCACTTCTGATGAATTGAAATACGGATGAGAAATCTTCATGAACATAAATTCAGCCGGTAACAAGGATTAAAAAATAAGGATAAAAATAACAATAAATTAAAAATAGATAAATTAGCCTAAATATTATAAACGCTGTATAAATTAGCTCTAAATGGGTTGAATGCTGTAATGCCATGCTGCTGTAATTAAATTACCTTGATAGGTTCATAGTAATATATCTCAGTACCTTCATACTGAATGCTTGTAGTGTGTCTGACTCTCTGTTATCAGTTGTGTTACAGTGTTTACACTATTCCACATGGGGATGTTTTGTTGCGGAACAGCCCTCTTCCTGTCAGCTTATACGTTTGTTCATGCGTATTCCCAGGCGTATAGTAGCTACATGTGTGACATACATGCATCAACCCGTGAGCTTTTGCGCGTCTTGGTTACATGGGCCTTATTATGGTGGGGCAGTTGGCAGTGTAGATGCAAGCGTGACTGGATAGTAATTCCGCCCACACACTTAGACCGTCCCCTAATCCGAAGTGGAGTGTCCTCCACCCCAGAGGTCTGTCCTGGCTTAGCTAGCCAGTGCTTCAGTTCCGGGAGACAGAGCCGTGCCTTTATCTCTGTGCTCAGAGTGCCGGCATGGCTCAGAGACTCCCTCTTCGGGCCCTTCTTCAAATTCCTCATTTAAGGCGGCTCATCCTCATGATTTTTTCATGTTCGGCTTACCACTTGGGGGTCCTAGTTACTGGGTCGCCCATCTCAACACAGAAATATTCCGCAAGGTTAATGTTTGGACAATTTTTTCCCCCCCGAACTATTATGAAAAGAAAAAAAATCGGTATAGCACCACAGTGCCTGCGTATTATTGTGGCCGAAACGCCATCGTAGATATTGACTGCAGTAATACGCGGCATGTAAATAAAATACTGTACAGTGCAGCTGCCACCGAACAGCTGGCTCAGAAAAAAAATAATTGAAAACTGTGAGAATTCCAGCTCCCCACCTGACCTCATAGGTCAAGTTAATTTTCTACTTAGTGCTTCCATTGCAGTCCGGGCATGGAGGGTTGGAGAAGTGGGTGGGAGACTCGGAGAGTCTCCCTTTTCGGAAAGGCATTGCTGCCGTGGACCTCACAGGGAGCTGTGCTCTTTTCGCTCTGGGTGTTGTTCTTGGTATTCTGTTACTTGGCTGACACTTTCATCTAAAGCAGTTAAAACCGATGTTTTATGTATTTATACAGCTGCATTTTTCGATGGAGCCATTCATGGGTACTCTGTGCTAGCCCCTGCTAGAATTTAATGCACCAGCTTCAAGGATACGAGTCAGTGTCCTTAACTGCCCATATAGGAGCTGTTTTAGTGTATGCATCCAGTTTGATTAACTTGGAAATAAAATTGTCACTGTAAGTGGGGATTCAAGAAGAATCAGTGGACTAGGTTCACATTTGTTAAATATTGTTTTCATGTCTGAATTTATTTTTGTGTCTGAAATTTTGTCTGTAGAGATAAAAAATGTATTTTCAGACCTGCCATACACTTGTCAGAGCTGGCACATCGGGTGGTGTTCTGGGTCACCTGTGTCTTAGTCCACAGGTGGTCTAGACCCTTTTTTTTTTGTCTTGGCCCCATAAAAAATTAGTTTTTTGGAAACCATTTAGCAATTTGTCCTGATTTACCTATACATTTCGTACCCCCAGCTCAGCAGATGTTATTGTAGGGCTCCCCCCTGCTCTCAGCAAATTTAATCATGGGGGGGCATCCTGTATTTCTTCAGGGGGCTGAGACTCCCTAAGGGTCAAATCCAAGTGGCAGTGTCCCTCAGCACGAGGTGCTTTGGCACACGTAAAGCGATACTGCCCTTACCTCTGTGTCTCTTCAGCTTGTGCCTCTGAACATCTGAGAAGCTGTTTGCGTCTCTCTGCTGGATTGCTGACGATGATCGAGTGTTCATCTGGGCGCCCAAGCGATCTGTGCACCTGTGTGTGTGTCTGTGAGCTTAAGTGAGCAGAAAAATGGCTTTCCTCAGCAGATTGTGTTTGTTGGGGGGTGGTGTTAGATGATCGATATCTTTATACACATCACTTCTAAATGGTGGGGTGCCCTAGTATTGCGATGTTATCCTATGACATTGTGATCATGCATTAGCTGACCATTGTGATGATGTTCACTACGGTTGCAGCAACCGTTGGGCCATTCCTTACGTTTTTAGCGATGGGATGATAATAGTTTTGTGTTGAATGAATGGGCCTCAACATTAACTTTAGGCTGGCAGTTTTCTGTTGTGGAAGTTAGTACCTGTCATGTGGGGACATGGCAAAACGGGTAATATCCGCTCCAGCCAGTACAGTGAATTGGCTTAGAATTGACTTTGAGGTCCATGTCTTTGTGATTTTAGGATAAAAGGATCAGATTTGAACACCTCACTCTGCCTGCTCCGACCATGAATACCATTGGTTCATAGGCTGATGGAGACTTAATGCTGAAATGTTTGTGTGCGGAGCCCATGGCGGGGCGCTAATAAAATACAGACCGTCAGAGTGCAGACTAGATCTATATTATTTTCCTCATTTCAAGTTTAAAATTTGTATGTCTTGTCAACAAAATAAGATGCATTTGGTGGTGATGGGAAGAGGCACTGGAATGGACCTGCCAGCCTCCCAGCCAAGCATGTGCGTGCGTTTCGAGCTCCAGGCTGCGTGTGCCTAAGTGGCGTGTGCAGTGCCCCCCCCCTCCACCCCCGATGATGCACATGAGCGGTTGCACGTTCAGCCGGCAGTCAATGCCCACTAGATCAGAGGAGGCTGAGTAATGCCTCTCTGTCTCAGGCTGTTCACCTGCAATATTTCATCGTGGAGCCAAAGGTGGTCTAGGCTCTTCTGACCATCACTGCGAAGGGTGTTTCCCATGGCGCAGTCACTGATCTACATGGTTAGTGACGTGTGGAACAGTGTATTTTGTATCTTTCTTTGCATTTACTTTGACAATCACAAATTCCCTTACGACATGGTTTAAGATCAGCATGCCTGGCCGAGTGCTGCCATAATCGATTTGCTGGCATTACCCGCTCAGATCTTTTCCTGGTCTATACTGCCTTCCCAGTCAGGGGAACATATAGAGTGTAAGAATGAGCACAGTATAGTAGCATGAATTCCATAAAGAACATGTTAAGTGAAAATGCACAGAATATTATTTATTTGTAAATAATAATAATAATGTGTCTGGAAAACAAATTGTATCTTATTGGGTTCATGTTATATAGCTGCTCAGATTTTCAAAAGTGCCTGTTTCTAATAAACAGTAAATGTATGATTTATGTAAGTGTAATACTCATTTAGTGTAAAAAGTTTAAATTTCATAATAAATAATAATTTTGTGTCTTTAACTAATAGTCCTTCATCCATCCAGCCATCTTCATTTTGCCTGTCCGTGGGTCTTCCACTGTTTTTTAGCTTTTTTTGTAATCATTTTAATTATACCATTATTCTTATTTGGTTTGGGTTAGCCTTCGTATTCCATGCCAATACTCAAGGCTGTGGTTCTCTCATCAGGCTGATGCTGTCCAGTGCTAATTTGCATAAGCTGTGGCCCACAACTGCTTAGATAACCGTCAGTGTTTGTGCATCCCACACATGTACGGGTAAGGTAGCAGATATACCTGTCAGAGTCCGCCTACAGCGTGCCCTGCCCATCAGAGTCTGCCTACAGCGTGCCCTGCCCATCAGAGTCTGCCTACAGCGTGCCCTGCCCATCAGAGTCTGCCTACAGCGTGCCCTGCCCATCAGAGTCTGCCTTATTCCGGTTTTGGGGTTGCCTCTTGAGCTTGAAACCATGAAAATATGGCCTACCTACTGCTGGACCCATTCAGCCCCTGACCCAGACCCGTGGCAGTAAATCCCGTCAAGCTGGCACCTCCTTTCAGACTGATGGTTTTTAATAAAGGTGCTCTGTCCCTCAGGAGGCTGGAACTGGACTCAGGAGGGAAGTGTGCAGCCGGGTTGCTGAAAGCCCTCAGGGTCGAAAATAACCCAGGGTTCCCTGTGATCGAGTGCCAGATGTGAGACTGGAATGACTCCAGAATTAAACTGGTTTCCTGTGGAACCATTGTCTCAGCTGTTGTCTGGTGCAATTCTGCTGACTTTGCCAGAAAAAAAAACGGAGTGAGAGAGCAAGAGAGAATGCATATGCAGCCACAGGAAAGTTTGCATTGATCTTTTGCATGGTGACAGAGGTGAAATGTCCTTTAGTGGCTGTTGCTAAGCAACACACCCTATCTAGGTGACAGCTTGCTCTTTAAAAGGCAACCAAATTATCAATCAGTTAAAAATGAGACAAACTAATAATAAAATGTCAGGTAGCCGGAATTTGCATCTAAAAAATTATCACAATTACAGTACACCAGTTTACACCAGATTTGTAGTTTTCAGCATCAGGGTCTTTTTAATACTTCTGTCATACCGTTTTTATTTGGTCAGTGTTCTATTTGTGAATTTTACGTCAAACAGATTGTGATAGTGGCTCTGGCTTGGTGCTGGTGGTGGGGGTCAATTTATTTTTTTTTGTTATTTTTATTTATTTTTAGTCACTTTATTTAGTCAATTGTAATAAGTCATATAGCAATATTGTAATTGTATTTTTTATTGAATAGGAAGCTGATGCACTGATTGGCTCTTGCATTTAAGTATTATTTACTCAGCAAAAAACCATGCAAGGAACAATGTCTTTTTATGTCTTTTATCTCTTAAGTCCACTTCTTTAGAATAAATGGCCCTTAGGGTTCTCATATGTTCCCTTAGTTCTGGTTATATGGCAATTTGATTGTAATGTAGAAATCACATTTTTTTAAATCAGTGCAGTATTAATCTTTGTCAGTGATATGGTTCAGTGTGTGTGCACCATGTGACACCTGTAGCCCAAACTGGCAGACTGCCTATAGGCGAGAAGCACTGGTATGCATATTTTTAATCACCCTAAGCAGAACATCTATTTTTTTTTCCTGTTGGTTTCCTTCTCCATCTGTGTCTTGTCTGGACGGGCACTGGGCCAGTAGGCTGGTGATTCAGTGCTGCTGTGGCACTGTTTATCAACCAGACAGACTGACAGATGGTGAGGGACAGTGTTTCCAACTACGCTTGATTGCCTCTGTGTGTGTGTGTGTGTTACTAACCCTAACCCTTTTAGACTTTGAGGAAGAGCCCTCGCAAAGATGGCACAGCCTGAAAAATGGTCATTGTTGAAATGCCCCCACAAGATCTCCTCTTAAAATGAATAAATAACTCAATGTATTTTACAGCTTCTGCAACATGTGAATTTTCAGGTAAACTACACGTACAAACAAGCTCTTTGTGGCCTGTGGCTTTTATTATCACTATGACAGTGGTTTGTTATATCGAATGGGCTTAGGACACAATGCACAACCAAGTATATTTCAGTCGACTCCTAAATATGAAGTCGCTCAAACCAAATTATTCTTCCCTTTGTTTCATAAGGCAGCCTAATATCACTAAAATATTTACACTGTGTAACAGCATGAGCACTATTACACCAATACAGATGATCTTGCAGTATGAAAACAAAAGGTGCCTTTCCTGCAATGCAGACACCCCCCATAGCGAAATATAGCTCTACAGTAGTGCATTATAGTGCTTTTATAGTCATCCTAGGGTACTGTATTTCAGTATCAATCAAAATCACTCCTGGAAGTTAAACTTAAGTGCAGATTTAGTATGGATTAGCTAAGGATTTAGCTGCATTTTCATTACTTGCACATGAATCTCAAAATGAGGAGCTCCTATCTCCCCATATTACTAGATGGTCCAAAGTATAGGTGCTGCATCCTATATAATAGCCCTGTAGCTGCCATAATGTCCCTTTCCAGTGCTGCTGTACAACCTGGACATGCATGGTTATGTGCAAGAATGCAACTCCCATGGCTTCTAGTGAAAGCGACATGACCAAAGCTGCCATGTCGTCTAATAATAGGCGCTGATATGGATTTCACCTTAGGCTGTGATTTGTCGGCATCCGCGTAATCGGTCATTGTTCCGGCCCATGTATGTTTCCGTCCCTGCTACCACGCTGTGCTCTTTAACGGACGTCTGAGCCTAGATGTTAATTACTTGCCGCGTAATCTGCGGCCATACGAAATAGATACTAGCGGGTCATTTTATTGCACCGTGTAGTACGAGCGCAGAGGTAGCGCTGTGGTGTGAGATGGATGAGGGTAATTTTCATGGCTACAGGCGGCAGTTTATCACCAGGAAACAAATAGTAAGTTTTAAATCACAGGGCGTTATGGCACTTTGTGGTGTGCTTCCCGGATCTGAAGGCTTGGGCTGGAGGTCGGAGCTGCATTCCTGCACGTGTTGTTTACTATTACTATTCTGTGTGTGTGTGTGTGTGTGTGTGTGTGTGTGTGTACAGATTTGGCTATACTGTACTTGTGAGGACCAAAGGACAAATGGCAAATCCTCAAAAAACATGACTACTGAGGTTACTTTTTCGATCCTTCATTTTATAAAAAATCTATGCAATCAAAAAAGGAAAAATGCCAAAAGACTTGAATTTCGGTATAGTTTGGTTACTTATGGTTAAGCTTAGGGCTGGGTAAGATTGGGATTAGGGTTTTCTCATAGAAATGAATGGACTATCCTCACTAAGATAGGAATACAAATGTGTGTGTGTGTGTGTGTGTGTGTGTGTGAGAGAGAGAGAGATGCATATTTATCCTTCTTTGATTTTCTGTAAAGCAGGGATTTAGTCATATTTTAGTCTGAATTGAAAATGCTTGATGGTAATTGTAATGGACATGAATTGTGTAGGGATTTTGAATGAATTTGATTCAAGGTTTTTAAATTGCATGTTGAGTCTAAAAATTGTAAGAAGGATCTGTTTTACCACTAAATTAACATTAAAATGTAACATTCTACTGAAATACTCTTATATAGATTTAATTCTAAGAAAAATAAAAAGCCTTTACACTTAACTCTATGAACTAGCATTGTGAAATTACCAGCTGAATATTAATTATGATTAATTGTCAGTCCACGCATGGCATTCTCATCGTTGGTAAAATTCTTCATAATAATGAAATGAAAGCGTGCACATTCAGTTTAATCCTAGTATTTGGCCATTTTAGTACATAAAAGCATGATTAAATGATCAGTTTGCTTCAGAGGTATGAAGTCCCTTCCTGCGTTTTGAATTCAGAATAGAGCTATTCATCTTATGACAGCCAAAACCCATCATTGGTTCAATTTTTCAGGAGCAGCTATGAAGAATGGACATATGGTAAGCGCTGGGAACACATCGCTGGTATATGGTGGTGATAACCAGGGGGAGCAAGGTCAAGCGCACAAGACATGTCACACCTGGTGTGAAGTAAAAAAAGAATAATAAAAAAAAGACAGAGATGGACTTTGGCTCATGTCACACTCGCAGAAAGGAATCTGCAGTCCGTCTTAACTTTTCTTCTGGATTCATAAATTCAGCTTTAGTCACCGTATTATGTAAATACTGAAGTGGCTAATTTCTGCACTGATTTGTATGTGAACCAGATTTGAATGAAACAATATACACACACAAGGCCCGTGCAACGTATTGCCAAGTGGCCAGGAACATTTCTGTCAATATACTGGATTAGAATTCCTTTGAGATATTACATTGACATTTTCTATAGCAAATTGTTTGTAGGCTGATGCTGGACAAAAACAGAAGTGTATTTGTGTAATTCTTTGAATAATGCATAGAGTAATACCATGTGTGTAATTCTTCAGGTCAGTCCTGCTGTTCTTGACTTGTGTGCCTTTCAGAGATGCAAAATTATTAAGGCAAGCCCTAGGGGAATTGTTTGCCAGGCTTAATTTACTGTGCAAAATAGCATGTTTGTGTATGCAAAGCAGAAATGTTGCTTTTTGCAGTCAAGGGGAGCACAATTACATGCAGTTTACTAGAGAAGGCTGAAGTGGTGGATTTATATTCTGTGTTGGTGTTATGCTGTGTTGATTGTAATTGTCTTTAGGAACTTTGTTAATCATATGTATATGTGTTTATAGTAAACATAGGGATTCTGGTAGTATTCTAGTGAATATATCCACAGCATTTTACTGTGGTATCAGCTGAAATTATTTTTATTTCGAACATCCGGACTTGTCTTGCCAGGCAGATGGATTGAACATATTGTTTGTGAGTAAACACAAGTGGCAAATGAATGGGCCATTAAAACTGCATGTGCAAGACTTTCAGATTTGGTATAATGCATTTGACACCCCCTGATTATGAGTTTTAGTCACATGGGTGTCAGCCTGTGAAGGGAAGGTGTGTTTAATAAGCAGGCTGAGCATAAACTAGGACCTGGCCCTTTTGAGGGAGTTGCAAAAGTATAGAGATATATTTTCAGCACAGAACAAAATAATCACCTTACCCTGGAGAGCTTCTCCCTCTCTGGAATGGAATTCCCGTCTTCTAGATTCTGCACTCGATGTTTCTGTACTGTTCCAGCCCAGCTGGCTAAATCATTTTTTAAAATTTGTGTGAATGGAAACAGGCAAGGCATGAATCAAAGCAGTCGTCAGCTTTTGTACCACAGAACAGTGTCCATGGCTCCCATCCCCTTGATTAGCTCACGGTTTGCTTCCCTGTTCTCACTGAGATTGTTTTTGTCTGCTATGTGATGCTGAAGAACTAACTTTGTTTTTGTGAATTTTCAGACATCTAACTTTCAGGGTGTAATATGTTGGTGATCTCGATGTATAGGAAATTTAGTAGAAATGGGAGAGCGAATGTGCCAGGAGGTTTTGTGTTTTAATCCCAACAGATTCCAATTCCAGTTCTTATTTATCCCTAAAGCGATTTTTTTT
>JAODKL010000027.1:9281223-9292934 GCA_026780765.1 Petrocephalus schoutedeni | reverse complement strand
CAAAGTAAGCACCACTTTAACACAGAAATACTGAAATGCAAAATAGAAGGCTATTTAATCATTACCATTAAATCTTTACATCTTTAAATATAAACATCTTTATATTACATCTTTGAATATAAATGGATTTAATAAAATAAAATAAAAAATAACATGGAAATATACTGCATGTTTGTGGTGTGTGCCTACAGTATATATATGCAGTGTGTGTGTGTGTGTGTATATATATATATATATATATATATATTCAATTTATTTTTATATAGCGCCCTTCACAACAGAGTTTTATATATATATATATGAGAGAGAGAGACACACGCACCTGCACACTCCAGGCAGTACGCAGAGGCTATGATTAAAGACAGTGGTCTTTGTTGCCTGAAATCCATGGCTGGACTACACAGAAGTCCCAAATGCAATCCATTTTAATGCACTACCTCTTTCTGAGCAGCATATTGTACAATGCATCCATTACAAAGCTAGGGGTATTTTTCCTCCTCTTCTCTAGCAGGCAGCTATGATCCCTGCGGATGGCAGGTACGGGACCGATGAAAAGGCCTGAATAACCCGGAGTGTGGAGCGAAGGCTTTTTTGTGCCTGAAATAGGCTATTTCTCTTTTCATCCGGCACAGTGAAAGACGAACCAATACAGCTAATCAGCTGTGGTCTCAAGGCTATGTAGTGAAGTCCATCATTTCACTGCCTCCGGGTACCTGAGGCTTTCTGACAGGTTTTTAAAGGGCTTTGCCATTGGTCAAAAAATAATATGGCTTCTAAGCCTGCCAGTTGTAGAGGGATTTTTGTCCTCGGTCTCTGGCTTTGTTTTTGGTTTAACATAGCCTGTTTACCACAGCACTCGCACGAGTGCAGTGTTTCCCAAAAGAGTGCCATTGCCTTCCACAACTGATGATTTTGTTAGTTTCGTGTCCTGTCTAGTCTACTGGAAAGCACAAGCATTTTTTCCTTTAAATGTTTGTTTTTGTTTCCCCCACAAATGTCTGTCCTTAGTTTCACAGAATTGTTTTGCCTCATTCTGCATTTCGATTTAGTTTTGTTTGCTGCTGCACTGGTCTCACTGTCTCACTGTCGTTGCTTTTCCTATTTCTTATTCAGATTCTTTTTTTTATTTCTATTTTTTTTTAATAAAATTATGTTCAGAATTTTAGTGGAACTGCTTCTTGTTCTCCATTTGTCTTAGAGTCACTTGTGATAATTCACCGCGTTCCGGGGAAAATCGTTTTTTTAGCAAGGCGGTCTGGTTCTTTGTCGGAACGCTGAGGTTTAGCTGAACATAAAGAGCGCCAGGTTTCTGGGC
The DNA here is from genome assembly GCA_026780765.1 of Petrocephalus schoutedeni. Lineage (NCBI taxonomy): Eukaryota > Metazoa > Chordata > Actinopteri > Osteoglossiformes > Mormyridae > Petrocephalus > Petrocephalus schoutedeni. Next base: position 9,291,619 of record JAODKL010000027.1, on the reverse strand, counting down.
CTTGTTATCTTAGTGCCTTTTCTTATTCCTGCGGGAGCTCACACTCTTCTGTGTTCTTTGTGACAGCTAAACCTAAACCGTCAAGTCACGCATGCTGGTATATGCTGGGTAAAGGAGCCAGATTATTCACCCGCAGTGTTGACTCATGCGGCTGTATCTAATACAGTGATATAGATGGTCATGGTGTTTTGCCCGCGTGCATGTGCACACAAGTGTCTGTACACGCTCATGGTGCGGGGCTTTTGAATTCCCGCTTCCTACGTACTACACATGATTATGTATTCTTGGAGAACACAGCCTGCAGACATAAATACAGTTTCATTTATTGTTCCGAATTCTGTTTCTAAAACTGAGGACAGAAGCTGCATTTTTTTTTTTTGTAAATTAATGATTCCAATTAATTTGAATAAAGAACCATTCCTGGGTTGTCATGCATATTTGAAAAGGTAAAGGTGAAAAAAGATTTATAAATAACCTCAAGGGGAAAAAGAAAATAAGTACTAGTTACCCATCTAACTATTTGAAATTTTGTTTCTAAATGAGGGGAACATGGTTGTTACGGTTGATAGCTGCTTTAATACTGAGTCATTAATTTCCCTCTAATTACAAACCAGCCAGTCTTTTAACCATATTTACTAGGAGGAGAGGAATCAGCTCTGACAATACAAATAGAAATTAGCTAAATACAAATTAACTAAAATGCCTGTAGAGGTGTTGATTATGCCGATGAGCCTGAAGATGGCTTTGTATTTAGGAATTACATATACATGTATGAGGTCTTTCGTCTGATAATTCCAGTTGTTTGTTTCTGGTAATTAGGCAGAGTTTAAGTTCAGATGCACGGGTGGGCCAGTGCCAGACAGCTTCTCCTCTCTTCTTTCCCTTTCATTCGCTTACAGTCGTAATTATCTGCTAATTGAAAGGTGTTTCTGAAGCCCACGCGTCTGTCACCTTCGAGGACAGGGACCTCCCTCCCCTGAGAAGGAAAGGCTAATTCCGAGAGCGTGCACAGCACGGTGGGTTAGGCATGTCCGCAACATTAAATCGTCACCAGGGGGCGCTGTGTGGCTCAGCGCATCGAGCCTCTGTGCCTGTCACTGACAGGTCGCCATTCCAAATCCCGTCCTTGGCAGCATGGTCATGTCTTTCCGGCCCTTAACCCCTTGAAATGCTTCCTGTCTGGCATAAAAAGCAGCAGTGCTCTTTTCAGGTTGACATCTGTGTGGACATTTGGGGTCACCTTCTACGTGTTTATTGCAAACTGGCAGGTTAATTTACACCACACTCCCATGTGGCCTGCAGATTGTACCATTAAATACATAATGACATTATAATACTGAAAAGGGCTCAAATCCATGGTTATAATATTGAATAAGGTTCAGATCCTGGTTTATGTCGAGGTTGCTGCTTGGGACTTGAGGGCAGGATTGAGAGCTCCTACTGAGTGCTAGTCACTCTTTTGTTAAAGTACCATTTCCTTTCAAGCCAACACCAGATATTACCCTTTTTTTTGGGTGGGGGGGATCTAAATGTCACTTGGGAGCATACAACCAGGGGGCCACTGCTAAAATGCCCCTTTAATAACAGCCTGGCTGCTGGTGGAGGCACGTCTCCATGTAATGACATTTGAATCTTTAAAGTAGCTATTCGCCCAAAACACTCCTCCAAAGACCACAGCTAAAAGCGACAGTGATTCCCGTTCCATGGTGAGTTGACAGCTTTCCACACCATATAAAGGACTCAAGCATTTGAAGTGTCAAACAAGGGAGACGAGGAGGCAGTTAGTAGCGGTCGCTGTTATAAAACAGTTTGTGCTTGTTTGTAGTCTGAACAGATTGCTTTTGTGGGCAACTAACTCACGAGGCTGGTGCGCGCAACTTGAAATGTCCTGCATTCTGCCATGGGAATTGCAGATGGTGGCGAGGAAAGACTCGCTGAGATGCTGGAAGCGATTTCAAAGTTCCTTCTTTGTCCTTCTCAAACTCTTTTTTCAGTCTGTTTAAATGCCTCTTTGCGGCCTTGCTGCTCTTTCTTGGGCACATGCGGAGCTTCAGGCTGTTTTCCCATGCAGATGTCTCTAGATGCATGTCCATTTCTCATGCTAGTGAGATGTAATGACAATGGAGGTTTTCCACATAAGATGGGCGCTATACAGCAAAGTAGTTATTGAGTTTGGCATGTTTTATAAAGATATTCCATGTTGTTCTCCTTCCACCATTGTACTAATTCTGAAGGAATATTATACATGGTTACTGCAAACCTGCGTTGGTTATGATGGATGGATGGATGGATGGATATTATGGAAATGGAAGCTTTTTTTTTAATTAAGTTAACAGAAGGCTTATGTTTTCAGAGACACAACTACAGACATGATTTGAGGGTTTTACATCTAATATGTTTTGTTTTCCTGTCATTTTCTAACCTGCTGCCCTGGTCATGGGGGGCGGGGGTGGGGCAGCTGGAACCTATCCCAGGCGGAATGGAGCATAAGGCTGGGGTGCCCCCTCGATTGGATGCTGCTCCATATTGCAGGGAACATGAATGTGCACACTGACATACACAATCATACTCTACAGGCACCAGTTGGCCTAACTGCGTGTCTTTGGACTGCAGGAGGAGAACACAGGGAGAACATACAACCTCCACACAGAGAGCGCAGGTGAAAGCACAAACCCGCAACCCTGCAGGTCTGAGGCAACAGTGCTACCCTCTAAGCCACCCACCTGCAACTATTTTATATTAGAAAATATTATAATGTTTTATAAAATGTCCAGATTGCACAAATAGCACAACGTGTAATCAATAAATTAAACAATTTAAGGTACCACTTTACAATAAGACTACCCTTTATGGCTGGTTTATACTCAGATTATTAGGTTGTAACACTTTGCAAATCATCAAGTTATAACATACTATTATATTTATTCATGAGTTACCATTTGTTAGTGGCAAAAGGTAGCCTTATTGGCATCCGAATTAACAGCAAAAAATAATATCGATTATTCTATCACTGGTAATTGAATTATTTGTCCACTTGTGTTTTAGGGAATAATGCTTGAGCCATTGCAAAGTACTATCAAGCCTTTCTTTTATGCTCCTCTCTTCTTCCTCCCCGTACGAATACTTTCCTGTAGAGGTTTCAACCCTTTCAAAAGTCCTACTGCTCTGCGAACTGAACTTAAAGCTGCCAGAGCAAACTTGGTAAATACCAGGATATTTTTTTAGCTTAATCATATGTTGTCCTCTGTCTGGCTTATTATGACCTATGCCTTCCAGATTATTATATAGTCATACACATATACCATTTGGGTGCAGATTTATTTTGTTTAAATTACAGGGGATATTAATGAAAGAATGCAGGAATGTTCTTCTTTCAAATCAACCTACTGATTCTGTTAATTCATTAATGCAATTGCTTAATATATGTTTAACACATTGTTAAAAATGATCGAAAATAGAATTTAATATTTTGTTAAGTAAATGTTTCCTTCTTACGCATTTTATTCTCCTGTATTCAGACATTCTCTTGTTCCTCCTACTGTAGATGCACTTACTGTTTAACACACCTTAAATAATTGAGTGTTCGGGCCCTTGAAGTTCTTTGAACTTTGTTACTAAATGGAAGATTTGGTTATGAAAACAGTTCGGCGTGAGTCAAAAAGATGCAGGCAGCTCATTAACCTTAATTAATGCTTTGTGTAACCGGATCTCCCCCATCTTGCGTCAGTGGAGCACACTAGCCTGTAGGTAAACCGATGGGATCTGAAGGTCTCGTTCGACTGCTTATACCGGCATGTGGCCCAGGCTGATGTAGCCTACGGGCATGGGGAAGTTTTCACGTGATGTTTGGTTTGGGGACGACAGGCTACATCTCGGCAGCAATCAGACGTGCATCTCTCCTGTCGCCAGCACAGACTAGGAAATGCAATCTGCTAGCTACTCACGCAGCCCACATTAAAGGCAAAAATCACTGGCCCGACTTCAAGAACTCCCATAATGACGCCGTGGCTAAGATATTAGCTATTAATTACATGGTCACGTTTCAAAAATAGCTGCCTAGCAAGGTGGGTGTAGATCATAATCTTGTGAAAATAACATGTCATTTTTTTCCGCTGTTTTATTATGTATGTTTTTCAGTCTTTATATCTAACTTGGGTCTTTGCTTTTTGCTTGCCCTCATAGTACTCGTGCATTCTTGTAACAGTAATGAATTTTGTTTTGGTTCTTTGGCAGTAGTAATGTTTTTCCATTATTTAACGATAAACTGTTGTCCTGTCAAAATTAAGCTAATCACGCTTACAGTATTAGCACATTTTTGTTTCAAAATGCATTGCATATAATCACAATTTTTAGATGATAAGCTGATACAAATTCAATGTATATATTCGATGTAATAATGTATCAAACGTGTAACTTCCCAGATTATTTTATCACTGTAAATATGGTTGGAGACCCCTGTAGTAAAAAATTGTGCTATACTGAACTCTATTATCAGTATGTTGTACAACAAAAGACAAAGTCTACCGACCAGAGTAGAATGAGGAGTTCAGTATGTTTGATAGCACTGTCATATCATGAGTTGCCTTCTGGGTAATGCAAAGCCATTTCATATCTACTCAGATTGAAATGGCCGGCCTGGTTCGTCTCTGGTCTGTTAGCCTTCCGGTGGCTCTCTGCTGGGACTGTCAGCTGAACAAGCGTTTCACTCAGCAGGCCCCCCCGCTCCCCCTCCCTCAAACCACACATTTGGCTCCCCCCTTCATCATGACCCGACTAGAGGCCAGTGGACAGGGACACGCTCCAGACCCCGTCTCTCTAAATACAACAAAAAAAATGGGACGGAGCACAGGCCGGGCCGCTCCTTCCAAACACGGCTCTCGGCCGGGTGCTGTTTTTGAACACGCCGCATGTACCCTGGTGCGGCAGCACATGCTTTCGGGGGAGAATCTGTTACATCAATATGTGTGGCTTTTTCCTTCGGTTCGTGGAGAGGGAACACAATCTTCAAAGGCTCATCCACGGATGTTTTGCTACCCACTGCTGTACTACGTCATCCATTGTACACCTCTTCTGCATAACAATGCCTCATGATTAGCCAGATTATCACCAAATCACAGGCAATTCACACCTGATTTGCACTGGCTCCAAGTAGTTTATTTCATATCTTGTTATTCCTGAATCTGATGAGCTCAACATCCATATTCCATAAATTATAAGTCTCTAAAGTACTACTTCTGTTTTGCGTCTTGCCTAAGTTGCATTGTATCAATTTGTTTTAAGAAGCTCAACATTTCTACAGCTGGTATCTCCAAAACTAGGCAACTCCCAGCAGAACAACTTAGATGCAATGATAGCACTAAAATCCCTCTAAAACAGGGTTCTGCAACCCGGTCCACCGGACAGTCCATGTTTTTGCTCCTCCCCAACTCCCTGCCAGACAGTCTACATTTTTGCTCCATCCCAGCTCCTGGCAGGGAGCTGAGAGAGAACAAAAATGTAGACTCTCTGGTGGTCCCTGAAGAATTTGGGGAACACTGCTCTAAAACATTTTTTCCCATCTTTTTCAGTTTTGGCGGTGAACTGCTGTTTTAAGGTTCATGCTCAGTATTTGCATATACTTAACTAACTATAGGGGGATAATGATGTTCCTGTACTCAGTGCCCCTGGGGTACCAGGATACAAATGAAACGTGTGATGTGTTTTTGTCTCTTCCAGGTCACCTGTAACAGCTTCACTATAAGTGACGCAGAACTGCAGGAAGTCGGCGTGGGCCTCTATCTCAGGTACGCTCATCATGTAGGTGAACAGAAATATATGCTTTATGCCATGGCTGGCCCTCTTTGCGATCATTTGCAGGTACATCCTCCAAATTTGATTAGCCTTAGCTTTAATCCTCTTCAACAACATAGCAACTTTTGTTTAGTGTAAGTGCAATTTTTATTTAATGAAGTTTGTTTAATTAACTAAGAAAAGCCCCTCGGGCCAGAGTTTCCCTGGCTGACATTTTGCACAGCGTTAATGTCAAATATGTAGCATTCTACATCTCTTTACAACCTATCTGTCTGTGTTAAAGATTCACTGGCATTATTTACTGAGTTCTGAAGACAGGTTTTTCTCATGTTGTGCACAAATGTGATAAATGTCTTCAGAAGGCGAGTGTGTGGAGAAAGTACATGTGACCTTAACTGGAGCTGTCATGGGGGAAAAAAATGAGAGTGAAGTGAAAAATTCACAAGCAAGATCCAGTAGTCTTTCAGTGTCCGCCTACTGATTTGCCATAACTGATTATGCACTGTGAGGTCAAAGTGAGGATGGGCGCGTAACCCAGGAAGTAGTCGCTGGGTCTAGAGAGAGACTGACCCACAAGATTCTGTCTTAGGACTGAGGGTGAAAACTGGTGTATTTAGAGGAAACGCTCACAAACCCATAGGGCATGTAGTCCACACACACAGACACACGCAGTCATACAACTGATACCCACACAGACACACCGTCATACAACTGGTCGGGAATCTAAGCCACAGCCCTGGAGGAGCAAATCCACGTTGCTGCCCACTAAGGCTCTGTGTGTTCGGTTATTCAGTTATCACTTGGAGAAAGTGACACTTGAAAAATAATGTGAATTTCCTCTTCAGCTGTGCATGCACGTTATCATATAAATGTGTGGCACAAACAAACTGACTTTTCATGCTTGTACAGTACGTATAATTTTAAAATATTCAATATGATGTGGTAAGCACAGTGTTTTAGCATCTGCACTAAACGCCTGTTGGTAAATAGGAAGTATATAAATTCATCATTCCAACCCAGAATGGGTGCTGGAGACACTATGCTACGAACCAATATGAAATGAATCCCAGACTTACAGTAATCTTTTTTTGCCATCTTAATTTTCTTCAACTTCTGCCTGAGTTCAGTTCCGGGGACCGGTCCCCGTTTGGCATGAAGAAAAGCAAACCAAGAGAGTTCATAATTACTCTCCTACTCTGTCAATACTGCTAACCTCTCGATAGCCCTTACCTGAGTCCCACAGACTGCCTAATAGATTCTATTTTGCAGGCCCTTTCTGTGCTTGGCGGAAGCCTTAATAAACCTTAATAATGAGAAAGTAGGTACCCCCCCCCCCACCACCCCGCCCCTGTGGCTGAACTCTGTATGACTTTTTCCCATCGTTGTCCTCTTGTGAGTATTATTATGTTTTATAGGCAGAGACAGGGTAAGTCCTAGACGTCTGTGCCACCGCATTAATGCCTCCCATCCCTCAGAGGGGAACGTCCCAAGGTTAATCTGGCCAGGCCGTCGGCAGTGCAGTCATTAGCTGCAAGAGCTACAGCCCAGCGCTTTGGGACTGACGTCAGCTCTGCTCATGGATAAATGATGATATAAGAGCACTTTTCGAAAACGTACCCATTTTGGAAGAGAATCGGGAGGCGAGGGCCAGGGCTGTATGAGCAGCTAGCTGAGTTAAATTACCAGCGCCAAAGTGTTTTGTTTGATGCTTTGCTAGCGCCGTCCCCCTGTTTAGTTTCGCAGCTGCGAATTCGAATCCGAGCACCGGGCCTGCCTTCATTAACTTGTGGGTCATCCTCTGTTATTCCCAGAACATGCCGGGTGAGCTGATGAGCAAATTACTTGGGTAAACGTGTATCTGTCCCTTTGGGTGTGTGTTCTTTTTGGACGGACTGGCATCCAGCCTCACCTCTGTGCTTATCACCGGGGCAGTGGCTGGGTAAGCGGTCATTGAAAATGCGAGTCTTGCATGGAGCTGATAAGTCAGGAGAGAACGGTCTGTAATGTTTAAATCCAGTCTCAGATAATCGAAAGCAAATGTACTGCAAATCAGTAATGAATCCACTGCCGATACCAAGGTCCCTGTAAAGTGCTGCGGCCCCTGAATCCGCCAGGGTATACATGCCCCTACTGCTTTATACTGTTCTATATATGCCCCTGGTTGGTTGTAATATATCCACTTTTACTTCGAATATTAGGTATCCTTAAATATTCTCTGCTAGTACAGGCTCAAGCTTACTACTTCTGGGACCAATGTTGTTTTTAATTTGCAGAGAGGAAACTGCAGTGCATTACTTTTGAAATGTCTCGCCATGGCCCAGGAAGCATGGTGAATCCATCCCTCCCTCGCCGCTCCGGGTTCGAGCCGCAGCCCTTACGGCCCGGGTCGCAGAGGGCCGCCCGCATTTCCATCACCCTCGTTAACCCCGGGGCGCTGCTTGTTTTCCCGCCTGGCGGTATCCTGCCTAATCCCTGTGGCCTGCTTCTGGTGAATAGGAGGGATTTGAACTGTCAGTGTTGGTGTTTGTCCTGGCCTTGCCGGTGCCGGGTGGCGGACGGAGCCCGGATGCATCCGTTTGCAGCGTGAGGGACCGTGTCGGCAGTGGCTTCGCTAAGCCCCTGTGAACCTCGCGGGCCGCCCATTATCCTGCTCTCCCCCAACATGCCGGAGATCCCCGGGATTTTGGTTCCTGAGATCTGAGAGCATTTCAGTTTTATTTGTGTTCTGTTCATTAAACTAAAATGGAAAGATCTGAGCAGAGAATGTATGTACACTTATCAAGATTCAAGCAATTCTTAGTTTGTTTACTTCGCCAAATGCTGCAAAACAAAAATAGTAGATAGGAGAATAAAATATACATATCCACCACCGATAAAAATAGTAAAACAAAGAAACAATGCACAATATGCATGCATGCTTGCATAAAATATACATGAAATATAATTTGGATATATTTACTTGGAAATAAGTGATACATGCAGGTTTAGATGGAGGACAGAATGTTGAAGCACAGAAGATGAAGATGGTAATTAAAGTCAGGTGAACTCCTTCTTTGAGGCCTGGCTTGTCAAGCACTGTAATATACAATGGCCCTGTCTGTTGAGAACTTTGGTTTGCCACAGCTATTTAGAGGCATTAATAAAAGATGGGACTACACAGAGTAGTCTGCCTCGCCTATTGATATTTTGGGTTGCCTAGCAACAGCTGGTGCCACTACTGGTTTGCAGCAGACAGTAAAGGACAGGGGGTTTTCCCAGCAAGTCTGTACCACGGTTGCTTTACTTTCCTTTATGATTTTTTTTCCCTGTTGTGCCATTTAAATATCACTTTTTAATTCAGCACATGTGCTGACATGTTGACTTTGGATGTTTTGCACAATAAGCAACAGAAGGCATGCATGAAAGATATGTAGAATTTGACCATAATTTTAAGTTTAAGTTGTTTGTTTTTGTAATTTGTTTGTTTGTTTTTGTGATCCTAATTGTATGACCAATCATAACAAAACAACAACAACAAACAAAAAAAAAATATATATATATCCTTGGAAATATTTTGTTAAAAGATGTGAAATCTTGAATCTTGAGTATGAATCAAGGAAAATAGACAAAACATATTTAAATTAAAATATATTATACTCAAAAGATATTTTACAAAAAGTATACTAGTATGTTATATACATAAGTATACTTGAGTGTATACTTGAATATACCATATCCCACTAATACCAATTTGACAAGAAATTGGGCTTTTTCTCATTGTGTGGGCTGTCACACTGACGTCGTCTCCTGATTGTCACTCAGCCGTGACCCATGACGACAAGCTTCTCGATCTGTTGATCCCAAGCACTGGATTACACTCAGCAAACATTTCGAAAGAGCGATCGATGCCACAAAGAGCAATTGCTATTTTGATTTTAGCTATAATTATTGGGCAAATTGTTTTTCGTCTTAGAAATCAGACAGTGAGGTAGTGCTTTAGACGTTGTTTTCAAACCTTTATGAATGATCATTGGGTCCATGCTGGTTTTCCCATGAGAAGGCAGCGTTTATTTAACAGAAGTCAGGGTGGGCCGGTGGTGGTCAGTCTGATGGGGGAACATTTCATCTGTAATGCTGAATCTCAAGTAGACCGTGACAAACAGGAATAATTTGTTGGCAAAGCCTGGAGAATTACTTCCGAAGCATTAAAATAAGATCAGAGTTAAGTCAGCAAGTTTTCCTGTTTAATTACTGAAAATAGCACAGAAAGCCGGGAGAATAATGTTTCTGTCTGTGTTCTTGGTAGTTTAAATTCAAGTTGTGAATCCCCAGAACATCAAAAGGGTCTTTAGCTAAAATTTCTTAAACAAAAAGTTTTTTTTGTGTGATTATACTACCAATATTTTAAAATACGTATTGAAAGAGAATTTAATTGCAGTGATGAGTTGATTAGATCTGATTTTGTCATGAAAACCTTCAAACTGGTTTACAAAGATCATGTTTGGCTGTGCAACCTCCTGTTCCTTTACCCTTTTATTTTATTATTATTATTATTATTATTATTATTATTATTGTTGTTGTTATTGTTGTTATTGCGCAGTAGTAGGTGAAAATCCCAGTATGCTGG
>JAODKL010000027.1:9244208-9273060 GCA_026780765.1 Petrocephalus schoutedeni | reverse complement strand
CCATATTATAATGTTTTAGTATTATTTTGATAATCCCGTCCAGCATTACCAAATTTCCCTTTAAACATTGTGTGCATAGTTTTGCATACTCCACACTAAAATCACCAGCAGTGTGTTATATCCAGTTATGAGTGATATGTCAAAGTACTCTGAATTTCCATTGCATATACTCTGTTACCATGTAGGAGATAGCAGGAAATAATAGTATTTTATTAGTAATGAACCAGTCATTGTACAGGTTAGCAAAATAAACCAGTTAAAATGGATTAGCAGACATAATTGCTCTTTTTCATATTTTGATAAAAAGGACATTACGTCGTCATTGGCGACGGCAGTAAATAGCGAACTGCTCATTTTGTCTTGCATGAAGCACAAAACAAGGTATAATTTCATACTCCAAGGCCATTTAGCGGCTGTAGGGAGATACCTAAGAATATGAAATGAGATTTCACATAAGGGCAAGTAATTAAAACGTCAGGCATGTGAGGAGGTAGGAGAGTGGAGTGGAATTTTCCATAGAACCACACAGAAGTAGACATACTTTAGTGCTTGCGCGGTCTTATAAAGAAGACATCTCAAGCAGGGTTAGGTCGATTCAACCTGGCCTTGATGGCACGCGTCCTAGATTGCTCTGAAAAACATCATGCTAACCTAAATTATTGCTTTTAATAGATCCGCTACTGCATTTTGATGTGACAGTCTGGTTCTAAATGCAGCATTGAATAATGCCTTGTTCTCAGAGTAGAAGCCAGAGATTAATTTTATCGTCTGTTCGTCAGATGCTTGTCAGTTCATTGAACAAAATCCAAACCGACGTGCCCAGTAAACATGTATGTTATCTACCACTGGCATTGTATAAGCAGTGTGTGTACACGAATGTCCAAATATAAGTCAATGTTCGAGTCAGAATGGCAAGACATCTGATGAAGTGTGCCCCCTTTTCCATGTGTAAGGGGAGGTGGTGCATGACCCCAAAGGTTAGGAAGCCGTGTCACTGATCTGAAGGCCACAGTTCCCAGAGTCGCCATAATGATTTTACCTTTTAACTACCTATTGCTCCATGGCCCCTGCTTTCTCAAAATGTGTGCTGCTTTGAATTAAAGCATCTGCTAAAAACAATATGTAAATGTTAAAATGCAGAACTAGAATATAACTACTTCCCTTCTTTGTTTTTAAGTTACTAATGATTTCACTGGTATTCAGTGATTTTGGTGCCAATGATGTCTGAATGGTTTTATATTAAGTTTATGGTGCTGATTAAGAATGTCTTCGGTTTTGCCAGATTGCCAGATATTTACTATAATAGTTAATTAATCACGTTTGAAAAGTCACTTTTATAGCATTGTAGGCCTACAAATTGAAATACAAAATAATTATATGGGATATTTCATTACCTAAGACACCGTCAAAGAGTCAAAAGACAGACTAAAAACTATTGCATTTATCACACCCAAGTCGCACTGGGGAATGCATTATTTTCATGGATGTCTATTATCTCAAAAACTAGAACCAATTCAGCAAAAGTAATGAGATTTTTGAATTCAGCACCCTTAATATACCAAAAAAAATCCATTCAAAAAACCTTTGGGACCTGAAAAAAAAGTTTTTTTTTAGTAGACCTGTGTTACCTAACAATTGTCTCATCCATTTTATTTGTTTGTTTCATCTCCTTACAATACATAACAGTGACATTTATCAGCTTACAGCTGATAGAAACTTGTACTTTCCACACTTAAACTGTGAAATAGTTTTAAAATGGGCTTTGGAGCTTGAAAATGGAAACTCAGTTTTCTTGCCTGATAAATCCAGTTAAAAATGGTTGTGTGTAGTAGTGTGCATTCAGATTAATTCTTTGTATTACTATAGTTGTGGGCACGTTGTGTCTAGCATTGCTGCTTGTGTTGAATGTCCTGGGAATTGGTTTTGGAAAAGCACGCTGGTGATATCAGCTTTTGCCTGGGAAGTGTGGTGCGAGGTAAAAGCGCAGGCCACGGATTTGACATCACTGAGCCCTTGATGTCTCAGCAGAGTTCCATTCTACTATACATTGACATTCTGACAGGAATCTGTTCAACTCCAGTTTCTCTGGGACCCAAACTCACATCATGTCTCTGACAGAAACACAGTGAGCAACACAACAGCTTTTCACCGTGAGAACCGGGCAAAACAAATATTAAGTGACTTCACAGATACATTCTGCCTTTGCACTTGAAGTTTGTGGTTGACAGTTTACAGTAAAGGAGTAGCAGTGTGTTATTGTATGATTTTCTCCTGAAAATAATTGAAGAGCAAATGTCCAAAACTCACTCAGTCTACCGGATGCATTTCGAGTTTCTGTGGATTTTGCGAGTCTTGGAAATTTAACAAAAGTTCTTTATTAGATTACATGAGGACTGAGAGAGTTTTGGCTCCCAGTTCTCTAACATATGTTGGGGAAGTCTGACTTTAAGTCACTGGCGGTCTCATCTCAAAAGCAACAGAAAATGGGATGAGTGAGTTTTGGAATTTTTGCTCTTCTGTTATGCTAAAAAGAACCAGATAACATGTGGCTTTGCTTAATATGCTGCCTTTATTCAAGGCATGGGAAATGCTTGAAAAGATGCAGATCGTAAGCCAGTGTGGCACATTAATAACATACACCTTTAAAGATTTGATTTTCAACTTCTGAAGCAATGCCCTGAGTTAAGTGGCTGGTATTAGCCCGAGGAAAGGGCCATTAGCAGCGTTTGAGGTGAAAATGTGCGCTGAGCTCCCTGCCCATTCAGGGCTTCACCTCTTACTTCAGTTATGTTCAAGTAAAAGGCCTAGAATCTGTCACGGTACCTCGAGTCATAATCTCTCCGGGGCCGCATCGCAACACGGCATTAACCTTTTCGCACAGTGCCACCTGTACTGCCGACATGCAGCAGCACGTGAAATACCCAAGGATCGCAGTGGAGGACTCTTAGCTTAAATCTCAGTCTGCTACTGCACAGACATGTCTCTTAGTCTCAAAGACCAATACACATCTACTACACTGCTATCTTGCAAGGCAGTCGAAATAGATGGCTTCTTATGCATGAATTCCTGTCTGCAGTGTATTGTCAAGCTAACAGTTTTTGTTGGTTTATTAATTGAATTCTTTGTTTATGTTCAGGCATGGCAAGATCGAAAGATTGGTGTCAGTGGGGTTGTGCATAAAATAAACTACTAAAGATCTAATTGATGCCCATTTTGGAGGTTTTATTTATCTCTGCTCGGGATGTTTCACATTTTGAAATTTCCAGCTCATGCAGTTGCTTGTTATAAATATTATAGCACAGACAAGTGTGTCTGTCAGCAAAACTCCTAGGAGACATTAAACACACTCTAAGGGCCTGTTACATGTTTACAATGATTGGCTAGAAAATTCCGTCGCTCTGACATGGCCTACTTTGACTGTTTACACAAAGGTGTGTAAAGGGTTTGGCAGAGTTGGGGGTGCATTTACAGTAGTATGACAGCTCAGCTACATCACTCAGGACAAAAGGATTTGTCATTAAATCTGCAAAAGAAATGTTGTGACATTTAAAATGCTGGAAAAATACTGAAGGCATTAACAGACATCCAGGACGTCTTATTATACGCCATAGCTACATAAAATGTTGGTGCTTGTGAGTGAAAGCTGTTTTGTATTGCAAGCCCCACTGACATACAATAGTCTGCCTGTGACAATGAGTGTCATTTTTCACAAAACCAATGCTCCTCGGCTTACAATGGAGTTACATTCCAATGAACTCATCATAAGTGGAAAATATTTTAAGTCAAATATGAATATCATATAATAAGTAAGTAAATTGATGTTGCCACTGAATAAGTAAATAAACAATTGCTGTATCTAACCGGTAATTGAAAAGTAAATTAATGGATGCAAGCTTATTTGATAAAACACAAAAAAGCCCCATATGATGCGTTGTTAAACATTGTATGAGATGTTTACACATGCGATCACTACAGAGACTGTAAGCACCATTGTAAAGTGAAAATCTCGGGGGGGGGGGGGGGAACTTCAACGGTCAGAAAGCGAATGGCATGGCATGTTTATACTGTAATTTCCATTTCCACTATGTATACTTACTGTATGTCATTTTGTGTATTAAGCAAAACTTTATGCATGTGTTTGCAACTATTGGTATATTGAAATTGTTTTTCAAATAGCTGGACACATTTATACCTCCTTGATTCAATGGGTTTTCAATGTTCATTGAAAGAGCTGCATTTTGATTCACTGTGGTAGCCCACCACTATGTAACCAAAACAATTTTTACAGCAAATGTTATGAAAGGATTTGTAATTAGCCAATTGTGGTTTGGAGGGAGTTTTCAGTAATTGATTCTTTTGGTTATGGGCTAGTTGTTTACTTGTTTCTGGTTGTACATTGAACAGGACCTCGACATGCTGGCAGGAGATAGGGAGGTCTGGAGGATTCAGCAAGATGCCTTCCCCCGCATCGAGGAGCTCCAGAGCCAGCAGCGTATCCTTTTTATATTTACTAAGCTAGACGGTACAAGGGTGTCGGCCACCTTCTTATTGGCAAGTCTTTTTTTTTTTGTATACTGATATTCCTTGTATGTGAAAACATACTTGGCCAGTAAAGCTGATTCCGATTCATTCTTGGCTCACAGATACTAAAAGGAAAAATCCAGTTAGATCCTCACCAAGTGCACAAAGGGTCAGCACTGTTCCACTCCATGTACAGTGAACGATTAGCCTTGGACAGTTTATTCTTTTAACCTGTTTACTCTGGATCCCCACTACCGAATATCTCAGATTATCCATCCGTCCATCAGTCCATTTTCCAGAAGTGCTTATCCAGCTTAGCATCATAGTATAAATATCCCAAGCTATGTACCTTCAGTTTGGCAACAGTATGAGTGTAATGAGTTCCAAATGCCGCCTTCTCATTGAGGAAGGTGACAGCCTGCCATGTGCAGATGTTGTCAGACGGCTCCCTTGCCAAATTGCACGGTGCCACTGCTGAAATCCAGACCATTATGGCAGGTTCCTGGCCCTAGTCCGTTTTACTCGGTCTCTGGGGCTCAAATGGCAAATGTACCAACATAGAAAACAACAATGTAGAAGACGGGAGAAGATGCTGCAATTGAGACAGTGTCCACCCATCAGCTGGCACATAAAACTCATAACAACTTTGGGCGCAGGCTTTTTCAGGCCTTGAATTGTTTTCCAAGACGAAAAAGAACTGACAACACAAACAAAGCCGTTCTTCCCACTCGGGTTCATTGCCCTCTGGCTGTGCTGTCTTATGAAAACATTTTGACTTGTTGTTCTTCTGATCTTCCCACTTCTTTTTAAGTAATATCTTTAACTGCTTCTAATAACAGAGTGGGAGCCGATGCTGGTGCAGTGCCAGGCCCTGTTAGATGGCGTCGGTGATGCTGTCCCAGATGGTAACATATATATGCTCAGGCTACTGGAACTGGCTCAGGATGCCTGCATCAACATGGGTCAGTGGGAGAAGGCTTTGGAGTATGGCACTAGGACCCTGCAGCCATATGGGTGAGTGGAGAGCTGCCCACTGCTGTCATGTGCCACCTTCAGAGGGAGAATACCCACCATGCATCTTTGTTGGAAGCCTACCAAATTACCGAATTTTAATAAAATCTATTAATTCATCTTAGAACCATTATTCCAGCATTGAGTTTCAGTGTACTGCAGTGTTATTTTAAAAGTATATGAATCAACATATCACATATCCTTTTACAAATCATTAGTCTGGTGATTAATCGAATACATAATTTGATAATTGAATAATAAGGATGTTTCTGATTGCCCTATCACTTTCAGTTCCCTTTATATCATTTTGAAACAATTTTACCCTAAAATTCATGCTCTGGAATTTTTTCATTTCTCTGAGCAGTATTTTTATTTAAACTTACAGTTATCAAGGTGAAAACAGGGGAACAAATATCTTTTTCTGAGCACAGCAAGCGTTCTTGTTGAAGCTGCGTCTGGCCAAAATGGCTACCCCGCATCGTTCCTTGTTAAGGGCTCTGTTTCTAATTAGGACTGATCCCTCCTACTGTGGGTGATTTGTGAGCACCGCAAACGAGGTGCAAAGTGAGAGCTGGGCTTCCCAACCTTATTGAAGAACAGGCGGTTTTGTTTGCAAGTGCCTTAGTGCGCTTGTGCATTTGGGTGATTTTTTTAAACCTTGGCGAAAGTGCTGCAGTCTTAATGTTGCAAACTCACTGGCACACAGCATTCACATAAAATGTTGCAATTGTTTCTCTCAGATTCCAGTCCAAGTTGCTTGAGAGCCAGACTTTTTTCTTATGATTTATTGCTTTAGTGTAACACTATTTTACCACGTAAACTGACACTAGAACAAAAGAAGAACGTATGTTTTTTGATTTTCTTTAATTTAGTCTCTGCCAGTTAAGTATCTCCACAAGCGAACCGCAGTTGTGCCCTAGAAAATATTACTAGAATTTCTTCTGTCCATTCTTGCTCAGCTTTATAACATTTTGTAGTTGTCACTTGTCTTCTTTCATATTATATACTGGAATTAATTCAGAGGCAAAACGACATAAGTAGAAAATTTTACATAGCGACGTTGTATATTTCATCAAAGTCCGTTCGTTGTCTTCTGACCCTTCCCAGCCACCTTTTGGTTTTGCCCACAGATTCAATAATTTCTAGAGGAATGAATTTGTGGCATGAGGAAGCCATGATTGCCTGGCTCTTATTGTGGAAGGGTTGCCAGATAAGCCGGACTGCATGTCCCCCATCGCGGGATGTCCAGCGTGTTTTTGTCATTATGGGAAAGGTAGAAGCGGAAGAGCGGGCTCCTGGCACCGTCCTCATCCTTTCCCTTTTGGAAAGAAACAGGCTGCTTCTGGGAAGTCGTTTTGAGAGGGCTCCTTTATCACCGGACTGAGAATAATGCGGTACATTCCTTCAGGGTAAATACAAAGAGATTACTGCCTCCGAGCTCACACAGCGCTCAATACGCCGTAAAAAGGGCGAAGATCCGCTGCTCGCCCAAAGGTGGGCTGAATTGCATTTTCACATTCATGGTTTTTCCCACTGAGCAATTTATTGGCATTTCGACAATATAGCTTTGTATTCTGGGTCTCAGTACAATGCTGGTGGGGTTTGGGAAGCTAATGCTAAAGCCATTGTGAACCTGGTTTTGTGATCAATCCATCTTCAGTTCACGTCTGCGAGATCCTCTGCAGTTTTGCATGGCACCTTACTTTGTATTAGTTTGTCCAGCAGTATAAACAGGTCAAGTGTGGAAATTGTTATGTCACTAAACTCATCCAGTAAATGTACCTGCTATAATAAACAGGATTTACCACTTTTCTTCTCGGATTATTTTACTAAACGACGTGCTCTGTGGCCCTATGTGTTTATTAGTGTGTTGAGTGAGGAGGTTTGGAAGTTCATGAAAAAACGCCCGCATGGGTGAGGTTTATTTAAGGATATGGGGAGACAAGGCACTGCAGAGGCTGTGGTCACCGATTCCAGGGTGGGGAGGCAAAGCTGATTCTGCCCCCCAAGTGGACTGGCATGAGTCCTTTAGTGCTGGAGTACGGCACGAGAGGCAATGCACGTCTCTGCAGGGAAGAGAAAGCGTGAGAAACTCTCTCAGCCTGCAGAAATAACAGCTCAGGACAGCGCTGGTATTCAGAAAGGCATCCCAGAACGCACATCTCGCCAACCCTGGAAGTGCTTCTTGGGACAAAGATTGGCCGCAGAGTGTTTATGTGAAATGAAATGAAACGAAACAGAATGAAATTAAGAAATGGAATTATGCTTTATTTGCCATTTTTACAGGTACATTGGAATGCTTAAGTTACTACGCACTATAATTTTATTTGAATATTTTACTATAAAATTTAAACAGCGCTTTTCCGGATCTTGAAGACGTTTACATAGATTAAAGTAAGCAGATAAGAAAACAACAAAGTATATTATGGGAAACGGAGGTCATTGGCTTGAGAAAACGAAAAAGGTTTTTAGCTTGTGTTCGAAATCCGAGACAGAGCTCGACAGACGAATGGCAGTGGGGAGGGAGCTCCACTGCTAGACAGGAAAATGCGCGGGGGGGGGAGGTGTCCATCCACGTGCCCATCCACCTGGTCCACCAAGAGTCACTCTCGTCTTGCCTCTCTTGAGACGTGTCGGTGCCCGTTCTTGATGTTGCAGCTTGTGTGACTTAGCGGTGTCACGTAGCACTACGTATTTCCAGAGATTCCGTTTGGAGTCTGAAAAAATGGTGGCATTTGCTGCTAAAGAGTTTCTTAAAGTCTCCCCTTTAATCTGAAACAAACCCTGGCCGGTTAATCGGCGTCTCCTCGCTTCCATCCATTTTTCTGTAGGTCACAAGAACATTCAATCGTATGTTGATCTTGTTGTAAAAGATTCGATTGTTTTGCGTCCCTCTGACTAAGCGGTTTTGTTTATTAGTCTCGGAAAGGTTGTTTTTTTGGCTCATTTTAATAGTAATAATAAGTATCTACGGTTTCCTGTTCTATTCCAAACAGAAAGTACTCTGACCAAATACTGAGCATGCATTGAAACAGTCCATTCTTAATTGGAGGCCTGGCCCACCCAATCACAAGGCTGGCCCACCCTAGTTTTCTTTTTTTTATATGTAATTGCCCCCCCAAAAGATCTTCCTGGCCCACACTGTTACCGAGAGCTGGAGCCGAGCCTGTTGGAGATTAATCTGGACTGAAACTATTGGTCAGAATGGAAAATTTGACACACTTGCTTAATAATTCTCTGTCTCTCTCTCTCTCTCTCTCTCTCTCTTTCTCGAATTTTTCCATAAACCGACCATTTCAGATAAAATGCTTTCTATTAATCTTGTCAGTTAATAGCTTTTATTTCTGGGAATAATTCAGTGGTTTATGGCTGGAATTATGCCCTGTCATTTCAGCGCTTCCATCCTCCTTGCCCAGCCGCCGGACGGGCAAAGTGGTGCAGCAGGTGTTAACGATAAGGAGCCCACTTCACCAATTAAATTCCCCTTCACTCTCTGCCTCACCAGCTGTTGGACCCTGGCTCACATCTGACCTGTCTTACCCAGAAGCTTCCCTTAGCATGAAATTCCAACTGTTCTCATTGTAGTTGAGATACGTCTCAAACCGATTTTAATTATACGGACACTATTTTAAAAAAGAATATTCTTCTTGATTTTCTGTACTTAAATTAAGTTTTGTGCGGTGATCTTATTGAAGTTGCTCACTTGCACTTTACTCTCTTAAGGATTATTGTCATTTCTACAATGAAATTCTTGCTCGGGTACCCCCCTTTAAACAACAACCCTAGCAACAAATAATTAATACCATCTAAATAACAGAATAATGATAATGAATAACATGAATACAATACATGAAGTGTGCATTTAACATACATACAAATGCAATAATGTACAATGTGCAATGTGCCGTAGCAACATACAAGTAAAACAACATGGTGCTAAGGTATAAGGTATAAGTGCCTGCAGAGGCACTTGTGCCAACCGTTACTTCTTTAATTCACCCCCAGCATCGCCTCCAAGGGTTTTCGCCAGCATTTACTAACGTGGCTGTCATCTGCCACCTGACTCAGCCTTTCGGAATGTAGTAACAGTTCCTAATGATGACAGCCCGAGCTGCAGTATCCATCACCCATTCTCGGTTACGCCCTGTGCAGTCATAACGAACAGCCACTAATTATACACCCTATTGTTATCACAGCCTTATAAAGTTAATTTTAATTTTATAAATTTAATAATATTGTGAGAGAAAATGTCACATCTTAATAATTTTTTTCAAACTGAAATTTACACAATTTCTAATATACATATGAATAACTTCAAAATAGATATTTGATTAATGTAATGCTTTTGAAGCAAAATGATTGTGCTATTATTATACAGTAACTCTGTTTGGCTCAGGCCATATGAGATTAGGAGGGTGAGGAAGTCTGCAGCCTGTAGTTTATAAAGGTGGATGTTTGGATCCCTAAAGAGGAGCCAATAGCTGACAGCAGCATATCCATGTACTCAACAGTCATCTGCTGGATTTGGTGGGTGCTGGATGACAGCTAGGTATAGTCTAGCAGGGTTAGCAAGAGTAATTGCATGATACTCAAATGGGGAGTTAATACATGGAGTGCAGAGAGGAATGAATTTCTAGCTGTTGGGAGCCTAATTACAGTGAGATTCCGGCTCGCTTTGGTTTTCCACTGCAGAAGAGCCGGCCCGCTAAAAGCGTTGCCGATTTCGCAGAACAGTGATGTAAAACTGAAAAGATGCTCATTTACTGTTCACACGGTGTACCAATTTACAGATTTACGACGCACTAATTTCCGCTAGTACATCTGTGAGAATTGATGTTAAATCCAACGCTATTTGTGCTAAATCCAATTAGCACAAATTTTCATTGCGAATCATTCTGTTTAGCTATCTTCTAATACTTTTTTACGTAGGTCGTTGAAAATTTTCAAGTTCCGTTATCGGGAATGCGTCAATAGTGAGTATTATATAGAATCCATCCTTTTTTTCCTTCTTGACAATGCAGAGCATCGGAATCTCTGTGCATTTCAACCAATCAGATGGTGGTGGCGCCACCAGCTCAGTTTGGTCACGCTTTTGGCCCTGATTCTAAGCAGGGCCGTGTCAGCATGGGCACAGTGGCAGTGGATAAGTGCCATTATGTGATACTTAGGTGGGTGGGTAAAGGATTTCTCTGCGCTCTGTCTCGGTCAATTCAAATGGGCAGACTCACTGGTCTTTTTACGAGCAGGGTCTTCAAGCAGCAGGTGCTCTGCAGAGGGGGTAATGTACCCTGCAGGGGGGGTGGTGCCTGTCGCAGCGGGTTAGGATACAGTGCCTGTGAACAGAAGGCCGCTGGTTCAAGTTCCATGTTCAGTGAAGTGATTGGGCACTTGAGCAAGGCCCTTAACCCCAATTGCTCCGGGTACTGTCTGACCCGGCTTTTGGATGAAAGTGTCTGCTAAATAAATGAAAGGCACAAGGTGCAGTTGCTATACTGATGAGAACCTCAGCATAGTCCTCTCAGCTCATTTTCAGTCCAGTACAAATGTATTATATTATATTTAATCTGATGTCAAAAGCATTAACATCTTTTCTTGATAACTAATACTTTTACATACATTTTATTTAATAGATGCTTTTGTCCAAAGTGACATAAAAATAAAGCAAATAACACATTTTAGAATAATTCTGTCATTCTGTATTTTTTTTACCACTCCATGAGATTCGCATAATTTTACTTTATGAAAAACAGAGCTGGGAACTAAATGAACAAAACCATTTAATAAAATAAAAGGGTTGTATTCCTCACCAATATGTAAGATCTATGGACCACAAATGAGGTAATGCTATATATCACAAAGTAATTCCTCTTATGAGGTATACAGTGTTTTTATGGCAGAAAGTGGTTTGGAGTTTGATCCTGAAAAGCAATGTTTGAAAACAGATAACAATTATGGAAAATAAAATACAGCCCTGTACTGATAGCCTAGATCAGTCTGAAATTCTGATCAGTCTGAAGCATTTCTGTGTACCTGAAAGTATGTCATCACTGTAGAAAAGACAAATTATTCATAAGCCGTTGCTGATGATTTGAACATTTTGAGTTTGATCTTGCTAGACGCGATGTCATTATCTAATGAGCTCTTTAGGAATACCATGACATGTCTCTAGTTTACTTTATACTAATATTTCAGCTTAATTACTTATTCAGTATGATGAAAAGAGGTATGCAGTAGTCAAAGTCAACTTTATTGTCACTGTGTGCAAGCACAACGAAGTAAGATAGAGGGTAATACAGAAATAAGGTGTTTCTCAACCGAGTCCTCGGGGACCCACAGACAGTCCACATTTTCCCTCCCTCTCAGCTCCCAATGCGTCTGTACCAGGTATTTGTTGTAATTGTTTGGCTGGGGGCTGGGTGGGAGCAAAAATTGTGGACTTGGGATCCCCAAGGACTGGGTTGAAAAACACGGCAGTGATCAACTGGAAATATACGTTAATCGGAATGAGTCAAAAGCTAGGTGTTACTTTGACATGACAAATGAAGTAGCCTAGCTACAGCTTCCTTTCTGAGAAATGAGCGATGGGTTGGAGTTTGACCCAATCACAGATCAGCCTGTGTGAGTTTCTCTGCGGGACAGCTGCTTAAGCAGAATGCCCCATTAAAGCAGAAACACAATGGCATGTAATTAATATGTAAATGGCTGCTATTAAGCCTTCAATCCAATGGAGTAGAGAAAGGGCCACAATCCAGGGCACCAGCAGTTACTTGCTAATGGTCACTGGCAGGTAACTTCTGTCACGTCTGCCTTCACACTAATTGCTGCTGCATTGCTGTCAGCAGGGGAACTATGACAAGTTATCCGGGCTTTCCATAGTATCTGCAAGAAGCTGCTTACTGCACCCGACGAGTTTGATATCACATTTCAAAAAGATATCAAATAAAGCTTATTAATCAAATGCACAACAGTACAGCAAATAGCAGGCAATAAAATGAGTTTCCTTGAGAGTTCCCAATAGTAAGCAATAGAGATATATATAAAGAAAATATATTAATAAAATTGTAAAAGTATTTAAGTAATAATAATAATATGGAAATGTGCAAATACCAGCCTGATCATGCGTGGCTTCCTATAACAGTACCATGCTTGAAATCACTCGGTTCTGATTTTATACACCTTTGGCAATGTGTCTGAAAGAAACGCCTAAATGCAGTGAATTAGAGGTGTACCCAAATCCTTTTGTCCATACAGTGTATATCAGTGGACTGGGGAGGAAATATTAAGGGTATTTCAATACAGGGCAAAGCACCGAGGTCATAATATTTAGGCTGGTAGGAACAATATTCAGGTGCTACATCTCCATGTTGGTTTGGGAACCCATGGGGATCCTACAGAATGAGCTGGAGTTTGTGGGCTTTGGAGAAGGAGCCTGGTCTGGCTGACCCTCACAGCACAACTGCAACCCTCTCGTGGAGAAGCAATCTAAGGATCTGTCCTGTTATCTTGCAAATATCTCTTGAAAACAAATTGTTTATTAGCAGACAGAGAAAATATCTCGGGCTGTGTTCAGTGCGTTCCATAAACTCGTAGATAAAAACAAACCAGCGGTTCTCACCTGCAGTTTTAACCCCGAGATGAAGGGGAGCTCGAGATTTTCGAGCCGCTTTTTAAAATTGCATAACAATTCCAGCAGGAGGGCTGGTTTCACCTTTGGCCAGCATAGGTAGTAACGCAGGTGGAGTCACAGCAGTGGTGAACTCGGTATCATGAGGGCCCACGCAGTAGCACTGACAGCCAGGTAAATAGTAATGTGCTTCAGGAGATAAAGCACCTGTGCTGGCAGCGGGATGGCAGCTGACAAGCCGATCCAGAACTGGCATGAAATTCACAACAATTGGCGCACAGGCGGCAGGGTACAGCATCTCTTTTCCGCACAATGTATCTCTTTGTTAGCACCTCATTGCGATTCATTGCAAATCATTGCCTTGCGAAACTGCAAGCTAAACCTGTGGCAGCTGAGAATCTAGTATCTTTATACGGAATAACGAGTCCACAATGCATGTATCTCCCTCGGCTCAAAGACAGACCTTGATATTTTCGTTGATGTATGGGTCCTTCTTTCAGTTGTTCACAACAAGCTGGCGATTTGCACCATGTTCCAGCAATTAATTCAACAGGAAAATAAGCTGGAGACGCTTTGGTCAAGATGCAGACATCCTCAAAACAAAGGACACTCACTCGCCATCGGAAGTACAGAGACGGCTGCCGCTTGAGGGTTTATGGGACAAGAATGTCATAGCTGGTGATGGATCTTATTTGACACTTGTTTGACATAACAGGCAGCGGGACTGCAAAACTGTCAACAAAAGCACAAAACGAAGCACGTCATTAGCCATATACTGAACTTGAGATATATGTGGCATTTGCTACCAGAGTGAGGGCGATTCTTAAAAACCACATGCAAGTGATTGACACAGGGGCATTTCGATTCCACAGAAGTGCTCGATTCCACATTGCGAAGAAATATCTAGACGAAACATGTGAATTGCCAGTCGCCTTTCAGAAAATCGGGGAGGGTCCAGTCTTGTCTTGCAGAAAGAATGCTTTCAAGTTTCAAAGTCATGATGTGTTTACAGTCTGCATGCAAACAAACTGTCCTCTCGATAGGGGATATGGGATTTCAGGCTGAAGGAACGTCATGTAGCCACATACCACAGATTAGAGAGCGACGCTTGAGTGAGTGATTCCACGAAAATATATAAAATAGAGTGAGGAGGGCAAGGAAGGCATGCCTGCGTGCTCGTCTAGCTTCCATGTTCTCCCTTTAGTTTGCCATATCGCCTTCTACCTTTACTGAAACCATCAGGTTCAGAATTAGTTCAGAGCTGTAGTGCCAGTTACTGAGTTGTTCTGATTTCCAGCCAAACTTTTTTTTAACACTTCACTTGATTGCCACTAAAGGGACCCAGACGTTATTCTGGGATTTAAAAAAATATATACTTTTCAAGTCATATGCACATAAATCACTGAAGTGTTAGCCACTTTATCAGAAATACTTGCTTCACTGGTATTGTATTATCATAAGATATTTTTAAAGCCTTCTAGTGAAAGGCCGTTTGTGGGCTTGACATACTGCCACATGCATGTTATTAAAGGTTTGATTAGCAACTCGTTCTGTGTTTTTGAAATGAAATTAATAAGGGTGTGACTGATGCACTCACTGCTTACTTTAATTGCATGGAAAAAAAGTGAATTTACTAAAATCAAATTAGTAATGTTTAAGTGTGGCTGTTGTTCCTCACTGGTCTTTTTAGTCATATGCAAGAGGTATTATAGTTTTTTTGGAGGGGTGGAGCATAAGAAGGGCCATAATCCAGAGGGGCCAAGCTTACCGGTAGCCAATGATATCTTTTGAATTGGTGAGTAACAGGGGAGGGGGCACACTGCTGGCCAATCAGCTTTCTGTTGTGCCCAGTTCCCCTTTGGCCCCGCCCCTGTATACACCCCTGGTCTTATGTCCCATTTCCTTCCTTCTCAGTCTTATAAATATTAAGACAGTGGTCTGAATAATGCCCGTCCTTACACTGGCACGCCATACCTCATCATGAAACAGTGTTACCTCATAAATAAACCCGAGAGCAATGTACATGTCGTGCTTAATATACAGTGATAATGTAGTCCTCGCAATATGGCTTTCATTAAATGTATTTGACAAAAGATGGGAGAATTTTGCAGTGTGGCTAAAGAAAGGGGCACAGCTGAAATAAAATTTCAAAAAGTGCGTTAGAACGATTACTCAGCCACATGCTGTTCAAAGAACACGTGACAGCATACAAATGAAAAAATAAACAACATGCATCAAAACGTGCAGTGAAAGCAAGTAACGCTTTTAAGTTTGCAGTAGTCCAGACTTAGCTAGCGGTGATGCTGACGGTCCCTGGGCGAGATTGCACTGGGAATCAGCATCCTGATGCTGCGAAAGCTCCTACCAGACTTAGGTAGCGGTGATGCTGACGGTCCCTGGGCGAGATTGCACTGGGAATCAGCATCCTGATGCTGCGAAAGCTCCTACCAGACTTAGGTAGCGGTGATGCTGATGGTCCCTGGGCGAGATTGCACTGGGAATCAGCATCCTGATGCTGCGAAAAATCCTACCAGACTTAGCTAGCAGTGATGCTGACGGTCCCTGGGCGAGATTGCACTGGGAATCAGCATCAGGTCATTCACAATATTCCTAATTCAGTAGGCAGTGCTTGTATTTTTCAACTTTATGCACGTGATTCTGTTATTATGATTTATTCAACAGACTAAATGGATCATGTCAATACATGTAAAGCCCCCCCCCCCCAAATGGACATGTTATATTCTAAGTACAACTCGAGTTTTACCACCCTCCTTTGTAACATCCTTGACCTGCTGTACTGCTATACTACAGCAAAATAGAAAATCATTTCTTGCATTTTTTATGTGACAAATGGGACATTAGAGCCTGAGGGAAGATCTCACCAGTCAAAGATCACCGATTTCTATTTGTTTCTTGTCTATCTAAAGGATGTAATTGGAACATATATTTTATTTAGTCCTTATACAGCTATCTTTGTGATGAACTATAACCAGAGTATTATGAATTATTTATTAATTGCTGATGCACATTAATTATTTCATGTACTGGTTTTATTAAAGTGTTTTATAAATGTCATAAATGCTATCCTTAATGCTGTTTCCTTAATCCCTTTGTTCTGAGCATGTGATCCTGGTTCCTGTAGCAGCTGTCTGGTCCAGTTCTGTTGCTGAATTAAGTTTGCCTTCCTGCTTCGGGGACCCAGACGACAGCAGCGTCATGAGGAACCTGATCCTTATCTGCAGTGTTTCTGCCGTAGATAAGGAACATGCATCTTTATTGCGTATGACGGCCGAGCGGCAGTGTGCTTTTTTTCTTTATTTTCCTCTTGGGGGGGGGGGGCATAAGGCATTCACTTCATTGCCATCTAACAGCCACCCACTCGTATGCTATCAGTCACACTTCGGTGAGTCGGAAATTCCCTGGATCTAAGTGAATCTAAATGGACTTGGAGTAGGGGGCAAATGCACTGCTGCTGGAATTTTCTGATTTTGTTATGTTTATTTAATTTGAAGTTAGTGCATTTGTAATCTTTATTTTCACTGTCACGTTTTTGTTTGCTGGTGTAGTATATACCATTGTTGACTGACACCTCCAGGGTTGTAGGTTCGATTACCACCACAGTTCTGTGGCTTCCCTTAAGATACTACAGACCAGTCCAGCTACATTTTGAAACCTCAGGGTAATTGATTGTAATGCGTGATAAATGCTTTCCCACCGAAGTACAGGAACCTAGTTCCTGGTTTGCAGCTCCTTAGCCATCATGACCGGAAACTTTTGAAAATCATGGCCACTTTCATGTCTCACTTTCCCACCACATAAAAGGAACTATGACCGTTATGCTAAATAAGCATGGGAGATGCAAAAAGTTGATTACAGTTCACACGTAATTTTACATGAAACTACACGTCCACCCTAAAACAATTTTTTTAATTGTTGGGGGCATTAATAATGCAATTGGAAAATATAGGACCAATTACGTCCTATATTAGTTCAAAACAGGAAACAGCATTTTGTTTATATGGCCTGCAAGGTTTATAATTCATTATATCTGGCCAGCAGATCAATCTCATTTTCCACAGAATAAAAAACAATGTAACATTATTTCACTAAAAGCACTGGCTGTTGTCACTGCTGATATCAGCAATATTAGACAAAAATATGTGTTATCAATTGAATTTTCCAATGCAGAAATATGAGACGCAACCATCTCCCTACTAATTAGAATTGCTCTACTAATTCTCTCTTTTCCCCACCCTTCTACATAATTTCCAAGTTAAGGCTGGTGCTTGTGGTCAACCAATCAGCAAAGGGTATTGCAATAAACCCCAACCAGTAGTCCTTGGTCCGTCAGAGTATACCTACTACAGAGAAGGGACTAAAATAAGTTTCAGGAGCTGCCTTTGAGGAACTGCAATTGGGTCACATTCCTATTCTGGGGACCCAACAGAAGTTCACTGAAAAAGGTTCCTGCAGTGGAAAGTGCCTCGTGTGTGCATCCCATCCCAGGTGTCCCCCTGACTTATACTCTATGCATGTACCCCTAGGCTCCAGGCCTCCCCTACAATCCAGTCGAGGATATGAGCTTGGCAAAGGGAAGGATAGGTGTTTCTATTCGCAATAATGTAGATGTAGGGTTTAAAACTTCACTCATTTATGTGGTCTGGGAATTTTTTACCAAAGCAGGCCTTTCTCCAGTTTAGTGGTGGGAGCTCTGTCCCAAAATGAGGTCTAGACGTTACTGATCCAGGCAAAGGGTCCCATTTACATCTAGTCCCATTGTTTATTATTACTGTGATGGTCACTGTGATGATGAAGATGCTGGTTCTTTGTTGCTGTTGGTTGTTTTATAGTCAGTGATTTTTATCCAGCTTGATTTACCATTTTACTGTAGATTTATATTGGATATTTTCCTGGAGCACCCCACACTTATCATCTTATCAAGAGTACAACATCAGGAGCTTTGTAAGGGAACTCTCCTGATGGCCTTCAGGTAACAGTCAGTGTCATTACTTTACTGGATCATTGCACTTATAGGTCTCATTTTTTCCTGTATAGATTGTTGTAGACGTGATGAATAGAAAGGGTGTCTGTCTGTTTTCTGTACGGCTTCCAAGTTCCATTCAATACTGTTAACGTTCCATTTGAACAACATGTGCGATCGAGTCAAAGGGTGCTCAGCTGGTCAGCAAGCTGTCGCAATGCAAGGTAACGCAGTGATGTCGACCGTAGCTGGTGCCTGAAACACAAATTACTCAGGACAGGGCCGCATTTCCCTCAGTGTCACATCTTTGGCTATAGCCAGATGTGTCTGTACCCACGTCACAAATTATAAAACACCCAGCTTCTGTCCATCTGTCAGGAAGAGTTTCCTTGCCAGCGATCCGTCATATCAGGGTTTTTGCCCGCATTTAAGACCACAGCTCACAACTTCATTTTCCATCAAATAAATGTTTGTTGTTGCTGTAACATTTCTGAAAAGATGCTGGGAACTGGGCATTAGCTGAACAAATCAGCCCTTTCAGAATACTTTAAGCATTCCTCATTTTTTTAGTGTACTAGTACTAGCTAGTTGTACTTATAAAAAATGGTGGTATTCTTTAACAGAAAAATTTTTTTTACAATGAAAATGTTAACAGCATAATTAGATAGATTTTCATCTTAGCCACATTCTGTAATGTCTGTATAAGCTATATATAAGTTATATAAGCTTTATCTACAGTATATGTGTATATCTATATTACGCTATTGTTATGTATGTCGATTAGCACAGCCTTATGGGCGCTCTGTGAGTGGGAATGTCAAACAGCACAGCAATGTCGCCGAGATGTGAAGACTGCAACGTCACTGGGATGCAAGAGCTTGTCCCAGGAAGACGTGAATAGGATTAAAGATACATTAATGAAATCAAATTTACCAGAGATAAAAAGCAGGCCTCCCTCCCCTGACAGACCCCTTTGAGTCTGTGTGAGGGACAAATAATAATTTAGTCCACTTTCATTTGTAATACATTAAATGCTGAAAATAAAGCTTAATCCTGCCGTCAAGATTTTTTATGAACTGAGTTCAGTGTCACAATAAATAATGAAGTGAGGTCTGTGAAAGGGGGAATTTTCTGCAGCTCACACTACAAAACGAGAAGGTGTGGCCTGAGTGATTTTTTAATCTTCGATGATCTGCAGATTCTTTTGAAACAGCAGCAGATGGTTAGTGGGAACAATTGGGTTAGAGACTTGGGTGAGGCAGTGGGCCTCACAGGGACAGGGAAGCTGCCAATCGACTGTCGGGGTTCCGATGCGTGTGAGCTGATTGGCCGAGGACACTGGTAGGGAATGCAGCAAGGCCTTGGTGGCGCAGGGAGATATACAGAGGGGTGCATCCTGAAGGTGACACACAGGGGTGACCAGGCGGCCAGCAAAGCAGCGGCGTGATTCATAGGGACAGAGACTTTGTATGGCAATGTAATTAATGCCTCCATATGTGTGCATATTATTCTGATTCTGGCTACTGAAAACCTATGAGACCTTCTCATAACATTAGTTGGATTCCTTATTTTAAAAGATGGTAAAGTTCAGCAGTTTAGTGGTGTTTATTACCTATTTCTTTGATTGATAAGCGCTTTCAGGCAGTTCTTTTATCTGTGATAGATCTCTGTGGGATTTATTTCAGTGTTCTGAATTATTATAGCACTGTTCCATTGTTTGGCTGAGAACCAAAAGCAATTTAAATAGTCTATGACAATTATGCAGAATAAATGATTTTAATTTATCTCGAGAACACAATCGGGGCAAACTTACAGAGCCTTTGAATTATTATGAAAAATGCTTGCATTTTTTTTTAAATCTGTTTTTCAGATTCATGATATTAGTATTGTTTTCAGCAACCCACCTAATCTCCAGAGTTTCTGAACTAGTCAGTGGTTTGCGAAGATGGAATCATAATTTAGATCTCCTCTTGGAGTCTTCCCAGGAGGGTGAAGTTCTTTGTTTTTTGGAATGATTTAGCACTGAAGGAGTAAAAGAGAGAATGTATCGGACTTAAATAATGAAATTTAGGCCCTTCTCTGTTTTCCCCAGACTGGAGACCTGGTGCTGTTGCCAAAGCAACAGAGTCCCAATCCAGATCTAATGCCTCAGCCTCATCCCAGTATGTACAGTGTTATTAATAATGGTCTTCTTGCTGTTACTGATCTGTGTACTGGTGCTTTACCTAGGTAGATACCTGCTAATATACTATAACACTTAGAGCTTTTCTCATTAATAATTTTAATAAGGTTTGTTGTTATTAAATTAGTATTCTGCATATAGAAATCATATTAAGTTCAGATTATTAGCAGACCAGTTTTGGGTACCCAGAGGAAACTGCATTACATCCATCCATCCATCCAACCATCCATCCATTTTCCAATCACTTGTCTTGCTCATGGTTCTGGGGAACTGTATTATTATTAATATGTATTTTTAATATCATGTTATTTTGCTATTTTTCTCTTATCAGTTACAGGCCCTTTGTTTCCAGAAATTACCTTGCGAGCTCATTAAGAGATGACTGCTATGCTATTTATACCAGGCCACTGCTGGGGGGAAATGTTATGCATACTACAAATTTTCTGTAGTTTTTTGTTTAATTCTAAAAATTATGGAAAATTCTAAAAAAATTTATGGAAAAATGCCTTCTGTCATTTCTTTCTATAAAGAACTATAAAGACTATAAACAATAGGCATGAATATTAACTCCAAAACCAATACTAATCTATTAGGTACTGTATTGTATTGCAATATTATTCTGTATACCAGAATGCATATGGTATATAGTGATCTTTACTATAAGATATTTTATAGGATGACACATCTCTGTGTTTTGGCGTTTCGATCTTGCCCCTGCTCTCTGTGTTTAGGTTGCTAGGTTGCATGTTCTCTCTGTGTTTCATTCCCACAGCACAAAGACATGCAGTTAGCAAACTGGCATCTATATTCCCCCCAGATGATGCATTGATTAGCCACACAAGGTGGCATAGTGGTCAAGTCAAACAATCCATTTGTGTATTAGACGGTTGTTGCAAATACTGGTGTGATTTTAGGAGAGTTTTTGAAATGGCTTGGCTGACATACTTTGATAGACAGAATCTTTTTTACACCAACATGAAATTTTTTTACTAAATCTTAATATTTTCTTTGACTGCCTAAGACTTTTGTACGGTACTGTGTATGCCCTGTGATACACCCTGATAGATTGGCATTTCAGTGTCTCGTACCCTGAGCACTATGCTGCTTGGGACCAGTGTATTGGGTAAGTGACTAGATGATGAAAGGGTGTTTTGTATACCAGTGTCAGCTAGCGTATAAAAATGGTTGTATCCCCTGAAATTTCGACATCCTGCTCTGAAGTCTATTTAGAGAAGCAGAGGTGCCAGTAGGTGCAGGTGTTTCTTCTCACGTGTCACCACGGCACATTTCCAATGTGCCCATCTGGCTGAGTGGACAGAGCTTCACTTCATGGAGAAACATCTCATAGTTCGGCGCCTCGTTCTGCTTGATGGATGCTGCAGGCCAGAGGGTAACCCAAATGTTTCTGGCTCAGGTTCCAAAAGGTGTCCTGAGGTTTTATTTTGTGTGCCCATGGAACTGTAGGCCGTGTAACTTTCTGTGTTAGCTAAACAACTACAGCAGCAGTGTGATGTCACAATATGAATTTGTTGTGTATCTCTGCAAAAATACAGTCATATGAATTATATTTTACACACATATGAAATATAATCAGAAGAGAGGAAAGACTAAAACCGTCAATTAGTAGAAACTCACTCAAGCATATGGAAAGGCTATAAAAACTTTACAGAGCCCCAGTAAACATCTGTCAGCAGTAAATCCCGAGGACCACCTGTGGCTTCATTTGGAGCCAGACGGAGAAAATCGCTGAGGATCTTTGCTTTTGACAGGATAGACAATCATGCTAATTTTAGCCCAAGTTCCGTAGCATGTGGTCTTACTGCCAGTAATGAGTAATATCGAGAAGGTGCTGAAAACAGATGTGGAGGAGAGGGCGAGAGTGTAAACCTGTCTGTCAGGCCCAGCTGCCTGGGGGAGAGGGTCCTGATCAGGCCTAATCCCTCTTTTTATTGTAGAATTCGCCTTTTTACTGTCTTATGCTGGTCTAAAGTAGATGTCATCCATTTATAATCAAGCCAGGTACATTTGGGCTATATATATATTAACTTTATTTTAATTTACACTCATGGAAAAGCAGTATGCATTTCATAGTAATCTTTTGTGTTTTTGTGTTCCGCGGGGAATCTGCAGATTATAAATGGAGAATAGCGTTAGTGTGTGTGGAAGGTGGAGCTTTGTTCTGATGAAACCGATGCGTCGAGATTGGCCATCGGGAAAGCTGTGGCCGACATATTCTGAAATCTAATTGCGCTTAATAATTACAACATATTACGGGAAATAGGTGACCGACCGGCACGTGTGGCTTTCAGTGTGCAGGATATTAAACAGGAGGAAAGCACCATGCAGTTCTTTCTAGATAATACTGTATTTAATTCCCTGTTTTTTTATTAGAATGAATTAATTTTAACACCACTACATTTTTATCATTTTATGATCAAATGTTCTAAAACTATGTTTTAACCTAACGTAGTATGATTTACTGTATATTAACTGGTACAACATAAGTTACTGAGGGTGATCATAACTCCCCATGACCCATTCATTTCTGGCACGAGAGCAGTAAGATTTTGGGTTGTATCCCCGTCACTGTTGGGATGCTAACAGGGCACCTCCCCAGTTATTAATTTAGTTAGTAATTTATTTTCATGTCAATTTCATCTTGTTCTCCGCTTAATTGTAATAGGGCCAGGTATAGAGGTGTTATATCAGACTTTTGCACCTTTGAACCTTGTGTATCTGTGCGACAGCGTCCTGACCATCACTGTTATTTATGGGTGCCTGTTGTTGTAGCTCTATACAGTGTTTCTGTGGACTAGCTTGCCATAGCTTAATCTGAAGGATGCATTCCTACAGTCGACCGTGCCCAACTGAGATATATCTATCATGGCCAAGGCTAACTGTCTCAGCCAGCTGGGCTTTGCTTGGGACAGTCATGAAATCATTTGCCATGAACCGAATGTCCTTGTGTGGTTAAGGTGTTCTTGGGCTGCTACCTCTAAATGTGTGTCGGTCTTTGTCCTAGGTTTTACTATCCATGTCCCCATCCAGCCAGGGCAGTCCAGCTGATGCGAGTTGGAAAACTGCAACAGTACCTGGGCAGGCTGGAAGAGGCTTATGGAACCCTAAAGCAGGTTTGTTACTAGCTACACTGTGAATTCCTCTAAGCCGGGTCATTGGGCCATTTTTGCTGCTGTGGGGGGCAGGCTGTATCCCCTGCAGTCTGTACTGTGTCCTGCCTGTCATCTGTCTTCTGTCATCTGGTCTTGGGCAGGGATAATGTAAAGCACTTTGAGACATGTAATATTATGAAAATGCGCTATACAAATAAAATTGAATTTTGTAATATTCCCTAATGTGGAGTCAAGCTCCTTTTTTGTGTACTCTTTTTGCACATCCACCCTACCACCTAGCAGTAAATCTCTGTGTTGACATGACTTCTCTTTTCCATGGTGTGATGGTTGAATAAGGCGCAGTGTATGTTCGGCGGCCCTTCTGACTGACTGTGTTTATTCACGCTAGGCCTACGATGTTATGAAGGTGACCCATGGATGTGAGCATAGCCTAACCTGTGCGCTCAAAGGAATGCTGCAGAAGTGCCAGGCTGAGATGGGCCGTGCCTAGCGGAGCCGAGCTGATGGAATATTCCGGAATAGTCTTTCCTGAGTAATATCACTGCAGCACTGTGGGGTGCCGTCGTGTGATGTTCTGAATGTTTTCGATTAACCGCCATGACAGCCGAGTACATCAATCATCGTGACAAGGTTTTATATTTCTTAAGACGGCTACCTGAATGGCCTCATTTGTCATATTCTGTATTTTTAGTTGACAAGAACATTAAAGACACAAGTGCATCTCTTTGAGAAAATCTGGAATAAAATCTCTTTTGTTGTTATTTTGTAATTAGTCTGGAATAAAACTATTAGAATAAAAATTATATAAAACTATTAGAATAAAAACTATTAGAATAAAACTACTGCTATTTTTTTTGTCTGTGTAAAAGAGAAACTTCAGTTTGTCAGTCTGAACATTCTGAATTAAGAGCAGCTGGACTACAGAGACCTTGGGGTTAAAACACCTCCCACATTCGGGTCTTAATAAATGGAGCTGGCAGGGTCTCTCTTCATAGCTGTGCGCCGATCTTCTCTTTCTCTGCACAGAAAGACATTAGCAATCTGTTTCAAAAGCCCCACCAAGTTTTTTTTTCTTTAAACCGCCCCAAAAACTGGCGGCTGCCTAGAGCCTCTTCCCTGCCATGCAGACGGGAGGTGTCCCTGCCGACACCAGCACAGCGGGCTGCCCTGACCAGTCAGCCGCTTCCAGTCTTTTTGTCCCGCACAGGATGCAGGCTGCCCGTCTGTTTGTCTTACTGATTCTCTTTATCTCTCATCTGTGCAGCGGGACATGGAGGGATTAATAATGTATTAAGAGCCATGAATCATCCATCCATCTCTACTGGCCGTCTCTTAAAAACAAACACAATGAAGGACGTCTTTTCCTTACAGATAGCATCTCGCTCCACTTCATTACGCTTTGCCAAATCTTCGGGTAGTCTGATCTCTCCACACCCTTATATACTTTTTATGTCTTCTGAAATTATGCTTCTTTTAGCCACAAATCAGTTAAATCCTTATATATTTATATATTATAGATTTTTCTGTACGTACTACAGACCTCGTGTCATCTAACTGGAAAATGAAGGTCAAAATTGATTTTGGGGCCTCTCACTTGTTTATCTTTAAGTGTCGACAGTCATGCGTCTGGTTTTCCTCATTGCAGCTTATTTTGAGGGCTCATTGAGGTTGGTTTCAGAAGTGAATTGCTGGATGAGTCATAATCGAGAAATATGTTTAGTTTTTGGTCGGGCTCTTCCATGCAGGTGGAGCCTCACACCGAGAGCAGTAGTGTATGCAGGGGCAGGACCATAAGGGCCCTAGCTCCAGCTGAAAGCTGATTGGCCCCTGGAGTCCCTCCTCCCTTGTCGCTCACTCATTTAAATTATATCATTGGCTAATAATAAAGTTGGCCCCTCTGTATAAATTATGACCCCTCTTAGGCTCCCACCTTAAAAAATCCTAGAAAGCAGCATACTTCACTTGTATTAGCAAGACATTTTCCAGAGCACCTACTTCTCCGATATATATATATTTTTTTTTTAACAGTCATGCACTTCCAATTAGACTCATTTCTGGTGAGGTCTTTTCCCGAAGGCAAGCATGCCTGAGATCTCTCCAGGAGGGCACTGGCTAATCAAAATGCCACAGTCCATGCTATGCACTCTTTGCTCCATGCCTAGCACAGTGAGATCTTTCTCCCGGCAATCTTTTGGTCTGCTTTACCCAGCAGTGGCTCATTTTCTTCCCCTCCATTCGTGTTTCAGGAGTCCTTTCAAAGCCTATTTTCAATTTAAAAGCAGAATCAAATCTAATGGAGGTGCGATGGAGAAGCTGGTGTAATAACCAACCGCAAAGTCTGAATTAAACTTGATTTACACTTTAAAGCTTCTTTGAGTGACCGTCCTCATTCAGATCTTCACCGTTAATGTTTAAGGCTTTAGTCTGTGCTCAGAACTCTGTGAATGTTAAACATATGCTCATTTCATAGGTAGCCTGTCTTGGCTATCTGCTTCACTGATTATCTAACTTCTTTTTTTAATACATTTTTATCACACTTTTATCTCTAAACTACTTCCTTGGTTTTATATTTTAAATATAATATATATTTAATACATATACATGCAGATATATGGAATAATAATACACTCTCAAACCATAACAATAGCAAGATTTAACTTCTCAAGAATGGTTCAAGCACTATGAATAAATATACACCATAAGAAGAGCGAAACACTCAAGGGTAATTATACATTTATACATTTATAATTGGAATCCCAGAAAAATTGTAATTCGCAATTTCTTTCAAAGTGAATTCTAGCTTGGCTATGTTCTAATATTACAATGTATTCACTTGGGGTAAAAAATGTCAAGAACATGATTAAAGTAAAATTATAGTAAATAAGACAATAGTTGAATTTGTTTATCTTTTCTTATATATGGGGGTGGTGTGTAGTTCATTGGATAAGCCTAGGCCCGTTTCTGGAAGGCTGTTTGAATCCCTTGGCTGACTGGGTAATCATACCCCTTTGGGAACCTTGGAGAAGACCCTTAGACCTTATTGCTTGGGGTTTTGCATATTGGCTGGCCCTTTTCTTTGACCCCAAACCTTCCTCGTTTGTATGTTGCCTTGTACAAACATTGCGAATAAAATAATAATAAACGTAATGTCAAGATTGCGGTATAAGTTAGTATTGTACACATCATACACATAATGCATTAAATTAGAGCACTAAAAATCATGTGACTACACTGAATTGTCAAGTGCCGGTGTTTTTATGTAATGATATCAGTGCATTATCTTAATTTGGAAGACAGCACTCAAAGGCCACTTTATAGCTTTCTGATCTATGGCGTAATGTTAATTAGCAGCTCATCTCGCCTAGAACATGCTGCTGGGTAGGACGCATGTTCTCCATTTGATTTGCAGCTACTGTCGGTATTTTCGCCATTTACCAAAGGTTTGCTGTTCTGTTTGTGGAAGGCAAGTTCATATCTGCTCCTGTTTTCAAAAAGCTAAAAGTAAGGAAACTAGGTAGGCCAATCAGATCAAATCCAGACCAAAGATACAGGCAAAACTAGCATTAAATCCCTTGAAATCTGACGGTTAAACCCCAGCGCTGTTAAATTCTCAAATCGAATTGTTAGAAGGGTATTGATTAATTTTCAATTGCTACACACGTAATTCCAGGCAGGCGAATCACAATAGTAAATTGCTATTATTAGCGCTATGTGCTACTATTAAACAATGGGGAATTTCTAACTAATGACTGGCTTATGGCCATAACAGCAGACAATATTCGACAATGGCAGCTTGGGATATCTAAGCAAAATATTAAATCACTGGCAGAAGACAGTAGTTGTACTAATCAATGTGTGTTTGGCTCGTAAACATGAAAAAGGTACAGATGTGCAAGCCAAACAGTAACAGTAGTATACAGCCATGTATTATATGTTTTTAAACCAAGGGTGGGCAGTCTTATCCACAAAGGGCCAGTGTATATGTAGGTTTTTGGGATAACCATCATGTCAGCCAATCAGCCCTCTAATTAGTAATCTAACTTTCTGGATGAGAAATACCCTTGGATACCCCATGGATACCCCTGTCTTAAACACACTCCAAGCATGCCATCCCCCTCCGCTGAGCATCAGCTGGTTCTTTGCCGTGTGTTTAAAGATATATCATGCACAGCTTATTGTACATTAGCCTTTACTTAACAGCTTTAGAGTGTCCATGACGATTTATAAGAATGACCTGCCTCTGGCATACGAACGTAAAAATCACAACCAGGCCACTTGTCCAGGTACATCCTTTATTTACATCGGTCCCCATGCCACATCTTACTCTTACTCCATTCTTTTGTTGTATTTTGAGGGCAGTTGAACTAAAAGCACCGTTTCTTAATTGTCCATTGCATACAGTTCAGTTTCTACACGATCTTATCCATCCAGTAGCTTTACAAGTCATTCAAATCAAGGGATTTTCAAGAACTCTCTCCATACACAGCAGACCAAAGTAAAAGACGAAACGAAAAACCCCACTTCAGGTACTCGCTTCTCCGCTCAGCGACCATTTCTGAACGTGACAGTTTAAGGAAATCCAACAACGACGTTTCAACACTTAGTACAAGTTAAGCTCTGTTATCTGACCACTGGCTGAAGGTGCAAGAGGGCGTGACAAGAAAATAAAAAAAAAACGAAAGTAAAATATTCATGGGCAAACAGCCAACAAACACGACCATCAGCACACCATCCATTGCAAAATGGATTTTCCCGCACTCATTTAATGGCAGGTGAATTAGCAGAAAAAAAAGAAAATATTATAAAAATGGAAGCGTATATATGTATATATTTATATATGAAACACACTTCGTTACTGTACATTTTTTTTAATGCATAGCACTTTGCAACCATAATATGTAAATAAATTATACAATATAAGCAACTCTGTCAAACAGGCCTCCTGAGTTTACAAATAAATAATATCCTTCATTCATTACTATGTTAAATGACAAAGGTAAGGGCAGGGCTCAAAGTCCCTTAAATGAAGGTGACGAAGCAGGTGACATTAGCATTATTATAGGAGAAAAGCTAAGTGTGTGTATGTATGTGTGTGCGCTATATATATATATATATATATATATATACACACATACATACATATGAATGTATAAAAGTTGTCAAACGATCTCAAGCACCATACATAAACATTTATTACCAAATTGTATGCACCACCAAAGTGAGACCACACAGAGTGAAAATGGTTTCCTCCGTAAAAGATGGCTCTCTATGGATGAACACATTAGTTCTGAGTGTAATGTACATATTTATGAACATAAAATTGAATTATGTTCAATTTTCTGACACCCCCCCCCCACACACACACATGTGACAGAGCACAATTTGGCTATACCATTGCCCCC
>JAODKL010000027.1:9233984-9244108 GCA_026780765.1 Petrocephalus schoutedeni | reverse complement strand
GTTTCAGGCATCAGGCCACCTGACTAGTCGACACCCAGCCTGAGGGAAACATACTTCTATTGCCACTCTCCGTTGAGTAGCTATGCACCTTAGCGTTGCAGAACGGATGCTTTACCGAGACCCGGCCAACACCAAAAACTACAAAATGACTCCGGTGTTATGCACGACAGTTGTTCTTCTGGGTTGCAGCAGCATCGCCGGCAGCAGGATTTGTGCACGCTGCCCTCAGTGGCTGAGCCTCGGATACAGGTCACAGAAAGCACGCTGCCCTCAGTGGCTGAGCCACGGATACAGGTCACAGAAAGCATGCTGCCCTCAGTGGCCAAGCCTTAGATACAGGTCACAGAAAGCACGCTGCCCTCAGTGGCTGAGCCTCTGATACAGGTCACAGAAAGCATGCTGCCCTCAGTGGCTGAGCCTCGGATACTAGTCACAGAAAGCACGCTGCCCTCAGTGGCTGAGCCTCGGATACAGGTCACAGAAAGCATGCTGCCCTCAGTGGCTGAGCCTCGAATACTAGTCACAGAAAGCATGCTGCCCTCAGTGGATAAGCCTCGGATACAGGTCACAGAAAGCACCAGCCACTGAGGAAAACCGGAAAAGATGAAGCAGAGGCATCAAAGCCGCTTCGAGGCCGTTTCTTTGTGCTTGTTCCTCTTTGCTGCCGTCACGTGTTGTTTTTGTTTTTGGATTGTGTTTGTTGATGGCTCATTGCCTGATTGCTATTTATTTTTTTAAACCAATACACTCTGAGCGGTCTCAAACATATTTTTTGATAAAAATGATAAAAAACATACACATAACAGGCCATAATATGCTGCTGTTTAACTAGTATAACAATACAAATACAAATTACCAATAAACAACAGTCAGAAGGATTAAACACCAAGAAAAACAAGCTGTATTTGTTATTTTTTTTCTAATCTACTTGACCTAGCACCATAAATAGGGAAATCTGATATTGGACTCTTCCCAAGGCACTTTGTTGTCTTTTACTTATTCAGTTGTTTCTTACTTTTTCTTCGTCCTCCACAGCAGTCCCATTCTGCGTCAGTCTTCGTCAAACGAAACACTATTTACAACCATTCATTTTAAAAAGTTCCTTATTAAAAGTGCTCTTTCATGCTCATTAATGTCCTCGTCTTCGGATCACAATAACACATCGACTGCGTACTCTTCCTCCTGCCTTTCCCGACACTTTAGAAAAATATTTGTTTCCTATTTGTGTTTATGCGTCTCTGCATCCTGCATGAAGCCCATGTGACCGTCTTCTGTGTAAACTCTACCACCACTTGCCATCAGTCTGCGCAGCTCTGGCAGATGGCAGCTGCCATCCATCCCCCTACCGACGCCTAGAGGTGGCGTCGAAGCATGTGATCATCATAAGGTGGGCTTTGCAGAAGTTTACCCGGTTCTCCAGGCGCTCGGTGACAAATTCCAGGGCTTCGAGGTACTCCAAGGAGTCTACTTCAAACGTCTGCTGTAAGTCAACTGCAAAACACAAGTTGTGAAATAAGCACCAGACAGGTGACAAGTCAAGAGAGACTCATCTCAGCATCCAACATCCAATAATGTCAACCATTATTCCCAACGGATAAATGAGACATTATCAGCTGATGTAATGTAACATTAAATACGTCTATAATGAGTAGTTGAATTAAAATTAAAATGTATGCGTGATTTTAAATCTATCACGATTTTATACACTTATATATACAAAAATAAATCTGAATATGTGACAGGCTCCTCGACAATTTGTGCATGTGAAGTATGCATGAAGCCTAATACAGGAAGAGTAAGGACCCAAAAAGGTGTATGAAAGATCGGTATGTAGAGTTAGAAGTTAGGTTACTGTTATAGTTAGACATACCAAAGCAATATTCCCTTTATAGAAGATGTATGGAGCCAGCCACAGTTAATCTGGTATCTCGCGAAGGCCCATGCTGTCGCCTAGACATGACTCACACTCGTTGGTCCATTTCTCGGGAGCCAGCATCAGGTGTTGCTTGGTCTGCTCCAGCTCCTTCTTCAGCCAGTCGTACTTCGCCCGCACCTCCGAGATTCTCTGCTGCCGGTGCTCCAGGATCCTCAGCTTGGCGCTGAAGTACACCACGTCCTCCTGCAGAGCCATGAGCAATGTGTGAGAGTCATGGCTGGCACCTTTCCGAGGAGAGTCTGCAAGCTACTGGGGTCTCGTGTGAAAGGCAGAATATCCAAATGCTTTCCACACAATGCTTGTCTCTACACTCGCAAATACATTATAGATAATCCGTCCTCTGTAACTGCT
The DNA here is from genome assembly GCA_026780765.1 of Petrocephalus schoutedeni. Lineage (NCBI taxonomy): Eukaryota > Metazoa > Chordata > Actinopteri > Osteoglossiformes > Mormyridae > Petrocephalus > Petrocephalus schoutedeni. The sequence continues at coordinate 9,241,821 of JAODKL010000027.1, read as the reverse complement.
TATGTGATTTGACTGACTGACAGACGACAGACAGACAGACAGACAGACAGACAGATAGGTAGGTAGACAGATAGATAGATAGATACCCCCAGTGCTACAGGCATGAAGGCACTGTATCTCTCTACCAGTATAGATATTTGCTAAACACAATGACATTTGTATTTCACACTGCGTGCTTCAGGACATTGAATCTGGCAGCAAAAATATGAGATAGGATATTTTTGCATTCTTCCAGGTCTCTTTAGGCCCCGTTTGCCGTTGCACACCGTCAACCTTTTATCACGAGTACTATGTTCAGGGTTCATCCGTACCTTGTTGCTCGTGCCCCGTCTCCTCTGCAGGCGTTCCACGTCATCAATCTCGTAGACTTTGATCTCGAATGGCTCAGCCAGCCCCCGCTGGGTAGGCCGCAGAGGGCCATCCACCCAGCGCACGCCTGGGCTGATAATAGGCTTCCTGACCGGAGATGTTGCGTCGAGGGACAGTGTGGGGATCAAACGTCTACGCTGGGACCCTGAGAATATAGGACATCACATCAGCAAAAGGACAAATTTACTCTTTCCAGAGGTCAGTTCAGGTCCAGAAAGTAAAAATCCAGAGATTTTGTTCCAACTAACCACTTGACTACCCTGTGACTCTGACTCTTTTTCTCAATTGGTTGGTTGAAACAAAATCTTGGTCTGGATTTTTACTTTATGGACCTGATCTACCCACCTCTGTTGCTTTTATTTTCAGTATCCCATCATCTATCCTTTAAACCCATATTCTGGGTTGAGGGGATCCACAGTAAGGCTGTCAGGCATGTACTAACCCAGGACAGGTCGCCAACCCATCTATGGGCACACACACAATGAACCGGGGCGGAGTCTCAACCCGTGGTCACAGAGGGTAAAGGCCACCATGCCACCCAAATTTTCTATTTCATAACTCAAAAATCCAGCAGTTCCCCATAGGGCTGATTGTGCCAGATTGTGCCAAAAAGCTCAACCAATCTGCCCCTGAAGCTACATGAAATCAGCATCTAATAGTTTAATCAGAGAACACCACAATAATGATTCTGTATTTAGTCAATTCCCAACCAATGACAATGAAAATGTCAAACTTGAGTACAGTAAATGTATAAAACACAGACAAAGTATTGGTTCCTGTTAATGTCCAAAGAATTGGTGGTGTTAGCGAGAAAAGGACTGGAAAGCTATGGTGGAGCAACATGAAGTCAGCTAGCCTATTCCAGCACAGAACTGTTCGAGCCGGATGTCTTGTGTCGTCTTTGTGAGCACCTCTGAGATGAACAGCCCATAATCTCTGTGCAGAGATAAAACCAGCGGGTCACCTGCTTATCTGGACAGGGCACAGCAATGCGTCCTGCTTTATGCAATTCATAACTGCCAATTTCTATCTGCATAGAAATTGGGGCTCTGGCAGTGTGCTATCTGACTGCTAACACACCAAAGTAAGTCAGCTTTTGTTTCGAACAGTAGAGCACAATGAAACAATGAAAAGAACAATGAAAGCCAGCCATTTAAAAAGCTCTGGTTTTAAGTTCATCCATTTGTATTTTTCTGTTGATCTTTCCAGTTGTAGTGCCTGTACAGATTTACCAGAAAATCCAATTTTCTAGTCCTTCGTACCAGTCACTCAATTGAAACCCACTGAACAAATTTCTAGCCAGACGCATTTTCCCCGTCCAGGCATCCAGTATTTGGCACTGGTCCTGATGGTTCAAATCATGCTTACAAATTTATGCTCCTTTTCATTGCATTTCTGTTGTAAAATGCCCCAGATTCAGTGCGTGTAAAGAGTGAATGTCTGCATTTGTCCAGGGGTAGGGAAACTAGTCTGATGAAGTGCATGAATCCATAGAGGTCAGAGTGCCCTTCCTGCTAGGTGAAGGGGGCCCTTGTTCACATCCAGACCCTTGGACAGCAAGCCTCAGTTCAGTGAAATGTCACCCAATGCGAGCAGTTTAACAAGGTTAAACGGCTTATTGACAAAACCGGCTTGAAAAAAAAATCTCAGAAGGGTCGAGGAGCCATGTGCCTCTCACATTAAATACCATTACATTTTAGATATTAAATGTTTGTTTAAGCATCATTATAAATCAATAAGCTGGGTGAAACATACTCTGTGTGTGTTTAAACCAGTATAAAAATTGTTAATAATTTGCTCTCTCACCTACAGATTCACTGTACAATGTAATACAATGTTATCTGCTGACTATGTAATAGTCTCTGTTACCTAAAAACAAGCATCCCTACCTGTGTTGTTCCTTTTCTTTGAGTTTTTCAGGCTCCTGCGCCCACTGGTAGAGCTGCTGTTCTCGCTCATGGAGTCCTGGGCTGACGAGGTGCTGCCAGTCGCTTCACTGTCCCGTATCATGCTCTCGTAGCCGCTGCTGCCCCCACTGTGGTAGAAGAGGGCGGTCTTGCCCATGGCTGGTGGTAGCTCCCCACTCAGTACACTGCTGTTGTCGCTGGCATGACCACTGCTGCATCGATGCGGCCGGCGGGGGGCTGTGATCTTGCTGTAGGGGGATGGCAGAGTGTGTGCCACCGGCCGCTCCTCACCCTGGAGCCCTCCTCTATCTTCAGAGTCAGAGGCCCCGCGGGCATGACCTGCCCTGGAGCCCCCACTTCCCTGCAGCAGTTCAGAGATGCGGCCGTTCACGGCCCTCAGCGGGAGCTTGGAAGCTAGCCCTGAGCCCCGGCTGCGACTCAGTGACTGGGTCGACCAGGAGCTCTGGTTCTGGGTCTTCCCATTGGGAGGCAGGCTGGAGCTCCTGTTGACAGACTGTGGCAGCGATTTGGTGGAGAAGCTCAGAGTCTTGGTGCTTGAGGCAGACAGGCTCCGGGCCTTTGGGCTAGCCATGAGGAGCTTGCTGACTGCAGAGATTTTAGACTGACTTGTTTTGGGGGACTGTGGCACAGTACTGGGCCCATTAGTGGGAGAGGACACAGAGCCACGGTTGAAAGTCCTGCCTGTGCGTGGCATGGTGGAGTCCCTCCCAACATTGCTCTTGGAACCCATTGAAGTCTGGCTTTCCGCCCTCTCAAGGGACAGGTACTCATAATGACCAGTGCCAGATCTTCCCAAGGAGTTGGTCCTGTTAGCCAGCTGTTCTAGTTTTGCGCTAAAGAGTCTACTGCTCTCTAAATTAGCGCCTTTTGGTTTTCCTGCCAGGGCTAAATCCTCTGATGTGCCTGCTAGTAAAGATATATGGTTGAGTGTTTGACTGCTGCCTGAGCCGTGCTGTGGACTGGCTCTATTCCTCTGATCTAGACTGGACTTTCTTACTGGTGGTAGTGGGGGAATACCTTTTGGTCGTGCAAAAAAGCCTTGTTTCGTAGATGAGCCTCTCCTTTCCAGTGTGGCCCTGGGGCTGCATGGCGTGGAGGTGGTGACGCCTGAGCCTTTTCTCTCCCCGCTCATGGATCGTAAGGAGCCCTCCTCGAGGTCATCCTGTCTATTCAGACGATGCCAACCACGTGGAAGGCTAGCTGTCCTGAAAATGCCTGCTGAATGCACAGGGGTGAGGCATTCTGACATGTTCAAGACCATTTCACAGCCATCCACAACCCTCTTCGAGGTGTCGGGTGAGCAGGCTGCCTCTCCACTGCAGGAGCTGCGTCTGTCTGCTGGGCTCCAGTTATTCACTACGTTCACTGACCTCTTCTCTGGCTTTACCTCACAGACCAGTTCCTTCAGCTTGGATTCATCATCATCCCGCTTAAACCACGGGTCATCAAAGCTGATTTCAGTGGAAAGTGGGACAGGGGGTGTCCTGGTATCCTTGATTTTTGGATTCTTGGCGATTTCTTGGTCCTGTGCAAACATGGGCTTCACGGCAGCACAGGGGTGGATATTGATGTTAGTCTTGAAGCTGCCAGAGTCTCCGAACGTTTGCATGTTAGAAACAGAGACCGTTGTTTTGCCGAGCGACAGCATCTTTTTCAGTTTTTCCTTGCTTGCAGGGCTTTTCACATTTCCATTCTCAGCATCCACTTGCGCACCGCTGTTCTCTAGACTCTTGCCTGCACTCAAGTAGACAAGGTTGTTGCAGTGTGCCAACTCTGAATGGTCATGCTGCTGTCGCTCAGCCAGTGCTTCCCCCTGACCATGACACTGCTGAGCAACAAAGCTATGGCAGGATTGGTCCCCATCGCTGCCGGTGCTCATTTCACTAAGCCAGGAACTTATGGAAGAGCGGCAACTTGTAACAGAGGCCGTCTCTCCCTCAGTCTTACACAGAGGGAGGAATTTGTTGAGGTTAACCTCTGAAATTGGTGCAGTGGTACCAGTGGAGCTTGGGAAGACCTCCAGGTCTTCACTCATGCTGCTAATAATGCTAACGGGTCGTGACCCCGAGGCCAGGGCTTGCACAGAACAGTCACTGTTGAAGCTTATGATGCTGGTGGGCCGGCCATTTTCCATCACCCCATTGATGGTGAGCTCCTCCACTAGTGTGAACACCAGCTCGTCCTCACCGTTTAGCTCCAGTGGCTGCTGCATTGTCACGGTGGTGGTATTCTTTGCCTCCTTCTTGTCGTCCAACGGTAGCTGCGGCAGGTCATCAGCCAGGGTCTCAGCAGAGCCCATGCTGATAGAGGAGGACGACATCATGATTTGGGGGCCCATTCCGACAGGTGAGGTCCTGGAATCTGGCTGTAGCAGGGATTCAGTGGAAGATTTCCCACTATCCCTATTCAGGGCGTTTGATGACAAGGGCGGAGTACCAGGCATGAACCCTTTCTGGGTATATACTTTACAGCGCTGGGAAGGGGAAGAGGGGGGTTTGTACTCTGAGGTTTTAGCCAAGCTGGCAATGCCCAACCTAGGAGAACCCATTGGGCGTGGCTTACTTTCACTGGAAATGGATTCCATGCTATCATGCAAGGTAGGGCTCATGCTCCTCTGGGAATTGCTTGTTTGCATGATGCTGCTGCCAGTCACACTCCTACAACTGGACAAGTTGCAGCTGCTTGACATGGATAGACTTTCAATAATGGATCTGGCGATCTCTGCCTCCTCCACCACCTCTTGAATTTCCTCAAGCTGCTGGTCATTAGTGAGTTTCTTAGCCATGCGTGATGCCACATTGCTTTTGATTTCCTGTCCACGGGCAGGCACAGAGTCCAATTTGGTGACCCGGTTAGCCGGGAGCTCCTCAAAAGGGAACCTGCTGACCTCTTCGCTGCCGTCGATGCACTCCAGTCGTTCCTGCAGTTCAGCAAAGGTGTTGCACTTGAGGCAGTCTCTCTCCTGCTTCCCAGAATCAGCACCCTCTTCTGGGATCTGCTGTTGTTGGACTGGCTGGATCTGTTGCGTTGACCGTGACTCTTGCATCTTCCCATTTTCCACTTTGTTCTTATGCAGAGAGGGGATAATTGGCACAAACTCAGGAGGACCCTCGTTATCTGTCAGCTCCTTGTCTGATAGGGCAGAGCCATTTGGTCCCACATAGATGACTGTGTCACATGACTGCTCACTGCTGGAGTAGTCGTCAGGGTCACTTGCAAGATGCAGAAGGGGTAGGTCAGGATCCACGACATTCCGGGAGTTGAATGTCCTTAGTTGCGTAGGTCGGCGCATCTTCCCCTCCTCGCAGGAACTTTCCCCCCCTGATGAACTGGATGTGTACTGCTGATGGGTCAGAAAGACAGATGCATTTTTGTTTGTGTTTGTAATAAATGCAAGTGGTGTCACAAATACATTCACTCAAAAAACAAGGAACATAAACTCATCGTGCAAAGAAGCTGGATCCAAACCTGGACAGGTGTCACAACACTACACGTTGAATACTCATACATTCTAATATTCCACACCCAGAGTGGACATCTAAAATCCAGCTTATTTAGGGAGCTTGTTTTTAATTGGTCTAAGATGGTCTTGGTCAGCTAGACCATCATGCCATCATACCTTAAGTTGGTCAGCTATCATAAGTTGATCAACCGAGGTTTTTTTTGGGCAGGGAAGGCTCTTACTTTTGCCTTCTTCTTTTTCATCCTGAGAACCCGCGATGCAATCTGGATGGTGGACAGCGACTCGGAGAAGAGACTCGGCGAGGCGGAGATGTGGGCGATCATCGTGGTGCGGCAGTTCATGTTGCCCAGCGACTCGCGTAGCAGCATGGTCAGCTTGCTGTCTCTGCAGAACATGAAAGCAACACACCTCCTGTTCAAGCCTCCTGATTTCAAGTGGCTAATCAATTTACACATATGAATTTATGACGTTCTCTCCGAAACTCAGTTCCAGAATGTCATATGGAATACAAGATTATTAACCAATTTGTAAGCAGTCTGTGATTCGTTTTGGTTTGTTAAAGGTAAGTTTTATTATATGTTATAGCACCTGAAAAATAATGCTGGTGACTGATTCATAAGCAGAGTGGATTAAGACAAGCCATGATGTTTTCCATGTGTGATGTTTTTGGTGTTTAATGAATTAATCTCTTCACTTTCTGAAGCTTTTAGCGAGGGTAACTTCTGAAAATGTTTGAGGCCTGCAGGGATGGGAGATCATTTTCATTCATAGCTACCTCAAGCTTGTTTGAAAAGCAGCTCTCGGGCAGCATTCATTTGTCAGTTAGCTTCCCACAGATGAGCAAGCATTATCTTTCGCTCCCTACTCCCCATGGCAACCGCTGGAGGGGCTGTGTGATTGATGGCCAACTGAAAACCCCTTACGTCAAATCAGTACACAACCTAGTGATGTCCTGAAAACTGAGGAACTTGGGGCATGTAAAAAAAAGGCATTTCAATGATTCAAAATCTCATTTTAGAAATGACATGCTGACTGATTTTCATTACCTTCAACTACACAAGTGAAAGTCATTTGCTGTTATGCAAGGCTAATGTACAAGGGAATATTTTGGTAAATGGCTTTGAAGGGGCTCTATAAGGGCTATTAAAGGCTGTGTATGGATGTGCCATTTAAAATGCAATCTTTTATAATATCAGAACAAGGTAATTAGCAACAGTTGAATGCAGATCATCTACTGCACACAGCTTACTATACGCATATTGCTAAGCGTGCGTTTAAGCCAGCTGAATTATGATGGCCCCTGGCAAAAGTCTGCTGCATGTTAATTGTTTTTTTTGTTTTCTGTTTTGGATATTGCAAAGATTATGCCTTGGTTTGCCTTACTTCAAAGTACACATTTTGGTTTTCCAGATTTTTTTCCATTATATTGCGTTTTGCCAAGAATGACTTTCATCTACCGTTGGGCAAGGGGTGGGAATTCAAATGAAAAAATATTACAAAATAGATGATTTATTTTCACATATGGAAAAAATAAGGAAGCAGATTGGGATGTTTAGTTATGCAAAGTTTTAATATGAAAACTGGATGCAAAGTCTCTGTTGGATCAGATATATCTTCAGGACATTCAAGGCCATAAAAATTGAATGATGCTTATTTGCAATAACAACAAATTTAATTAAAACAATATCTCCAACCGGTTTTCAATTCCCAGATATTCTGTTTTTCTTTTTTTTTTATTTAGCTGAAACATTTTATTCATTTTGGTTTTAGATTTTAGATAAAACAAAGATCACGCCTTTTTACATTAGTCATGTAGAATTGTCTTTGAGAAAAAAAAAAGAAAATAATTTTATCGTATGTGATTGCTTGTTTTGATAGTTGAATTTACATAAAATATACGGAAAATCAGAATATATGTAGCTGTGATCTATCAACTCAAAAGAATGCAAACTGAAATGTTAGATTTCATATATTAGAGGTTCTTAGCCAAGGAACTGTGAAATCTTTTGTATATGTGGAGATACTGTTTTTCAGTGTCAAAAGCAAGCGTATATCCATTTTGAATTTTGAGACCAAG
>JAODKL010000027.1:9205728-9233884 GCA_026780765.1 Petrocephalus schoutedeni | reverse complement strand
TTGGTTTTAGATTTTAGATAAAACAAAGATCACGCCTTTTTACATTAGTCATGTAGAATTGTCTTTGAGAAAAAAAATAGAAAATAATTTTATCGTATGTGATTACTTGTTTTGATAGTTGAATTTACATGAAATATACGGAAAATCAGAATATATGTAGCTGTGATCTATCAACTCGAAAGAATGCAAACTGAAATGTTAGATTTCATATATTAGAGGTTCTTAGCCAAGGAACTGTGAAATGTTTAATCTTTTGTATATGTGGAGATACTGTTTTTCAGTGTCAAAAGCAAGCGTATATCCATTTTGAATTTTGAGACCAAGTGGCTGTTGGATGCAAAACTTTACAATACTAATAAATAAAAATAATATGATGTAAAGGAATATGACTATGGTTTGTTATTAAATAAACAGAATGGGTTTTGTAGCAAAGCAGAGACCTTGCAAAAGTACAGACTTATATTGTTTTCCAGATGAGCTGGTCCTGCCTGAGTAAATGCTGGAATTGTCCAAGGCATAGGCTAGACTTAAGCGTGCTTAGTTCTCTTATAAGGAAGGTGCCTACAGCTAAAATGGAGTTCATTCATTAGATGGATTATTACTGTTTGTTTATTAGTTCTTTTAAAAACAAAAAACAACAGAATGCAACTTCTCATCTGACAGTGAAACAGCACTTGGTCAGACCTCTTTGAATGAAAAATAGGGATCAAAGAATGAAATTGTAAGAATTCAGCTTCTTAAACTAAAGATTCAAGGCTTTCACATTGGCTTTATGTTCATTTGTGTTACATTTAAGCAATATCCTCAAAATACTGCACTTATTATAAATGGCCCGAAACTCTAATAATGTAATTCTCTCCAGAGTGTTCGCCCCAGGAGGAAGAGATCTGACTCAAAGTTTGCATATTTTTATTTAAAAATTTTATCTCAAAATCTGAATGTTTTTAGCCTACCTACACCATTGTATATGCTTAATTAAATCTATATTCTATATCCGAATGGATTGTAATAAATCATCAGATAGCCTCTATTTTTTATCCGATTATCTTTCAATTGGTTATCCAGTGCAGGGTTGCAGCCAATCACAGGGAGCATAGGGCTCACACTAGGAAAGTGCATTACAAGGCTCACATGCACATAGTATGCTCAATTGCATTTTTAGAAACCTACTCAACACGCAAAGTCATACTTTCCGAACCTCATTCCAAAACTTATCTTGAGTGCAACAGTTTCCTTCTGAAGATATTAACAGCCAGATGGTCTGAACTGATAAACCAGCAGCTCACATATTTAAAATGTGATTTTTCCTGCTTGTTGTTTCCAAGACATAATCAGAATTGGAGAGCAAATTTCCAAAACTCACTCAGTCCATGGGGTACATTTTCAAGAAAATTTCTGTAAACTTGAAAATTTAATGAAAGTTCTTCACTGGATTACATGAGGACTGAGTGAGTTCTGGCTACCAGTACTGTGTGATACTGTAAGATATGATGAGGAAGCATGACTTTGGGTCACTGGCCATCTCATCTTAAAAACAACAAAACATGGACTGAGTGAGCTTAGGTTTTCAGTTCCTTTATTGTCAGGTCTACCCGTGAGCCGAGAGAGGGGCACACAGAGGGAGGGCGCATTACTTGTAGGGGATGTGTTTGCTGCCGTTGACCAGAGCCAGGATGACGTTGCCCAGGGCGGAGAGGGAGAGGCAGAGGCCAGCGGTGCTGTCGCGGGGCTTGCCGAGCACCTTCACGCAGCTGCCCATGTCAATCAAATGCAGCCTGCTCCGCCCACCAGACACTGATGAAGAGAAGGGCACAGGGTTAGGGTCGGAGCACCAGAAGATGTATGAGAAGGGCAAAGGAAGAAGGACCACCTCAGGACCATGGGACTAATGATGTAACTAGATGCCGCTGGAACAAGAGCAACCTATTAAATGGGTGGGAGTCTAATCCCTACTAATCTCTACTCCTCCCAACCCCCCGACCCCTTCAACTTTATCCCCCCCCCCACATACCCTCCTCACTTATCCAAAAATACCTTATAAAAAGCCTTTGTGTGACTCGTTTCAATGTAATAGGGTTCACCAGTTCTGCATCTGAGGCTGTCCTTCCCTACCACTATGCGGTGCTGCTGGTGACATTTGTCTCAACATTCGAGCAGTTCTGGATCTTCATTAAAGGTTGCCGCAAAGTTTGAGAAAGATCCGTCAAATACTTTTCGGGATATCGTGCTAATGAGAGTGTCTGCGGTGATCTCAGACCTATATGCATTGCCCTTCTGCTGATCAGTAGACCCTCTGTATTTATCCTCTTACCTATTAAGTTATTGACAATTAAAACACAAGTTTGTAACCAAAGGAATGTGCAGCATTTCATGCTTCTGTAAGGCTGTGCTGCCTAGACACGTGTCCGCAAATCACACTGCAGAAACTGTTTATTCACCTTGAGTGGAGGGGATATTACCGATGCTGCGAGATGACTGATTTAAAGCAGTTTTGCAGCAGAATGTCAGTGACATATTTAAGTAACAAGAGCTAAAGTTCCAAGCTTTTAAAATTCCGCTGCTAATACCAACTGTTATACAGCTGTGAAGGTATATCTTTCATAAGAGAAAGAGCCTGACTCATTCACTACAAATACATGCAGTACTGACCTTATATATCACATATTGAATTGAAAACGTTCAGAGCTGCTGGTCAACGTAAACTTCGGGGAGTTTGGATAATGTAATGTAAGTACACCCTCTGACTTAATATAAAAGGGCACTGTAGCCAGCATGTTGAGACAAACGAGCCAATCTTTTAATAGTATCGTGGAACCTATTTCCGTTGTAAATTTTCTGATTTCCCCCCTACCAATAAAACACATATTACTCGGGATTCTGTGAAACAAGATGTTCTAGCCCCATTAGCATGAAGTACTGTGCTCAGTTCAGCTCTAGTTGTGCATAGATCAAAATGTGTATGTGTAGGTATACAGAGTGATCCTTGTGTACAATCTTGGAATTATGTCAAGTATGTATACCACCCAAGGGCCAGTGAGAACATCTGGTTCTGTTTTGCATTTCTGTGTGATCCTTGTAAAGCAGTGTTTCCCTATCCGGTCTTCGGGACACACAGACAGTCCTGGTTTTTCCCGGTAGGGAGCTGGGAGGGAGCAAAAATGTGGACTGTCTGGCAGGGAGCTCAGAGGGAGCAAAAACGTGGACCGGCTGTGGGTCTCCGAGGACTGGATTGGGGAAACAGTGTTGTAAAGCATGCAGGCTGCCCAAGTCAGACAGAGGTTCCTGTGATAAGGGAAATTACTTATGTTCTCAGGAAACCGATAGCATTAGCGCTGCAGTGCCTCAGATTAGACTTCTCCCGGCACAGTACACTGCCAAAGAGAAGAACAGGCACCCCCTCAGTGGCACCTGCTCAGAATACGATTAGCATTGAATGTCTATTCATACACTGAGGCTGAAACAGCATTCCCTGGATGATCAGCACATTGCCCATTTTACTTATAGCCTTTAGTTAGCCACTGAATAAGACTATTTGCAAAAGGAAAGCTCTGAGATTGATATGTGGATGTTTAATTTGTAGAACACGTATTTCCCCATGAGAAGAATAGCTTCTGGCTATCTTACGTTTCACTGGGCCTTTTTTAAGCCTATAGTCTAAAATACACTGGGAAGCAATCAAAAGTGGACTGAGCCATTTCTCTCTGTCAAATACCTTTAGTTTAAATCGTCTGGGAAGGTCTGATACGATGCCACACTCTGTAGTCTTTATATGGGGAGGCAGGACAATCACTACGACTGTTTTAGGGGGCTTTACCCACCTAAAAATGTTCTTTAGTCCCCCCTCCCCCAAATAAATGTCATATGGAGTGTTCTCATTCATTCTCATGCTCTCATGCCTGGCTCCCAGTAAGGGCTTAGCCCCGCCTCCTTTTATAAATGGGTGGGGCCCGGCCGCACTCACTGCCGCCCTTGCCGCTCTTCTCCATGCGGTACTGGTAGATGTGCAGTGTGAAGAGCATGTGCGAGTTGCGCTGCTCCTCTTCGTCGCAGTCGGGCTTGCTGCCGTGGCGGGAGGCGATGGCCGCGTCCAGGAAGAAGGCCGCTTTCTCTGCGGTGGGCGCCCGCAGCTCGCTCTGGTTCTGAAGCTGGGGGGGGGGCATGCACACACAGTATTAGAGCCAAATATTCCACACACATGGCATCTTTGACTCAGGAAAGAGGCCGGGAAACCAGACCTATTTGTGTACTGTACAGATTATAGGTCACACATAGGATTAGGTTTCGAATTGGTTTTGGTTTTGGGTTTGAGGTCTTTTTTAATGTGGCCAAATGCGAAGGATTCTAAAAGCTGCTGGTCCTCAGAATGAATAAATATTGCTATATTTGCAGCGATTTAGTGGCCAGAACATTATCAATATACTTTGGAAGAAACTATTCAGCAAGATACAATTTGTAAACAGATTTCACTGCCTGGTCTGAAACTGATCACTTAAAGATGATTAACCTCTATTAACAATTACGCAGAAACAAATCAGAATGTTTGTAAAATAAAACAGGAAAAAAGAGAAATGATGAAGAACCAGTTTGCAGAATATTTAGGTTAGATTGAAAAGATATAGAGGTAGGCCCATGCCTAATTCCTTTGACACAGAAGTTTTTTAAATAAAGAAAGCTTTGTACAACATTTATTGTTATTCTTAAAATAGTATAAAATAACAATTATTTGCAGGCAGACTATTTTGAATCCCATAAGCAAAAACAGTATTCTACAAAATAGTGATAAAACATACAACAAAGTAAATATATAAACCAGCACCATAGCTGTTTATTACATACTGTAGATAGTCATATGTGGTATACTTTATACGACAGGCAGAGCTGTCGGTTTGATTACACCAGCATCACCATAAACACGTCCCCAATGCGAAGTGCAATGACGTCCCTACTGTGGAATTTTTTGTTATTGCAAAGGCTTTTCGCAAGTAATTGCAGCCTTCACAGTGCTTAATTGTGACCTAGCAACCTATTAATTTAAGGTATTTGGTAATTATGTTCTCTGTAGAAATGTTTAGAGAGCTGACAATACCAGAGTCAGATACTTTATTTACTAATTATTTAATATTGCATTTGATGTAACAGGTAATAGTTGAATTAAAAATGTTTGGTGAATCATTTAATGTCCTTATAAAACCTTGTTTTCTTACCTGCATTCCACAGATGGGGTCCTCGCAGAGGTATACACCTGGAGATTGGCCGTCCTGCAGACTGCCTGTGGCCACTTCCGACAGTAGGTCTTTGAGGTTCTCGTCCTTTCCCCACACTTCCACAGCCGACACCCGCACGGAGAACCTAGCGCCTGTCTTCTCTTTCCTCTCATTTATCAGCTTAAACAGCCAGGAGATGGCACAGGGGATGATGCCCAGGTTCTGCATGGAGTCATCCTTCCCAATCATTGTGTATGACTTTCCTGTTGGGTAGAGATAAGTGCACTTTCAGGCAGCCTCCCTGACTGCGGGCCAGGACACTGCATTCACTGGAAACGTTCGGGTTTCGCATGTCACAACACCCACATGTACATGTGTGCTTCAGAATCACTCCCACACTCTATCAACGAGATCTTCTACTAAGTAACTGTCTGTTGAGGTGCCAGCATTAGCTTTACTAAAGAAAGTAACTCAGAGCTGAGCTGTATTTTTCGTAGGTTTGTCATTATCAACTGCACATCGCATTACTTCTGAATAGAAAAATCGATAATGGATATTTAAGGTTCTTTATGCTTCATTGTAACATTGCCATCATACATTCTCATGGTATGCCTGTTAAATTTGTTTTGTTGTGTCAAAATTATTTCACATATTTAACTTTTGGAGTGGTTATCAGATCTGTCTTCAAGTTCACCAGCTGCTCCAAGATTTTCATACTGCTCCAATACCTAAACACCCATGCCAGGAAACTGAGGGTGTGATAATTAGTTTACTGGTAAAATCAGGTTGGCAGGTGATGGATGAGCTAACTGCTGAGCTAACCTTGACTTTACCGGTCCAACATTCTTATTATAAATTCTACTTCTTTGATTAAGAATTTAGCTTTCTGGTGCTTTGCATAAAATGCAACAGAATGAATGTATTTAATCACAAATTTCATAATCTGCATAATGTTTTATGAAATATGTCTTTAAATGATTATTAGGCACCACAATATAGCATTCTAGAAATGCAATTTAAGCCAACAGTCATGTCTTAAACTATACAGTAATTTGAACTCTCTTCCACTTGTATTACAATTTGTAATACACGTACGTAACAGACAGGCCTCAATTATGCTCGGTATGCTGATATTGAGGAATGTTGTGCATCGTCTTCAGAAATGTGGAAGTCAAAGAAGATTTACCTTCCTGAAGTTTAAGGGAGATTGGTCATAGTGACCGCAGCCATACAATGGAATTGGAAAGGTGATAAATTCAATAAAAAAGTATTTTTCTATAAGGATAAATCAGAAAATCCAAATACTTCAGAGGCTATAGTTTCCACTCAGCCAGAACTTTACTGGATGAACAAACCACAAGCAAGTAATGCAATCAGTAGAATCAGCAAGACATAACATGGAGAATAAACCTGCAGAATTTGGTTAACCCTAAATATGTATTATTATATTGTAAAATATAATAATTCTTTCATAATAGTTGTTTCAAAATGCATAGCAAACTACAGTTAAAGACCTTTCAAAAATAAGGTTGCATAAATGGGTTTGTGCACATTAGACATGTGGCCATGTTTTCACCAAAGAAGCCAGATACTCACCAAGCTTGGAATGTCCAAAACAGAAGACGCAGCCATCTGCCCCGTTGACTACAGATTGTATCACCTCGGCCACTGTGCCTGCACACACCTCTGCCTAGAGAGGGACAATGCCGTAGAGAGAGAGGGCATGATGGGTCAAAATAATTTATACCATCTTAAGAATCTCACACAATGCGGAGAAAGGCACTGGACTCCGAAAACAGTTCTACCAGTGTTATGGCGGACTTTGATGAAAAATGGACTAGGTATACTCAGATAACAGATGTATCAGAAATTAGGTAAAAAGGTTGGACTACGTCCAAGTTTGACATGGCTATATATTATTAGCTATTATTGAATAATTAGGCATATATGTATCATGTTAGCTCTGTGCTCTTGCAGGACTATTCATGGGTTTCAGCTAGAAACCTTTTTGCCACTATTCTACTTCTTTTTTAACTAAAATTTAAAATATACTAAAATATAATAGTAAAATATACTGTAAAATATAGTAATAGTTTTATGGCTCATAATGCATAGCAAACTACATTTACAGTTTGTAAAAGGATAAAACAATTTATTGATGAATTTTACAGTAAAAGTCAGAGCAATTTGTTACAGTATATCATGTGACCTACAGCGACATTTTATTATTATTTGTCACACAAATGTTTTACCTGTGAGGCATCATGGGGGAAAGCAGCATCGAAGGCGAACATCTTCGGTGGGACTTGGCTGGCCCCGCCCCTTTTATGGGAGGAGTTCTGCGGGCCATTGGCTGCCGGGTCCATTATGGTGACCTGTTTTTTACGTGGGTCCACCTTCAAGAAGGAGCTTGACTCAGGCGATTCTGCTGTTGATACTGGGCACACGCGCAGCATCACCTTAACCTAAACAGATAAACACGATAAACAGCTATGGCATGGTCGATACAGAGGCTTTACTATTACATTAACGCTTTTAATAGACAACACAGGTGTATTATCTGTAAGATATTCCATAACTGACTTAACTACTATTCTGTATATAATTCCGTGAATGACGACACCGTGTTTTCCAGTGGTTTCTTTTTTTGTTTGTTTGTTTGTCTATTCGCGCCATTTGGTATAAGCAATGCATGGATTAAACATAATAGGAGACTTCAGATGTCACCAGACAGGCATATTTTAAAATGGAGAATAAGCACTTGCTAAAATCAGCCACTGGATTAAGGCCTGAAGTGTTTGGTTTACAGAGAGTGGGTCTGTTGTCACAAACAAGGGCGCTTGCTGCATCCGGGTATATAAGCAGAATCCGGATGTTTGGTTTACAGAGAGTGGGTCTGTTGTCACAAACAAGGGCACTTGCTGCATCTGGGTATATAAGCAGAATCTGAATGTTTGGTTTACAGAGAGTGGGTCTGTTGTCACAAACGAGGGTGCTTGCTGCACCCGGGTATATAATCAGAATCCGGATGACACATATTCCATCACAGGATGAAATCTTCAGAGGCAGCGAGCACTAGACAGATTCTAATGCAGCCATTTATACACTGACAACATTATCGCTCGCCGCCGTCTCTTTCTGTCTCGTTTCAGGAGCCAAGCTCCAAGCATAAATCCAAAACTGTACACAAAGTCAATACTGTTATGTCTTTTGAACTGCCTTCAGAGACCTCCCTGAAGTTAAAATCTGTCGTCCTGTCAACAGAGGTTTGGGGGAAAAAAGCACATCCTTCATTCATTAATCACATTTTAAAACTTTAGATTTTCAGGCAGAAGTTACCAGTTAACAGATGTGCAGCTGGAGTATTAAATGAATAAATTTATCACATCATATTTTGCATGTGTGGTATAGGTACTGTCTTGTATGTTGATTTCATTTAGGCTTTACTGCTTTTGAAAGCCAAAGCTCACAGATTCAATCTGGTTTGGTTGGACAAAATAAATTACCTACAGCACCAATGGAAACAGGTGATTCAGTGGGAGAAATAGCCCTGTCACTGCTCACCTGAGTCTGCCATTAGTCAGCGAGGCCACTATCCACTACAGTCATGTACTGTGTTTATGGGCCAGGATGCCTCAGGAAGGCATTTCTGCCATGCTAGGCTTCATATACCGAACAGCAAACATGCCCCCCCTGCCATGCAACTTTGCTGAATGCTCATTAGCTTCTGTGGCTTTTTTAGCTTTTGTAGCTATTAGCTACAGTTAGCTTCTGTAGCTTTTTTTTTTAATTGTTAAAGAAAATCCCTTGTTGGTATGAACAACAATTTGATGGCCCAGTTAAACCGCAAATTTGTCGAAAAACGACAGTGAGCACAGCCTGACACATTGAAATCATCAGTATTTTCAACACAAAATTATACCTCAAATGTACTATATCTAAAATAGATTACAAGAAGAATGCCTATCACATACATCCTGTACATCAATGCCATGTTTTCCAAATGTACCATATTTGTAAAAAAAAATATATATAATGTAAACATATATAAAAAACATATGTAAAAATGGGGTTTTATGATATGATCCAATATCAGCATGCTACATATACATATGATAAACATTATTTCTCTAAGTTGCATCATTGTGCCATCAAAATGGTCACATGATGGAAGGAATAACTGGGCCTACTGTAATAGGGCAGCTCTCTGTTGGTCTTTCACATGCAATACAATGGGGTTCCAAAGATAAACAGCCCCATGAAGCACATGGCCGGGCCCCTAAAAGCCTCTACCGGGAAGAGTGTGAGGAGGGTCACGGCCCAGCACTCCACACGCGCCGTCATTCACACCCTGCCTTATATGTCTATCTCCTACCTCCCTAACAAATAGAATAATAATGTAGCCAGGGGGCTGTTTGTGGGAACAAAATACAATACTGAAAAATATACTGTAATATGCTATGCAAATTAGACAAAGGTTGGGGAGGGGGACACTTACGGATGCAGGTGCATTAGCCTTAGGACAGCTAGGCAGGTTGATGATGCCATCAACAGGGGAGTATATATTAGCCATGTTTTCTCACTGAGAACAGACAAGCGTGCACCGAATGAAATGATACATTGTTTGCTGGATTTAATGTCGATAACCGGGGAAGGGATTCGAAATTTCAAGCTCACAGATACCAAGCATTATGAATGTGGCACAGAATCATCTACCTGCAAAAACCTAAATCAATGACTGAAATTTGCATAATACAGCAGTCACATACGTCATACCTTAAGGCGTATTCACTTTCATCCAATAATGTTATGAGCACATAACCAAGCTATGTGTGCTGACTGAAATTTACAAAATAATTTAATTTGCATTCTGGAAGTTCCAGTAGGTCTTCAGCTCCATAAGCTGTTAAAACCACTAAGTTAGATTCACGAGGCACATATGGCTCCATTCTGTTGATGATCATTACCTTTATTTGCTCAAGCATTGTACTTCGCCTTGCAAAAAAAATTTGCTAAATCTGTGACCCAATCTAATAAGGTGTCTCTTGTCTTGTCATAGAACTTCTGTAAAACTTAATTGCACTGAGCACCAGAGGGAAAAAAGACTGTTATCTAATGAGACACAAATGTTCTGGACTACAGTCAAATGAAGCTTGGTTCCTCATTAAAGAACATCTGACTCTCCACTCAGTGTATTCAGATGTGTAGCTTCACCTCCTGATATAACACTAATGCACAACACTGATTCAGCACCACAACCAAGCTGTGAGAAATAGCTTAGAAACATTAGGCATTGGACCTGTTGCTACAGAGTTCCATTAGAGTTTATAGAATCCACAAACAGCCCTCATTTACATCTCTTTACTATTTTGCATCTCATACAAGCAAACAAGTAGCCTGCATGTTCTTTCTCTACTGACTCCTGCATATTTAATGAACAGTAGTCCCGGCTGGGCGATTTATTTATTTTTTGTTCAAAGTGTATTTCAAGAAATACTTATCTTGCCTTTAGCTGTGCATCTTAAACAGGGATTAACTGATATGGGGTCTAGGCCACAGCGTGAACCAGAAAGCAGCGTGCTCGTGTGTTGGCAGTTGGAGGTAAGGGGGTGGTGGACAAAGTATCATGATTGAAAACTGATGCACACACTTATCTGGACTGAATCATCACAGCAGTGAACATTTAAATAGGAAGCCCGCAGAAAATAGGACGTGGTAGGGGTGAAATGAAACGATCCTTTATCCGCCGTTCGTACATCTATGGATACATTAGAATTCTGCTCTTCGCCTACCTCGTCCTGCTTTTCGTAAGACACACAGTGAGGTGAGACCAAGCTCGGGGGGTCACAGTTCAGGGTGAGTGGCCCCAGAGTGTGGGATTAATGGCCTTGCTCAGGGCCCCGTGGGTCACGTGACTGTCCTGCCGAGGGCAGGACTCGAATTGGCGATTTTCCGATCACAGGCACAGAGAGGCTTAGCCTGCAGAACCACTCACTGCCCCCATGAGGAGCAATATTTATAGTCGCCAAGAACTGACATTATCTTTGGCACCCAATAATGATAATGGTAATGATGAGGATGACAGCATCTGAATAATGTAGTGTGCTGAACCTGATATAACCGGGCTGGACTGGCAATGGTATCTTCAGGTGATACTGTTCTTTTTTAATAGCATGCATGTAGGGTTATTTTTTATTATTATCATTTTTCCTGAATGGAAATCAACTTCAACTTACTGTTTAATATCTAAAAATCTGAATGGTACTGGCTTGACTTCTATTGGCTTGTACCGGCCATTGTCTGTGTGCTTGAAATGTGAGACACCGAGTGTAAAATAATGAGATTAGCAGCTGGTGATCAAAAGGCAGCCATGCGACAGCACACTTACGACTGCACACTTACGACTGCACACTTACGACTGCACATGCCGCACAGATTTTTAATAATAAGCACATTCTTTAAGATAATTAACTGTTCTTTCATTAACATTAACTGTTAATATTTTGGGACTATACCGAAATGCATTATTTTATAGGGGCGACCTGTGGCAATTGTTGAACGGGGGTCATTTCTATCACGAGACAAAGTAATGTAAGTAAGTAAGGAAAAACCAAAGAAAAAATTTTTTTTTTTCATTGTGTCATTTTTTTTACATTTTTTTATAAAAATGAAAATGATATATATACATATCCCCATACATATATATGGGAATATTATATAGAAATATAACAAACCATCAAATTTAGTTACCAGTTTGACAAATGGTATTATGTCACACATTCACATGTAGCTGATATTGTTCTAGTCAGCAACTTCCCAATTTCACGTATTTTCTTATCATGTGGGTTAATTGTTTACTTAGTGTAACGCAAATTAAAAGATCAGTTCCGTTTGTGCCGGAGGCTGCGGTAGCGAGCAGACAACTCGAAAGGGTCAGATTTTAACCCAGGGCCTCTGGTGTGAAACAGACAGAGTGACATGTGTGCAGAGGTATGTGTCTTGGCTGGAGTGAGAACACCAAGTGCCCCGGTGTGAGACCGGATACTGTAAACGCAAGGCCACTGAACCGGCTCAAAATTTGATTAGATCGGGCTTTGCAATTAAGTAACAATTTATATGTGCAAATCCACTGCCAGTCGTTCTCGACTGGGCTGGAACCCATTTCTGGACTCGTCTCTGAATTAAGGTTCGTTCGGGTCATCTGATAAAAACATAACCTTTTGTAAGAGTGCATTAATAATGTGAGTGCTCCCATATCTGTCAATACTGCATTAGCTCTCATAGCAGTGATTTTACAAGAAGCTGTTAAAAATTGATTGGGCTTGTGGCACGATTTTTCAAGGTCACCACTTGCGTTGCCGAGGTGATTAATGTGGCTGTCAGGGAGCCACGATCCCTCCTGTTTAATGACGTGCAGTACATAAAAGAGCATGGAAGATGAAAGAGGCAGCTTCCGTCCATTTACAACCACTGCTACACAAATTATTAATTGACTGGACAAATACTTCGCTGTAAGGTCAACAGGTTTTAATCAGATAATATATATACAGTACAATATAGGCCTTAGCTGATCTCTGATTCTTTGGTGCCATTCAGGTAGCAGAATTCTTACTTAAATGCAGGCTGCATTTTTTCATGTGTGCATTCATACAAGCACCTGCAGTTTAGACACAATAATCAGGACCATTTTTTTCAGTTTGTATCAATTCCTCACTGAATTAATTATTTGCAGGTAATTGATTTGCTGTTTGCCCGCTGAATGTCAGTACATGCTTAAGCCACAACATCGGCTAATCCTCAGCTGGCTACCAATTCCAAGCACCAAAGTATCCTGGGTTCTGTGGTCCAGTTATGGTAATGCATATTGAATTTTAAAATTATTTTTTTCTCCCGCTTTGTTATCCATCCCTTGAAACGACACTGCTAAGGGGCCTGTTGCTGGGGGGGGGGTGACATTTTTACGCCGTTGCTCGTAAATGCCACCATTTACATTTCACACGAGCCCCATGAGCTGAGGCAGGAATACAGAAGTGTGATTAGATGAGGAGAAAATGTTCTTTCTGACTTTATTTAGAAGGTACACTAGATTTCTCTACTGGGACATCTGCTAATGCATTGCTGTGGAGAGCCTACGTGTTATCTTCTTCTGTAGGCTATTCAGGGAAGCATTTGTTACATTTAACATGCAAATTAAAATGTCGAATTGTAAATTGTGATACAAGACAAAATATGCAATGTGAAATATATGGAAAATATAATTTATATATCATTTTATAATTACTTGTCTAGAAGTATTAAGTCGCAACAGCAAAGACTGACTGGGTATTTGAACTTTCTAGAATAATGCATGTTACATTTTATACATTTAGAAACACAACAGAAAACCTTCAGATGTATTTCACAGCTCTGGTGCATATAAAACATGTGTACCATCACTAGATTCTCAGTGCAGCATTTTGTAGAAGAAATCAGACGTATATTGCTACCACCCTTAACTGGGTCTTTAGCTTTATAAGGCCATGTCTTCTGCAAGTCCCAATGGCACACCTGAGCTGGATATGACTGAGTTGAGGGAAAGAACCCTTTCTTGCCTTTGATGCCCCATGCTAAAGGTAAGACACGCTTCCCTGACAAACGTCACCAAGGAAACGATGCAGCCACTTGCCTCCGGAGTAGGGTGTGTAGCTGGGATTTTTTCCAGGCTCCCAGGACAGTTATCAGGGAGGTATGCATGCCAAAGGACATTCCTGTAATGATGTGCACTTCTTAAAGGTGGGGGAGTATACAGGGGTGGGGCCATAGGGGCACTGCCCCCAGGTGACAGTTGATTGGCCCGCTACCCCATGACACCTGATTGGCCCCTCACCGATTAGAAATATATCATTGGCTAATGATAAGGTTGGTCCCTCTCTATGGATTATGGCCCCTTTTATGCGCCTCCCCCCTCTTTTAAAAAAATATCCTAGAATCCCCCCCCCTAGCTTAAAGGGATGATAGCAGCCTCCGTAGACTAACGCCGATGGCAGCAACAGCCACATAGTTCCAGCTGAGCGTACAAATTGAGCTGGGAATGTAGCCAGAGAGGCCAGGGAATGGGCTGCTAGTTGACACTTTATGGCATCAGTTGGCTCTCCATTGGTTTGGACTGAAAAAATTGCCTTCAGCATTGATCTACTGTACTTAACACTAATTCCACTGCTTCAGAAAACCCATGCATTTCATCGTTCCTGAACGCCGCCCCGACACTAACATTTTCACATTAGCAGTACCATTTTAATGAGATCTTTTAACTTATTTAACTGAAAAAGAAAGCCTTCTAAAAAAACTTTTGAAAGCATATTCAGCTTGCCTTTGGATACAAAAATTACAAGACCCTTGAGTAGCTGCAGATAATAATATCATAAAATGTGACTTGAATAACCCATATGGATTCAAAGTGTTCACAGTCTTTGACTTTAGCTGCGTAGACCCTATAATAGAGAACCATGTCGAATAGTCTACAAATCTCATCAAATGAAATCCTTCCATTACAAATGTAATTAAAAATAAATGTTTCATAAAAATAGATTGTGAGAAAAGCAATTTACTTGATAATAACCTCCAAATGTGATACATATTAACACATACTACACAGCTTTGTCACATACTTAAGAATTTAAGCACTTCCTGAGTTCCACAGTATTTTAATTACTTTCATTATTTAGGTGAAAACCCTTAAGTGTACTGATAAACATGGTTGCTATACTGGGCCTTTTTAAATACCAATCAAAGGCATAGCTAAGCTCACTTTTACAGTCATGCAGCCAGCTGACCTCTGAGCAATTTGTCTTCATCTCTTAATCCTCTTTTAATAAAATATCTTCTAATATCGAAAAAAAGGGCCAGGCGTTTGTTTTCTACCCGGTCCAAGCTGGACGAGTCTCTGCAGGAGTCTGCTTTCCCGCTGGTATTAAGTTTCCTGGCCAGTCTTTTTTTTGAAGAGGGGTCTAATCTGAAGCTGATAGCATCTGTGCACATTGTTATCAATCGCTTAGCGTATTCAGACCATCTGTGCGATGCCCATGCCAGGTCTGTCAGATCCACTGCCAAAGAATACCTTTGTTGTTTTTTATCCCTCACTGGACATCATAGCCGTAGAAATCCAATGAAGTTCGTAAGATACATGTCCACTAAAAAAGTCAGAATACAATCTGTCAACTGGGTAGACTAATAAGCTGATCATTTTCATTGGACATATAATGTTAGGGCTCATTATTTAAAAATGAAATGATAGCATTCATTCGTTTTCCATCCCCCACTTGTTAGAAGTGTGGCAAAGGTGAGGATGGTGCTGGGAAATCGCAGCCCACATTTCCTCTTCACAATTCATTCCTTTGCCTTCCTTCTCACAGTTACTCACTCATTCCATCAATATTTTCTGCTGTAATATTTGATGTAATCCGTTAGGTTAACTCTCATTCGCTGACTGTAATCACTGTAATACGTCCAGGTAAAAAGAAAAGTATGCTTTTAACGCTAATTTTGTTTGAAATTACCCTCACAAATCAAACAGACATATGATCTCTATTACTTCATGTTGGTATCTGTCCAGCATTTTGAGAATTCAGACCCATCTGTACAATTTACGTATAAGTGGAAGAAATTCGTAATGGCAGAAGTAGCTTGTCGCATAATATATGAGCAGCTACGACGAAGGATATATTGACGTGGTGTCATGTTTTGAGTGAGTATCGCTATGCATCTTTGCGAATGTACCAGACAATGACATTCCATAGAGGTTTACAAGCGCATCTGTTTCTGAGGGGGTGGAGGTACTGATGAACAGCTAACAAAATCATGAGAGCAAAACATTAAAAAAACTAAATCCATTCATTTATGGAAACATTCATTAAGCCTGTGGTTATATATTAGCTATTTTTTCATGGAAAAAAAATCCGTAATTTGGTAGTGATGAATAGTTAGTGCTCCCCGATCTATTAATATTTCTGTTTGCAGTTATGCAACAGCAAATTGTTGGCATTGGCAGTTACACTTTTGTTAGCTGCAGCAAAACGCTCCGGGCTACTGCAGTAAAACCATAAACAGAGACGTGTATGAACGATGATCCCCATTTGTCAGTTTGGAGGGCAGAGCCACCCCTGGTTCTGAATGGGCTAGAGGTCCATATGGAAATTAAGTGCTCATGTTGCTCATTGTGCCAGCCATCTACAGTGCTGGTCCACAAATCAGCTCAAGCTTCATGGATGATAGTTTACTGATGTTTCCTGGGGGCTTTTTTAGATAGTTACATACTTTTAGATAGTTTACTGATACTGGGTGACCATATTTTGGTTTTCAATTGACAATAGGGAACATGCATCAAAAACCAAATATGCTCATACATTGCCTGACTGCAGAAAGCAAACGTCAACATGTATCAAAATGAAATCTCAGGCAATTCAGGCCCTTTTTAGGTCCCAAAAATGAGGACCGCTCCAGAAAAATGGTCACCTGTGCATATGGTCACCTTGTTATTGGGTACTCATTAAGACTGTCCTTTGCAAATATATACATAAAGCCAAGATATTGCATAACTGTGTAATGTTCAATAAATCGCATTCATTTTCTCGACATGTGGCTGATTTTGCACAACTTCTATATACAAAAAACATACAGTAAATATGAAGAAAATTACTGTTTGAATTAGACGTTTTCTGTGCTTTAATGTAACATTTCATGTCTGACTCAGCAATAGCCCTGCTGGACATACTGCATTTAGATTTCATACTGTCACCATCAGTATGTCCAACTTGGTATTCAAAATCAAACTGTATAGACACAGGTAGTGATGTTAGCTTATTGAGTTTCACTAAATTTGTGCTGCAGAAGCCGGATCGGCTTTGCTTCAGCTGTGTTTGACTTTTGGGACTAACTCAGATCATTAAACTTAATTAAATTATATAAATTTGGATCATACTTAGATCATCAGCGTTAATTAAATTATGTGACATTCACTACTTTCACTTTCATTGTGCTTTTCATTTACTACAAATCACCGCAATCCCTTTTTATATTACAAAAAAAACAGCATAATCTATTTCAATGCTTGTTTCTCGCCTTCATTCCTGAGTTCATGTTGAGTATTGTAACTTCCCAT
This sequence comes from Petrocephalus schoutedeni, assembly GCA_026780765.1. NCBI lineage: Eukaryota > Metazoa > Chordata > Actinopteri > Osteoglossiformes > Mormyridae > Petrocephalus > Petrocephalus schoutedeni. The sequence goes on along the minus strand of JAODKL010000027.1, from coordinate 9,216,544 downwards.
CAAGCTGGATGTGGGACAGTGTTTAGACAGTGATTTTTTTTCCTGTCCCTTGCTGAGTTTCAGAAAATGATACTTCTTACTTGAGTAACCCGGCTGACCATTTGAAAATGATTTTAATATTAATCGGTCAACTGGTTTCAGCCTATATAAATTGATCTGCAGTACTGCCCAAAAGACTTAACAGTTGATTTCAGTCAGCGCAGAGCAATTAGTACAGCAAGTACCACGCGGCTACTGTCCGTAACCCAAACCCACATATCGGTTCAGCTTTTAAGATAAGCTGAACTTCTTCTAATGGAATTTGTATTTGGGTTATCTCGTTCGCACTCATGACCCCGCCCCCTCCCCCCGACATGTTCCAAGGTTGGGTCTCTGACTTTCAGAGCATGTTCGGCAAGGTCAGGCAGTAACAGGCACTAAGAGGTGTGTACCAGTCATTGCAGCTGCACGCCAGCCGTTGGATCAGTCGGCGGTTGACAATGAGGAAATGCCCTTTTTGAGATACTCTGTCATTTTGCTTTTCTATATTAGAACAACCTGCCATTTCTCAAATGAAGATGTTTCTTGAAATTGTAGCTTCAGCTTGGCGATATTTTGAGCTGACTGCATTTGGTCTTACTGGAATACATCCGTCACGGTGCCGCCGCACCGCGCACTCTTGACCACAGCGGGTTACGCAGCTGGAGGACTGCGCTAACTCAGTCTAACCAGCAGATGTCCTCACCTTGCCCAGGCCTGGGGTGTCTTTGACCTTGTTTACGGCTCGGAGCAGGCAGGGCGGGGCCGGGGGTGGCGACGTCTGCAGGATGCCGCTGAAGTTGGTGGGGAAGATGGGTGGGTCGCACACCAGGGGTGGAGCAGGTCGCTGCTGCTTCTTCTTCTTGGAGGACAGGTTTAGCTTCTGAGCAGCTCTGCGGAGAGACAATCAAAGATCTATGTTAATCAGCTCAAAGCTGGTGTTGGCTAGAGGAGGGAAAATATTTACCTAACAACCAGCATATTATCATTTACATTGTACTTATTTAGCAGAAATTCTGCTAATCTAAAGCAACGTTCATTTATGAGTAAGCAGAGTCCACCAGTAAATGGAGCAACTGGGGAGTCAGGGCCTTGCTCAAGGGCCCAAGCGTGGAATCACATTGGGGTCTGAACCAGCGACCTTCTAATCACTAAGCAGAGCATCCCAAGCCACCGAGCCACACATCGCCCCAGATTTCCTGTGCTTTCTAAGTACTGAGGTTATTAGTGATTACAGGACAAAAAAGAAATTTGCACTACCAGCGAGAACTGGGACTGTGTATCTGTTCCAGATTCCTTATAGATTACTTACTCTCCCACTATAATTCTTAACTTTTACAAAATCATGTTTATTGCCGCAATAAACAAGTTTACTGCTTCACCTTGTTGACTGACATTCATTTTCACGGTGAGCTCTCTAGTTGAACATATGGACTTTGTAAAACTGTAAAATCTATGATCTACACGCTGCCACATGCACAGCCACCACTTCACCCTATGCACGACTCTGGAATCTTCTCTCAAAGGCTTTCGGAGTGACCACGACTTCAGCCAGCCTGCAGGCAATTAAGTTCTTTTGCCGAATCACGAGATATCATGGGGCATGACAGCTCTGCCACTTCCGTGGAAATCCTTTGCATTTCCTCCTTTTTCTGACTGCTCTTCGTGGAAGAACTTGCAGTTTCTCAGAAAAGGATGACAGTCATCTTAAGAGTTTGAAACCTGTTTAGAGCTGATTCCTAATGAAAGCGACAGAGGTGGATAGTTCAGGTCTAGAAAGTAAAAATCCAGACCAAGGTTTTGTTTCAACCATCCAGTTGAGCATAAAGAGTCAAGGTCAGAGAGTACTCGACTGGTTGGTCGAAACAAAATCTTTGTCTGGATTTTTACTTTCTGGACCTAAACTATCCACCTCTGGAACGTGATATGGAAGAGTCAAGATTCTTTATAATATGCCTCCTGTTCGATGTGGAACATTTGCCCACAGTGATGAACCAACCTCTGTACATGTTACCCAGAATAGATGAAAACACTGCATTAATCAACACAATACGGTATGAATTTCAACTCTTTTAAAGTGCTTTCTAAGCCACCCCCATTGTATGCTATAGTCTCTACCAATGCAGACCAGCCATCCCTTAAGGGTGAGGAACACTTTGGAGTTTGTTTTTACTCATGAGAAATGCAAATGGAATCTAAACCGATCCAGTCCACCCGGCATCTTTTACTCCTCATCAAAGATATTTGCTTACTGATAGAACTACTTTTAAAAGCCTCCATGTAAAACAGAGACAACAAAGAAGTGGCTTTTAAATAGAAGACAGGCTTTCTTGTGTAGCTCTGCAGCTCTAAAAATATAGCCAGATCTCACACCCTGCACTTAATCAAATTTTATGTGAACAGCTAAATTATCATATGCAGCATACCAGCTAAAATGCATGGTTTATTCATACAGTACATTCCTCTCTCCTGTAACCTTTTTATCCCCAGGTCCACAAGTCAAATTGTAATTGCACAGGAAATGGCAAAGTGGACTTCCTGTATGAACTTTTCTGTTGCAAATTTTAACATGGTTAGTTCTGCTTGCATTAAATCTGGAAGAGAGTGTTTTTTTTTCAGAATCTTTGCATGGACTATATAGCAACTCAAATTCAACATGCTTATGCTACACATTGCAAAGAATATTGAGAAGACAATAATGTTTCCCACACTGAAAACAAAATATTTTGTAGTCACTTTTTTAAAAAAAAGTTATTGCTAAAATTTCAATTGAGTGAAATTGATTCTTTATGAAATAAATAAAATGCTGCCTGCAATTCAGTTGTAGGTAGGAGTATTTAGTTGTTTGCTTTCTGATTGCAGTTGTGTGAAAAAGACCTTAAGCGTGGATTCAAAGTTAATTCCAACAACATGTATTGCCTGTAGTGTTGGATGGCAATGCTCATTACTTATTTTATGACTTGGCACAGTGATGAAAGATTTTCTGTGGTACTGTGTGACTTTCTGTGTGTTACTTTTGCACTTAACACATTATGTATTTGGTGCAGATTAACACCAGTGAGTCTGGGTGTAAAGCGAGATGGTCATTATGACACTAGGAAAAGTGGCTAACTGTCTCTCCACTATGGAACGCGATGCCCTTGGGCTTTGCGTTGACCAAGAAATCACTACTAATAATACCACAGGAGATGTTTAATGTTCCTGTCAGTACTGTGAGCTGCTAATTATAGATATCTTGCTCTCCGTAGCCGAACGAACACGTAACAAGGGCACGTTGCTCACAATCTCTAATAGGTGCTCCTGAAAACAGCCGCGTGTTTATAATGCGAAGCCCGTCAAACGAAAACACAAGTAAATAAGAAGTGTGATTAATTCTACTTCTTGTGCACTTTCCCCTGACGTAGGTGTGTTATTTACCGGGCGCATTAATGAGATCTCACCGAACATACCCACATCTGAATAACATGATGAGAGGACTCAGGCGGTAGGCATATTCTCCTTTTCTCTCTCTTCCCCGCATACACACAGAATAATACATGGGGAGACACATGCATGACTCTAATAATGTGCAATCTCACTTGGAATGCAAGAATGAAATGTGCAAGTGAATACGCTTATTAAATATATACGTATATCTGTACATGTACATGTATGTATGTATGTGAATGCACAGTGATCAGAATTAGACTGTTTCTGGTCGTTAAAATATAGCAAGCGTCATCTGTCGGGTGTAGAGTGATAGCACTGCATGCATACACACATGTATACACACATCTAAACCTGATCAATACTTTTAAAATCACCTCGTAAGTTACACAAATTCACAAGAAGCCGGAATGCTGGCATCTCTCACCTGTCCATCACCTTTTGAGGGCCTGCTGACAGTAATGAGTGAAGTTCTGCTCTTCCTGCCTGAGCTTTCGCTCACCGGGCAACCTGCTCCACTGGTCTTCACACCGGAGCAGGAAGTACAATCCTGAGAGGTTCCTTCAACCCGACACCTCCTCCAGAAAGCCTCGTTCCGCGCCCTCCCATTTTTCATCCTCGTGCTTCCTGTTTCCCGCGACCGCCCTCTGCCTGCTCCCCCTGTGCGGACCGGACCGGCGTTGGCTGACAGCAAGGCCTCACCCACACCTGATTACCTGGTCAGCTACCCCCTGCACTCCTCTGCTGCCAGGTGTGCATCCTCACACCAAAACAGAACGAGACAGACAGAGAGAGATAGGAGGGTAAGGAAGGAGGAGAGGAGATGGTAGGAGATGAGGGTGAAAGATTGGAGAGTAGGAGAACAAGAAAGTGAGACCAAGATAGAGGAGAAGAAGGGATTTCCAGCGAAAGAGAAAGGGTAAAATTCCACACAGAACCTCAGCCTTGTAAACTCGGCTGAGATTGTCTACTTTACAAAAGACTGCATCAGTCTCTTCTCCGTTCCTCTCCCTCTCTCTATATTACTCCCTCCCTCTCTCAGTCTCACTCCAGACTTCTTGCAGGATCTCTGTTAACCCATTCCTTTGCCTCATAAGGCGAACTGTCACGAATGCCAGTCCGAGGACGAGCCGCGCGTCGACAACACTCGCAACTGTGAGGCAGAGGCGGAGCATTAGGACTGGAATTCTCACGAGCGGAGACAACCTCGCCGTACAGGACCAGGAATCTGGCACCGGGCTGTCAGTGATGTCAAGTGTCTGATTGCGGGTTCTGCGTGGAAATTCGGTCCTCTCTTGATGCTCTGCCAAGCAGATGTTGCCAAGTTTTGAGGGAAACTTAAACATATGTCAGGAGACAAAATATAGCTTGAGGCAACGGTAGACCCTCGTTGGCTTTAGAAAAGTGAGAGTGTGTGTGTGTGTGTCTGGGGGGGGTGTTCTGGATAATAGCCAGGGAGATCAGTGCAAGAGTAGCTTATTCTCTCCAGGGATATAAATATAGATAAATAAATGAATAAATAAGTATGTGTATCTGTGTGCATATATATATATATATATATATATACATGTGCGTGAGTTTGTGTGTCTATATAGAAAAATAAATATATGTATTTGCCAAATTTTGATTTCTTTAAAGTCATTTAGGTAGCCTCAGAAAATGTTTACATAACCATTTACGTAAGCACTTATAAAATCATGTCTGATTATTATCGTAACAGAGCCGCCTTTGTTATCTCAGATGACTAACACACAGGTCTGCTCTCTCTTCTGCTGTCTGCAGAACACGGTGGAAAGCTCGCGAAGCAGAAGTTCTATGCTCTGCTCTAAGCACTGATGCTCAGGTGGTGTTCTTGCATAACGGACAAATTGATTTAGGGCAGATGCTGCAGGAAGCATTTTTTTAACGATAGGCGACATCAGAAATTTATGGCTTCTTCCTCCCACCGCCCTAAATCTGACTTACCGGTAACGCGGGCAATCTTTCAGGAAAATTGAGGAAAATTTCACATTTCACAAATGGCAATGAGGCTAACAGAAATCGCACAGCAGAAGCTGTTCACTATGGTGAGGATCTTCATGACATCACCCAGCTATCCTTACTACGCTACATATTACTGAACACAGTGTCAACAGGCCATGAAGCCTCATCTGCGGGCAGATAAGTAATTTCTAGGAATACAATGTTCATTGGTTATGTTATGAGTATAATGTTAGTCACACATGTGAGTATGCAACCCATATTTAGATTTAGCGATATGGTGACCAGTCAGGATCATCAAAGAATGCCACTGTTTGGGCAAGTCTTAACTCTTTTCCAGTAATAATTTCCCCATGTGAAATTTGCCTACCGTTTAATGATGCTCTGGGGTCAGATTGACCCCAAACACGGGATAGGGGTTAAGCTAGGGGAAAGTGAATCCTTTACTGAAGTAGGCTGAGAGGACCCTGACGAGGGAAAAGTAAGCCCTGTGAAGGTACAGGTAATGCAGAAGTTCACACAACCAGTAAAGGTGAAGCCTTTGCACCGTGCTGCAGCAAGGGGCTCCCAGAGAAGAAAGTGAATTTCCAGTGCTTTGGAGAAGAAGAGCGAGGTGGGGGTGGAGTAGCTCAAACCGGCGCCGCGGCATTCATCCCGAAAAAATCTGGAGCTCAGCACTAGCGAAGCTGCCGGCTGCCGCGCTTGAAGATCGAACTTCAGAGAAATGTGGTCACAAAGATGGCTGCTGGTCTTATCAATCCACACAAGCTCAGGTAAGTGCTGGTATGCTAGCAAAGGCGGGTTCTGTAATTAAATGGGCGATACGGTTCAAACCCCCCCATAACATCAAAAGAGGTTACTTCATTACCTAAATACCGAACTACGACAAGAAACAATAAAAAAAGGAAGATGACAGTCATATTTCAGGCATTTTACTTAATCTTACGCTAATTGCAGAAGAAATCACAAACTTGCATGCAAAAGTAGATGCAAAAAAAAAACAGCAGAATTAATTTTTCATGATACTAATTGAAGACATTTCATTTGCAGTAATTATTCATGAACAACCCAGAAATCGTTTGAATCACTACATTTTTAATTTCTTAATATTTTATTTTAATATTTAAGTCAAGGTTTTATTCTGACTAGTTAAATAAATATGAAGTTTTTTTTTTCATACGGATGAATTCATATTTTTATATCCTTATAATTACATCCACAATAGCATACAATACCATATTTAAAATTCCATATTTGATATGTAATAACTATATCACCAAGTCTGTAGTAAAACAGAGCAATCTCTATAAACCTTGAAGTGAAATAATAAATTATTTTATTCACCATTAGCGAAAACTGAATGAAAGCCAGAACAAACTACATTACTGCATCCTTGAATATGCTGATTATAATGGCATCTTTATTTAGACATGAATTTTAAAATTGCTCATTGATCCATTACCATATAATTGTTACAAACTGAAAAAATCAGCTTAAAGCGTGAAAACAAAAGGTTGAGTGTATCACAATATATGTCTATTCTGCTACCCCGCAAAGTAGGGCTTAACTGCTTCCCCGCAAAGTTTTCTCTATTCTGTATATATCTGAAAATACCCATTAGCATATCCAGAACCAGTCTTCCCCTTTGTCATACAAGCCAAAGGCCCCAATCCAGGGGTATCATTCATAGCGACTTCAGAGCATTTGCATATAGCCCCAAGAACACTGTAAGGTATATTCTCAGAAAACAGAAAAGGGAGCCTGTCTGGAAGGGAGCTCATGTTCTTTTTTTTTTTTTTTTTTGCAGTGAGGGTATAAAATACTAGTATGTTAGATTTATACATCGTTATAATTTTGGCACCAAAAGCACATGCTTAATCAGTCAACTGGATTATCAGCTTTTTTGTACTGTTATCAATTACACCTACAGATCTGTTACAGTATTATCAATTAAACCTTTACAAACATGGTGTCCCATATTCTGGATTTCTCTCATTTTTGTGAACAATAACTGAGCCAGGATAATGTCAATGTACAACCCTTTCAGATTTCCATCACCGCTGGGTCACTGGCACCTGGAGCTTCAATGACATCACACACCTGCAAATTTCATTTGTTCAAATCAGCAATTTTAATACAATTTGAGACCTCGCTTTTTTGCTCGTCATCGATTTTGCGAACGTATTCAACGTGAATATTAATTTTATTTTAAGTCTCAACAGATTGGCCGGAGCGTCTGAATCAATACGCAACAGGAAATGCTCTGCCGTTTGTAAGCAGTCGTGAGAATTCCTCACTGTACTCATTAAAGCAACACTATTCCAGAAGCCCTGCTCAGGATAAAGCAAGGTCTCAGAGGCAACAGTAATTGGAAGATTGCACAGAAGCCCCTATTATACTGCATGTTCCATATCTTATATTCAACCAGAAGTCCATACCAATAAAAACAGCCTAAATAGCACATTCCAGGCAGGTTAATTGGCGGGCTCTGGAATTGTGAAGACCTATTATCAAGGTATACTGCCACTGTGTTGGCATACAACTATTCTGTACAAAGGTTGAGGAAAAAGGCTTCAAGTCAATGACCCAGGTGTTGATTGTAATAAAATATAATAAATATAATAATAAAAGGCTACAGAGGTATTTCCCAATCCAGTCCACGGGGATCCACAACCAGTCCACATTTTTGCTCCCTACTAGCTCCCAATAGCAAAAATGTCTGGGAGGGAGCAAAAACGTGGCCCGGCTTTGGATCCCTGTAGATAGAGAAACACTAGTCTACAGCAAGTGTGGATTCAGACTATACCAATTTCATCTCCTTCAATTCATATGAAGCAGCAACCTACTACCAACATTTCTCACTTCATCTAGTAAAAGTCAAAATTTAAGCCACTTATATACAGTTTGCAGAACGTGCTTGAAACACAATAGGTTGCCATTTTCCAAGCTATGAAGTCAGTAACTTATATTGTCTGTAATATACAATTGAAATGACAGTATTGGAGAGCAAGGCAATGCACTTACATGTGTGTAGAAATATTTGTGACTGGTACTTTGCATTTCTATCAACCAATGGTGTCAGTCACCATGGATAAAGGCCACTGTAAAATAATAAAAAATTAGCTGCCCTTCTGTAAGCCACCTGCAGACTATGGTGACGTTGTAGCTGATCCATTGATGACTGACAGAAATTAACAAATTACAGCAATGAAAATTATCAGTACTAAAAGCATTGCCAAACCCAAAACACAAGTCATTAGCATTTGGGTCTAATAAATACACTTTTCGAACTTATTTGAATACAAATAAGTTCGAAATGTATATAGAAATGTATATAAAAAATATGTATATAAAAAATGTATACATCCTTTATTTATCAATTTTGGGAGCCTAAAGTACCTTTAGGGTGATGCAAATGGTCATGTTGAACTGAAGAACAAATGTACTACCAGGCTTTCCTGTTGCTTGGTAACCCCCAAGTATATTTACGGGAAGAGATCAAGGTCAATCAACAGATTGGCTAAAAGAGCTTGAACATGATGTAGAAAGCAGATATCTGATGTCTCTGACTTGGCCAATAGGAAGTTTGTGAATAAATATATTAGCCTATTTGCACTAATGTACATTCATTTCACGAATACGTCTATAGTAATAAAAGGCTACAGAGGTCTGCCAGTTGCCATGATACATCATCTGATTGCATTAATGATAAGTAATCTTAATTTATTTGTACTGGATGCATTGGTGTTTTATTCATTTAATGCACATTTTTCTCCTTATGATTTGCCACAAATTCAAGCATGAATCACTAACTACATACACCGATCAGCCATAACGTTAAAACCACTGACAGGTGAAGTGAATAGCATTGATTATCTTGTTACAGTGTCACCTGTCAAGGGGAAATTGGACAGTCGGTTTATGAAGTTGATGTGTTGGAAGCTGGAAAAATGGGCAAGTGTAAGGATCTGAGTGACTTTATCAGGGGCCAAACTGTGATGGTTAGATGACTGTCAGAGCATCTTCGAAATGGCAGGTCTTGTGGCATGTTCCTGGTGTGCAGTGGTCAAAACCTACCAAAAGTGGTCCAAGGAAGGCCAGCCGGGAAACTGGTAATGGGGTCATGGGTGCCCAAGGCTCACTCATGCGCTTGGGGAGCAAAAGGCTAACCAGTCTGGTTAGTGCCTAGCTGCACTTATGCCCAGTCGACAGCCTTGACAGCACATACATTTGTAATGTGCTATTTAACCCACTTGTACGATGCTTTGGACAAAAGCCTCTGCAAACTATGTGAAATGTAAATTAGCACTGTGATGTCTATTGAATATCGATTAATTTATTTAGCGAAATTCTGGGGAAAGGTGTTTAAGACATGTGTATATGTTCGATCGGGTTCATTACTAGGCATGATATTCTACATTTTTAATAGCCATATGGACACATAATATGAATCATCTCACTCCTCTCCCCCATACACACACACACACTAATGGATGGGATCACAAGTTAATTGTCCTGAATTTTAAGTGCTCTGGGACTGCTTCGGGAGAGAAGGCTTCACTCCAGGGGTAACGGGCTGTCCCTATATATGTCCCTATATAGCTGGTTTCTTTGATGCTCTGAAATGCCACCCTCTCCCCGCAAAATCGTCATGCCGTGGGTGCGTGCTGAGCTCCTTTTTTCCCACCTCCGTGAATATTGTGACCGCGATATGCATCGCACGGGGGAAATGGATTCTGAATAAATTTCTCTGGAATTGAAATAAGAGTACGGACACCTCATTCACCCCCGTTGTTTATTTGATTAAATGCCGCTATAGTAAATCAAAACCCGCGACGCGATACGGCAATAATGGGAAGGAAAGAACCAGCATTTCCATTATTTTGGCCCTCCTCAAACTGGTTATAGAACAAAACACGGACCATTAAGAAAAATCAATGTCCATTACAAAGGGTACAGTAATTTGTCTAAGGGATTTGGTAACCCCCAACACAACAAGAGCCCCATGAGCACCTCGCCTCCAATGAAAGTACAACTGTTACGTGAAAATTCCTCCATCAGGGCTCCAGGCAGAATCCCCCCCCTACCCCCATACACAGCCCCTCTCACTTCCCCAGGGGAAAATATTTGTTGAATAAATCAAGGCCGCTCTTCCCCTGGCAGTGACATATTCAGAGCGAGAGCCGGGCTAATGAAAGCCCTCGGTCTCCACGCAAGCGAGTCCCGTCCACCAAGTTGCACGATCGATCATTCGGAGGGAGGGGTTTTGTGTGCGCCCCTACAGGGTGGGTGTGTGACTATGAGGGGGAGGGGAGGGTCGTCTCTATTGGGGGAAGACTGAGGCGTTACCTGCTATGGGGGGGGGGGGGGGGGGGGCGGAGGGGGGGGGGGG
>JAODKL010000027.1:9175817-9190986 GCA_026780765.1 Petrocephalus schoutedeni | reverse complement strand
GTAAAAAACAGAATATGCAGACGAAACTTGTGTAGCCCTAGAGGAATATGCACACTACTCTAGAGGTGTAAGTCGACAGCGATAGCTAGCATGCCACCTTATTCTGTATTCACTTCTGGTAAAGGTATCAGAATAATCACTCTGTTTAGCACACTACAGCTCTGAGATTACAGGATCTCATTTCTTTGAGCCTGGACTGGCACAGCGTCAAGCTTGCACCCTGCCTCATGCCCCTGTGCATCCTGGGATAGCAGCCAGGCTCACTGCGACACTGTGTTAGATAAGCTGCTTATAAAACGGATGAATGGCTTGCTTTTCCTGTATTTACTATTTCGCCACATCATTTGTTACAGCGCAATATCACTTGGCGGAAATATGAAAACTGACATTTTCGCCAGTTCCGTGAAAACGTAAAAATGCTGAAGTGGCTTAGAGGCTCCGAATGAAACTGCGTGACATAACTGCAAAATAGTAATATTCCCTAATTCTCTCTTCATTATGCAATTTCCAATTACCCACATTTAATGTATCGTCACACTCCTGTGGGTACAAGAATTTCATGTAGGCGTAGCTCTTAATTACGTTTTAAACCATAGTAGTACGGCCTGAAATATAGCGATATATGTCAAATATTCAATCAAGTGTAATTACACGCTTCAATGACTAAACCCACACTTTCTCTTCATAAATCACAACCAGCACAACTGTAATTTTATGCATTTTGCATTATCTTTCCTATCATCTCAACACTCAGCACACTTTTGAGACCAGAAGACAGGTCAAATAAAAAATAAATCACCACAACAAATTACTAGTGTTGGAAAATCTCCAGTGTCTTGGGAACATTTTGTATAGAATAGTAAATGTGCCTGAAACTTTAACTGCTCCACAGATTTAAGATAAGCAATATTCACGATCCCCATGGCCTGGACCTGGATAAGTGATGGAGAACGTCGTGCTCCCAGTGCTGTAAAAAATGAATTAATACCAAAATATGCAGATATTTCTATAGTCAAGACTCAGACCATAATTCATCAAAACTAAAACCACTTTGATTTAATTATTAGAAGTGGCTATTAATATAAGCAATCCCATAATGACTGATATATTCTTATTTGACAAATGGCAGCTTCGCTATCTGTCATTTTCTTACAGTAAGCTACTATGTTTTTACATTTCACTATAATGTATAATAGCAAGTCGGTCTAGAATGAATCTTAAACAAATCGAAAAACAGAGGTAACCGCTGACAGCCAAGGCCAATCTAACCCTATAGAATTATAGTCGCATCATTACTGGATCAGGTTCAGTGGAGCAAAAAACGTTTTGTTATTACAGTTAAGAGCTTCCTTCTTGGCCAATTAGGATACAATCTACTTTTCAGTCCCTTTCTTAAAGTCGTACAGTCGTACAGATCTCTCCAGCAGTACACATCTCTCCTATTCCCACTTCTTCCTGAACAGAGTTAACACCAAAGCTCCACATCTAATCGAATATTTCACAGGCCAGAGGGTCGAATTAAAATTTTCATTCCTGCTGTTGGTATAAATCTGGAGCCTATATTTACCCAAGACTGGTCCCTACTGTTCCCTCAAGGGCTCTGTGGTTTCAGACCAACTGACTACACTTTACGACAGGAGACAGCGACAGACTTCGTTCAATATACCATCTCTTACCGAGCTGCAGATGCAACATCCTACGTGACATGTGCAGTTTCTAAGTTTTTTGAAAGTCTCTGCTTGCCAATCTGACAGTAATGGGTCAAGAGAGCCACTCAAAACACCCAGAGAGTTTCCAGAGTGACATCACACCCTCATTGTTTATCATGAGCCCAAAATCATGGTTTGAAGTGGCCCTGTGTCAGGGTCTCAGCCTTAAATCCCTAAGCAATTTCAGGGATGAGCAGCGCAGCACGCTTCACGCTCTGCATGCCTGGTCCTGTAGGAATGGCTACTGCGTGCTTGTGAAACAGAACGTCTGCGACACGTTCACCCGTGCACTAAAGTCTCGACCTGACAGTTCACTACTAACAGATTCATTCCCTTTGTTTCTGAGGTCCAAACCAGTGATACAGATAACAGTTTTAATTTAAAAGCATATGTACAGTTAATTTATTTTAAAAAATAATCTAATTTTAGTTTATTATTTTATTTTTAGGATAATGTCAAAAGATGAGAGAAGAGCTACAACAAACTTTAAACTTATATGAGCACTGTTGATTGGCTATGCTATTACAGTATATGCCACAGGAAATGCAATAAATATAACATATTTTTTACATTTTTCAAAATGTTCAAAAATTGGGCACATTAATGTCATGCATGTTGAATCTCAACTCAGGTAACAGTAGATGAAAACAGAAAACAGTTGGTTGCTGTTTGGTCAATGGAAGGACCCAGCAAAGTGGTTCTGACATTGTTGCCACATTAGTATTCAGAGGGCCCACAAGGAATAAGAGGTATGTAGCAGGACTGTAATTACTAGAGCAATTTATCCATCGCCTTTAATTATTGAATCAGTTCTATAAAAACCTTATGAATCTCAAAGTACCTTTTCCTGCTGACTGTGACTGATACATTTAAAGAGAACAGACACGCACTGGCACAAACAATCTATCCAAAGTGTACTTGATTTATGCCTTAAAAGGTCTCCAGTGTAATATCAACATAGATATTTATTTTAAAAATCTAGGATGTCAGCCTGCCTGTACAGATGGGACAGCCAATCCAGAGTTGGTCATCGGTTGCCTGGTATGTGTTTTGGGATCTAGAATGACAAGCTAACCCCCCCCCCCATTGCCTGCACATTATAGCACGAAAGGCCATCTGGGAATCCGTTACCATAGACACCACAAACACCAACGAGGATAGATGTTTGCCATTTTTGTCATTACTTGAAGTAGAATGTTAAATGAAGGTGAAATACACCAGCCTTCACTTATTCGATCAACCAAGCAGGTGAGAGCCCACAAAAAAAGCCCTGAATAATTCAATGCACAGCAGTTCTCCATGGCTGGAAAAATGCATCTAAACAGAATTTGACATTTCATCAAAATGCTTATAATCCATGTGGCTGCTTGGGTATTAAAGTCTGTATTATTACAGATATTACATAATGGTGGCTGGGATACAAACATCCAGTTTTTTTGTTTGTTTTCTTTTGCATTAATCTTACTAGATTGCTTCTGGCTGTCCGCACGTTAATGTTAACGGGGTGTCGCCTGGCCACAGATCCCTAAGTGTTGAATTGCAGAGGGAAAACAAAACATTAGCTATGCCTCCCAGTCTAATATGTGAAAGCAAACGAACACCCTGCAGACAAAACTGCATTTGGCTGTCTGAAAGTCAAGTCTACTCTTATTAAGATGTTTCAAGAGGGTTGGGGGGGGTGTAGCAGGCTATTACTGACCCATTTATGAAAATGCTTAAGTTAATGATACTACCCACAGCTGTTATGGCTGAATCAATTAGTGTGCCCGTGCTCCGGACACCCTGCTGGGCTGAAATACCGAGACTTATGGTCAGAGGTGAAGCCCCCAGAAGGCCTGCAAAGCACAAGGTAGACAGAACTGTGATTTAGGGGCATAATTAATAGTGTACATTCAGAGGAAGTTTATTGTCCTTTAGAATGAGAGTCTAATTGAATGGCATTTGATTAATTTAAAAAAAGAAAAAAAAAAAGCCCAGCGTTATTTTAGACCGCTTATTTAAAAAGCATTAACTAGGGTCAGTATCTGGAGAGAACATGAATATTTTTCAATATAAAACCAGTAGAAATATAATTACTACATTCTGATCTGACTTAACTATACATTCAGTCTATGGAGTAGAAAACAGGGAGGAAAATAAGATTCCATTTCTGCAGCATCTCTTTGGCTGATACATGGAATCCCATTTCTTTGAAATTCAGTTTCTCGCAAGCCATTAAATTAATGTACCTGTACTGTGTGTTGGTCCTCTGGGGCCCAACAGTACAAGTTAATCAAAGACACTCACATAACGCCCTCTCTTCCGCCTTATCGTTTTCACGCTGTAGTGGGTGGTCGTTACTTATTCGAAACTTGACTGCATCACGAATCTGTCCATCAGCACCCACCGTTAATGTCCACACCGTCTCCTTGGTTCGCACAGAAAGGTATTTTGTTCTTGCTGTTTTTACACTAGCATCTGCTTATCTGAAATGGGTAATGATAATAATTAAGATCTGCCTAGAGACGGGTGCACACTTTCTATATAATTTGTGGAACTGGATTTCCCCTTCATAAAACCTTAATTAAAAACAGCATTTCCCAGTCTCCACACCTACGTGTATAACCTAGCGTTATATAACAATTATACATGACAGGCTTCAGAAAGCTACCTTGAGACTGGAGAGTAATGTCCCCTAAAAACTAGCCTGTCAGTCTCTCTGCTGACTGTTTCTAGGGCTTTTACATTGCTCAGAATGAAAAGCACTACAGAACAGATGGATGTAGAGCAGAAAGCAGATTTCTCCCACCTGAAATGGACTGATGAAGCACAGATTGTGTCAGAAGGGATTCCGAATCTCCACACTCTGGCCTGGGGGCTCTCACTTGCCCGTGACAGAAAGACTCCCCGTCTGCTGAGAGGACTTGCGTCATTATTGGAAAACATCAAAGATCCTGGCTCAATAGCCCTATCTGAGTTGATTAGGGAATAGCTACTTTTCATATTATGCACCTGAGAAGACGTTAAATGGCACGGGAGAGAGGGGCTCCTTTGAACAGCACACTGCCACGGTGCCTGTCCTATTTTCCCCACTACTGAGTTTGTCCTCGTTTCGTTCACCTCATTTCAATGTTAACGTAAGGTGAAAACCCATCCACAATCCCCCATGCTTCCTTCTTCCCTAAATGAGACTGCCGCCAAGGTCCAGAGCAAATTAAACACTGGCTGTTCATTTAAAACTGAATCTACTCTCCTACCAGGAGAAGGTTGCAGGTTAATGGATTTGGGGAGGGGGGCAGATCCAAACTAATGTTATTTGTGACAGTGAAAGACGACAGCATGTTTTTTATTCTTTT
The DNA here is from genome assembly GCA_026780765.1 of Petrocephalus schoutedeni. Taxonomy (NCBI): domain Eukaryota; kingdom Metazoa; phylum Chordata; class Actinopteri; order Osteoglossiformes; family Mormyridae; genus Petrocephalus; species Petrocephalus schoutedeni. The sequence continues at coordinate 9,185,942 of JAODKL010000027.1, read as the reverse complement.
TTAGATATCCATATTTTATCCATCTTACTTTATTCATATCATATCCATATCCATTAGTGTCCATCTTTAAGTCATTTGGTAATGCTTAACATTAACTGTACCTTCATAATGCATTCGTAGATCATTTATAAGCACATTGTAAGTATACTTTAAAAATCTTACATACCTTCATTGTTTAATATATGATATGATATTTCAATTTTAGGCATTATATATGATATATTATGATCATATAATCATGTTATATTTGTTATTTATGTATATTAAAGCTGTTAAGGTATGTTAGGATGTTAAGGTATACTTACATGCTGCTTATGAATGTTCTATGAATGCATAATGAGTGCATTATGAAGGTGCAGTTAGTGCAAAGCATTACCATCCAATGATTACATTCCAAAATGCAAAACAGTGCTGATTTAATATTTTGAGCAGCTATTCTGAAGTCTCTCCTTTTTTCAGAAACAATTATCAATGTGTTCATTTAAAAAAATCTTCTAAAATCTAAGTTCAGCTACCTTTACCTCTAATTCAAAAGTCATATTTTATGTCCATGAGACAGCAATAAAGTTGTATGATCAATAATTTCACCTTTCAAACATGAATCTGCACTTATTTCACTTTCATATGCTTGAAAATAATATATACTGACTTTTATGATTAAGATTTTTTATGATTATTATAATTATTATAGAAACCTGGTGTGGTTTTAAGAAAGAAAGTTTAAAATTTCAGCTCATTTTCCTACAGATATAAGAAGTAATTTAGACAAAAGGATTTTCTTTTTTTTCACTTTTCATATTCGAGAACATGGTTTCGAAATTCATTACAAATGACTGTACGTTCTAGGTTAAGTACTTCCCAACCTTTTGATGTTGGTGGACTAGTTTATGGAGTACAGAAATTTCACAAACTGGTAAAACAGGCAGGGTGTGGGGGGGGGGGGGGTGAGTTCCAATAAAATTTGCCGAGCTTACGCAATGTGTACTGATAAATCTTGTATGTTCCGGGATCACAGGGCGGTCCAGGTAATATTCAGGATGGGTTGCAATTCTGTCTCCAGTGTTCTGCAGCCAGAGGTTGGGACCCTAACCTAATGTGTAACTCAAAAAAAAAAATGTGCCCTCAGGTATACAAAAGGGGCTGTTCTTATATGTAAGTCAACGTGAAATGTTTTACCTTAGGCAATTATCCCATATAAACAAATATCCATCTCTTGAGAGGTCCCACGTCCCACAATTCCCTGCCCTGTTTGCCCAAGTCTACAGGCTGTCTGCCATGAGTTGTGCTTTGAGGACAAGCCTCCATTGATGAGAAATACAGGCTTCTCAGTCACCCAAGCCTCCAGCATTTATTTGGCTTTGGGACATCCTGTCCACCAGAGGCAGCGCAGCTTCGAATAGGGCGGCAGTTATCTTCTCAGCACTGATGCCAGACATGTAGGAACCGAAAGGACCTATTCACCTACCTTTCCTGAAAACTGCGTCTCTTCTCAATCTTTCCGCATTTTTGTTTGAGATGCAAAGGTACATTTTTCCTTTTCCAGCCAATCCCACAATAACACACGTTAACATGATCAAAAGAGAAACTGTTTCTTTGCCGTTTGCTCGATGGGATAAACTAATGGTGAGGAATTTATGCTACCTTGAACTTCAACTGGAATATATATGAGTTTTGGGGCAAAGTGCTCTCTGCTGCATAAAGGCAACCTTGTTGCAGGGAAACGAATACTAATGAGCATGGCAAATCACGTACGGGGAATAACCCATTCCAGGGGCTACGGGGAAGACACATGGTCTGAATTGACTTGCTGCATGATTTACTTTCCTCTGGCATGTTTTCATTTTCCCCTCCTAAGGAAAACAGGACCAAGAAAAACAGACAAGCTCTCGCTTGCAAATAACCGATATGCGGGGGGAAAAAGCGTGCGGTCATGCAGGTTCAGGTATAGAAAAGTCAAAAGCCGTCTTTGATAAGATCCAAAGACCTCATTACAGATACAATGTCACCTATCCAGCGTGTAATAAAATGCGTCTGTTTGGTTTGTATCCCAATCCAATTTTGTTCTGAACTGGAGGGAGTAATAAAATCAACATGCTGCCTCCACCTGACCCCGTTACTCAAAATGAGCTGAGGGTCCATTGCCAAAAGAGACAAACAAAAAAGAAAAAAATGAAAGGAGAGTAGTGTCTTAAAATAACCAGGAGAAGTTGAATCCAAAACAAGGAAGCTGTAAGCAGACAGAAAACCCACGCCGCTGAATTTTCCATCAAGGGCCTGGAGCTGTGGATGATCCTTACTGCTTTCTTATCAGTACTCATTCACATTAATTTTATATCACGTGACGATTTCATGTCATGTGACAGACACAGTTTGGGGGGGGGGGGGTCACTGGGAGGCACTGTTGCCTAACATTGGTCCCCATGTCACATGGGCTTCCCCTGGGGGCTTGGGTTTCATCCCACAGCCCAAAGACACGCAGTTATGCTAATTGGGATCTGTAGCATGTACTCTGACTTTCTCCATGATAAGTGGCTGGGAAATATAGTATAGTATAGTATAGTATAGTAAACTAGTAGTGGGCATTGAGGATTGGAAAAGCAGATTGTTTGTATCACATTATCACTTGTGCACAACAAAATAAAAATAAATATTTATTATTATTTATTATTTCTCAATAGCAGGATATTATTATATGTAGTACTGATAGAACAAGTTCCACATATATAGCTTTTTAAACAATGTTTTCCATTAGACGCTGTACTGATAAATGTATTTGCTGTTTTCCAAGCATAGCAGGCGAGTTATTTATGAAAAGCAATACACGGGGAAATTTAACGGAACAAGTTGCATTGGAACAGGCAATTATGATAACTCCTATTCTACCGCTCTGACTAAAGCCAGCTACTTCCTGTCAGTGTCACATCATTATCGACACGGGACCACAATGACTCGTCTAGAAGAGGAAGATGACAACAAGATATAGCAGAAACTGTGTGGTTGTTCTTTACGAAAGTCGAACAAATGCTACTGACATTGTCAGCTAAAGTGCACCATAAATATACAGAAAAAATACTGCTTTTACTTAGGCAAAGTTTTACAGAAGAATCAAATATTTTGTTGGCCAGACTTACATCCACAAGCACAGAATGGCCAACATCCTAAGGTGTATTTAGAAACTCCCCCATGTGGGGAAACGAAGAGAATATTACAGAGACGCAAGGAGACAAGCAATATTATGGCCTAATGACATGTGTATCCCGGCAATAACAATAACAATACAGATTTTTAGAACTATCTCATCTGTAATAGATGTGCAAATTTATGAAACATAGTTTTAGCTAAGCATGTTGCCATTTCTTTGTCCCTCAAGGCCCATAAGCTTATCATTTCTCCTATTACCTACATTACACGGGATAAATATTCTGTAGCGCAGTAATAGTTTTAGCTCTCAGATTAAGGACTCCAGTCATTCGAAGAGAATTCAATGACATTATACTCTGATAGCACAAAAGTCAATATAAAAGCAATGCGCTACATGATAAAACAATTTAGAGTCTGTTGCACGACAAACCGACTTCTATAAACACTGAACACATGAATGGAAGCATTGTGAAGGAGACAGTTTCCAGCTGTGAGTTAATTTAATTGTGGAAATATTTCCTGAGTTGAACACTCCAATGACTATACAACGCATTAGGTTAAGTAGTTGTTCAAATTCTTAGTCCTGCTTGGAGTTAAATGTCCATTCTAATCCAGTGTTCTCTCCACAATTCACTTATTCTGACTGGAATTCAGAGAGCCTGAGATTTAGTACAGTAGCTAAATAAATCACCATGTCTCCATGCTTTGTGGTAAATTCAAATCACACCGCGTGCATTTCACAATGGTTTTATTGTGGTGTCAAAATCAGCAGTGTCAAACTGTCACGAAATTGCACTATATATATAAATGTCTACATTTATTATATCATCATGCACTGAAAATATATTAACCAGAATGCGCATGTTAGGCCCACGTTCCTGTGGCTTTCCTACGTGTGCTCCGGCAATGCAGGAATTACACACTGGATGGGTTACTTGTCAATATTAGGGAACGTGCACCAACCAGGTTTTTAGATTGTTTAAGAAGACAGAAGGATCCTGGTAAGCTAGAAACATGCAAACTCCACAAAGACAGAGCTAGAGAATAATTAATTCCTTTTTTCCTTACAGAGCTGCAAAACCACCTACAATTGGTAATAGGAGTCCAATTCAAAGGCGGTAAGCTTAATCTGTGTGTCCCACACCTAATCAGGACAGTTTTAGCCCTAACACAAATGTAACAGTACAACACAATAACACCTGCAGCTGGAGAGAGCAACAGCTGCTCATTAAATCCCTTTGTGCCCTGACACAGAAATCCCGTGAGTGCATGTGCAGTCGTGTGTATATCTCCTTGGCCTAGATGCCCAAGCATGGTATGCTTAGAACCAGGCATGGGGTTATTAGAAGGGACTTCCCAGAGTAAGCTGACGGATCACCTTTCAGCATGAATACGAAATAAACTTAAGACTATACAAATGCATCTTTTTTGTCCAGACCTTTCTGAAAGTGAGCAGTAGCACATATCGCTAGCGGATAAGTTACTGAGCATTTAACTGTTGACTTGAGGTCTAGAGAAACCGCAGGCCCAGGGCTGCTACACACAAGCTACATTAAAAGTAAACAGTAGGACTAATTTATGGTAGGTCTTGCTAGATAGGGTTAGGAGAACATTGGCAATTTTTGCCTGAAGAACAGAACAGTATAATTCAGGTCAAAAGAACAATTACTGTTTACTCAGCTGGCGGTGTCAGTTAACCCATTAAGTGGGCGCCGAGGGTGCCGTCTTCCGGGGGGGGGGGGGGGGGGGGGGGGGGGCTGACTTGGCAAACCACTGGCAACATCACCCCCCCCCCCCCCCCACCTCCCGGTGTGAGACGTGAAACTGTAAGGTGAGCTCACCTTCAGGGTTTCAACCAGCAATGACCTGGTTAGCTAACTAACTAACTAACTGACTAACTGCCTAGTTAAGGAGCACTACAGCTGCACTGTATTCCTGTTACCCCATAACCCATAGCTGCTTGTCTGAAGTCTCGCCATCAGCCCAGACAGCAAACCCTTCAATGCAGCTGAGGACTCAACTCCAGATGGACACAATGTGTCAGGTGCAATAGATGTCAGTGACACGAGGTTTGTCTCATCTGGCAAACAGCTGGCTATATGATGAGATGCTGAGGTAGGCCTGTTCTGCAGACCCTAATAGGCATCTTTTAAAAAACATCCATGGAGAGAGGAAGTGAGATGCTTCCCTTTAGACTCTCCTCCTCTCAGCCAACTACTTTCCAAGGCCAAAAAACTGTTCAAAATCCAAATTTGGCCCACGGCACTATCTGCCCGCCGACAGGCCTCTGAAACCCCAGAAGAAGAGTGAAGAGTCGGAAATTACAGCTCAGGACACGGGGATCCGAGGCGGGACACTGGGCAGTTCGCACAGAACGCCGGGTTCTGCTTTATCAACCTGTAATAAATTCCAGATGGCTTCCTGCAGACGGCACTCCTCAAGGCAGCAAGCAAACCCAGCGAGAATTTATGCGTCTGCCCTCCTATTGGACAGAGTCTTGTCTCAATTCCCCAGCACACATTGAGACTTCTGGTTTATATTGCATAGGCTCTCGGTGCAAGTCAAAGGCAACCCAGGCTCTACCGCACGGAGTAACACAGCCCATAACGCCGGAATGCACCGGGCAAGCGCGCACACTGACACTTAGGCTTTTGTTTCCACGGCGACAGGTAAAGCCGCTCTTTGTCATAAGCAGCCGTCTCATGGCGTAGGCCGAGGCGGCTGCCAGCTTCTTACAGACGGGGGCAGGGACCTTCCCGCTTACGCTCCCACGCGAGCCGGAGCAGACACCGTCACGGGTTAAACGTGGCAAAGCGCTGCGAGCGTCCGCCTTGTCGCGCGAGCGAGACCAGGAACGCCCGGATACGGGCGAGTTCAGAGGCCCTCTCTGTGACATTTTCCAGGTGAAGTCAGCATGAGTAGAGGTCTGTCTGGCTCCCCCTTTTAGCCAGGGACAGGTGTACCTCCGCGGGAGACGCTTCTCCCAGGATCGCAAGCGGTCGGAGCAGAAGGGAAGGTACTGGCGTCAGCACCTGCTTGGGGGAAGCTCACACAGAGGGATCAGCATTGCCGTGCGTGAGCCCGGTCCGTACACTCAGCATGTAGAGAGCCAAAGCTTTGTCTTCCCCTCACGCTACGCGGACGCAGACACTCTACATGCAAAATTATTGCCTTACACCAAAAATCCCATGATTCGTTTATCCTGCTCTGCGACTGTCGCGTAAATCCTACCAGCATAGGGGCAGCAATCAGGTGCATCATGCCTGAGCACCGATAACCGGAATAAATGTGGCAAAGAAAATGAATGAAGACTGATTTTGTCGTCATGCTGTTTCCATCCATCTGTATTCCTGTAAAGGGATGCGGTGAGCCTGTAGACTAACCCCAGACCCAATCCCCTGTCTCTCTGGGACAGGACCTAGAATGGGCGACACGATATAGAATAAGCTGTCATGGATGGACGGATTAATGGATGGATGGATTATATGAAAATCATATTTAAAAACATACATATACTACATGACTACATCATTCTTTATTTCCTTATATTTTGTGTAAAAGAGCCAGTAATGAATTGCTCTTGCCATACTCCTTGGGGCAACTGTGTTGTGAAATATAATAACAATAATAATAATATAATAGTAACAATATAAACATGAAGTGAAACTGAACTTGGCTGTTATTTGCCAGCCCCAACCATGCTTCAAAGGTGCACATAACAGTTTGCTCGTTTTTTGTAATGGACAGATTATTTTTGCGATATTTTTGATTTTACAAGGCTGTGGTAAGGCAGAAAAAAAAAGGCCTATGAAAATGCATACTGCATGCAATGTTCTGTGACACAAGATCGGTTCAATGAGAAGAGGCACCTTACCCAGTGCGTCAAGTACACTGCAGAACTGATGGAGAGATTATGGCCATTGGCTGAATCACTTCACATGGCAGTGGATGTGCAGACCACACACAGAGTGATGGATGGGGATCTCAGGAAACCGTTAGTGGCTGCTAGCCAACGAATACTGTCTTGTTTTCGGGCAGAAGCAAGGGAAGGAGTCTCCACTGCCCCTAGACTGCCAGCCTGGGCAGGCTCCTCTCAGTCTTCCACGTGAGACGATTCCATCCAGAAGGCTCTTTAAATCTGCAAATGATTTCCTTCTCATTTACGTGGCAGCACTGCGCTGCCATATTGGGCGTTGTTTCTATGGAAACCCATACAGGACCCTCCAGCACTGAAGGTGATTTTTGCTGCATAGCCAGTACAGGTTGCACTGCTGATATCCATTTCAGGTTCAGCAAAGCAACGACCAGACAGTCGTCATGTCGGAAGCTGCCAGCATGAGTGTGCCCTGTGAGTAATGGACAGACCCAGCCTGCATTGGGCTAGGTCAGCTCTCCACCACCATGTGTGCCCCATGTTTCTGCCAAAGAGACAGGCACTTTCCACAGCTCTTTTGCAGCCACATCCTGCCCCAGACTAGCCAATCGGGACACACTCCTACCAGCTATGTGCCAGCCCTTCTTTAAAACAGCTGCATTTCTCGACCCATCGGTGCGGATCACTTTGGTGCAGTTTGCTGGTTAGTTGGTTTTGTTGTTAATAGCCGCAGCCAATTGCCCTCCGCTGTGCTATAGACACGATTAGACAGCTGGCATTCGGGCACGTGATCCAGTCTCATCGACAAATGGTAGGCTTGGGCAGTATTAAGGTAACACAATTTACTGCATTTAGGGCATCTTAAATTCTTGCAGATAAAATTTGCTGAGGATGGTCGGGGGGGGGGGGGGGATTATGGGCAGGATTTCAAAATATCAGAATAGCGTTGCTTTTGAAAATACTCAGTATACTGTCTGGAAGGTATGATGGTATGAAAAATTAGACACCACCCAAGCCTAATAAATGGTGATAAAATATCACGACAATACACAACTGCAACGCACCGAAAACAATATGCCGAATATACGTGTCGTATCCATCTGCTGGAATTAGGGCACAATCCGGAGCAACGTTCTAACTGCGTTCTAAATGTGAGGCTAAAGCCAATAGCTATTCATTGATCTCTGTTGCCTAGCTAAACTCATTTATCTCAGGCCAATTGTCAGAATTCACGGCATGAAAAATGAATGTTGATTCCTTTCGGATTCAAGGATTTTGCCGAGTTTAGTTAGGATGTACGAAATCCACGCAACACAAACTTCACAGCGGCAAAAACAAAAACATCATATCGCAACTGAAAAAGCGTTTCGCTTTTTTGTGTGCTGTTGCCATGCCTCCGAGTTCATGTTGTTAATCTTTTGTGGTTGTTCATCACTGCGTTCTTAATGATATCCCGAAAACAGGTGCCCCCCCCGGGCCCCCCGACCCCGGTTCTGTGGTCCGTGTCCCAGTTAACGGTCAGAACAGCAGGATCTGAGTGTGTGATCACCGGCTAAATGCTGGTGGCCCACATAGGCTTGGAGGTCACGCCCCAAACCCCTCTCATGTGCTTATCAGTCCATTTGCACGCTCACCTGACATCTTGTGACACTGACCCCGCTGCGATAACAGGCCAAGAGGCCGCTCTTTGACCGATGGAGGCCAGTTAGAGCTTCATTACACCTCTAACCAACAGGCCTGACTAACCGCGAGCTAAGCCAGAAGGGATTGGGTGGGGAGGGGGGAGCGTCCGTAGCCTGCCTTAAAATCACAGAGACACTAAGCAAACGCAGCTGTGTGCGGAACCGTCGCAGCCCACCAGGGTGACGCCCAGCGAAAGCAGTCTAGACCAGCGGACAACTAACTCTCTCTGCCAATGAGGGGCTTGGCAAACGCCCACCCTGCTTTAACCTTATATCGCCGTCACATCCTCACTCTGGTTCACCGCGGCTCCCGTCCCATTTCAGAATCGCAGGGTTTAATGCGGCGACGCGGTTTCCCCGAAGGCTCCACGCGCACGCTAGAGTGATCCATTATCTCGTCTCGGATGCGCCTCCGCGAATCCTGCGCCACTGGCACTTCTGCGTGCCGCGGAAAGAAGAAGCCCGGGGTGCGTGTGGTAAGAAAAAAAAGAAAGAAAGGCCAGCTAAATCTGACAGAGCGGCTCTGTCTCGTAGGCGCCTGGGCCCGATGCAAGGCTGGGACCGCTCTGGCTCCAGCGCTGACCTGCGTAGCATCCAGGAGGCAGACCTCCCCCGCAGTGACCTCATCTGCACAGCGTTGCCTGAAACACATGTGGCCCTGCCTTTCCTTCCCACGCACTGCCTCCACATCTCAGCAGGAGGTGTGCAATGCCCCCCCCCCCCCAAACAAAAAAAAAAAAACATGTGCCTCATCTCAACTGGTGGAAAGACACGACACTCGAAAAAACCCACATGCTTCATCATGAGACGTATATTAATGCTAGGTGGCCCTCCCAGAAGGTCCTGATGAACTGGTGATTTTTCATTCATTCATTCGTTCATCTTCGATACCACTTGGCCAATACTAAGATTCTCCAAAGCAAGAGTTTGGCTGAAACCTTGATTCTTGAGCCATGGTTCAGTCCATACCTCTTTTTTTTTAGAGGAAGTGAATAAGAAAAAACAGGGGGAAATATTCTGGGTTTCAGAACCCTTACAGCATCCTGCAGCCTATCACAGAAACAACAGGCGCAACAACCTGGTACAGGGCACCAACCCATCGCAGGGCACACTCACCATTTACACACACACACACTTATAGGCAATCTGGCAACCCAACTGCAGACTGTTCATTTACTTATTATATTGCAGTTATTGTTTCCCTTGCGTGTTTATATAAACCTTTATTGTGTTTCTCAATGAGGTCACACTCTCCATCAATTTGGGTACCCTAATTAACAATATGGGTCCTTAGAAAAATATCAAATGTGAACTCAAACCCAACTCCAGATGAGTGAGGTAAATGAGACAACAGTCTGTTACATGAATAGTAATTAATGTATCCGAAACTACACATGAAAAACCAAGAATGACCAACAAATGCATGCA
>JAODKL010000027.1:9149591-9166955 GCA_026780765.1 Petrocephalus schoutedeni | reverse complement strand
ACGGGCGAACGTTCTGACCCTGCACTCAGACCCCAAGCTTCACCCTCAGCTCTATGCGTGCGCATGTCTCAGAAAGGAGAGCATGATGGGATACGCCCAAAGAAGCATTCCGATGTCCCGGCCACTTGTGCGATAAAGCATCATTTTAATCTCGTAAAAATTTTTGAGAAAATTATAATAATTTTGAAAATCATAATATAGCCGTTGGATTTTGCTGAGAGCAACACGGGAGCCGAATCAGAACGAGCCGGAACGAGCCGGAACGAGCCGGAGCTCGCTTCTGAGCTTCTTGGCTATTCTGAGCCCATCCAGGGGGATGCTAACGAGAAAAGCCCTACATATTAAACAGGAAGGAGACATTTGAGCTAAAAACTCCAGATTCACAACTATGAATTTTAAATGAAAATTAAAAATGTAACACAATATTAATATTTCATACAGTATGAATACAATTTACACTGCGTAATGTCTTCAAAGGGACAAAACAATTACCCTTAGCAAATGCTAATGGCATATAATGACTATAATACGCCTGGGCAGTCAGCAACAGATGCAATGTTACAAAATTGGCTCATTCTCATGCAAACCAGCCTTAATATATCCCAATTTTCCCAATGTTATCTGTGAGGCAGAGGAGTAATAACCCACTCATTATAAATCCATTCGATAAAGTGTTTTCTAATGCAGTATCTCACAAAATCCTTAGAAGAATTAGTCATTCCTCAGTAAGATTGGGTCGATTTTGTTTCCAGACACTCCTGAGGCCAGAGGACAAAAAGGGAAACATATTTGTTACACCCCATTAACTGATAGTCGAATACACTTCAAAAAAAGTTCTTTTCAAAACAAAGAAAACCGGTTTTGTAGTGTCTGGTTTGCAACAGGAAAATTAGCCACAAGATGGGTGCTTGCCACAGTCTCCTCAAGGAACAGATTGAAATTATGCAAAAACCACTTTAGAATATTTTGAAAATACCATGCGTGAAATTGATCTTCATGAATAGAAGTAATTCTGCTTAGTTTATTGCATTTTTAACCTGATTTTCAAAATAATACCCCAGTATAACACAAACTGGCATCTAAAATGCAACCAAGGGATAGTAGATAAAAAAAATCTGATAAAACAGATACTAATAAGATCCTATATTTTTTTGTTTGTTTAGACTTTCTCATTTCCAACTGCAATATAGCGCGATCTCCAAATATGCCACTCCAAAGCACAAAAACAACTCCGCCGCTTTAAATCTCAGTCCATAGCATGAAAGGTCTGATATCTTTAGATCTGTTATTGAGCTGATGTCAACCCAGGAACCAGATGGATTAAGATGAGCAGAGCAATCAGTGGGTGATGAGGTGGGAGCCTGCCGTGATCCATGACAGGTCATTAAAAGGCTTCCTCTGGTTTTCCCTATAACTTTCCCCATATTACACAAAAATTCACATAAACACAGAATAGAGAACCACAAGCCAACTCTAAGAAATCTATTTTTCCAGTTAAATGATGTGTGAATGAAGATTTACAACGTTTTCTCTAAACGAATGGTCTAGATGAAGGGCCAGCTTGGCAGAGGTTTGCCAGACAGGCAGAGGTTTAGGTGGTGTGTGTGTGTCCCAGCCAAGGAAGGAGAACAGGAAAAGCACAGTTCTCGGGTATCTTAATGGCCACAATCCCACAAATGGGTAAATGAGAAACACACTGTGAAAGCTCAGCCATTCGCATGCCAGGGTGCAGCATGCATGTTTTGCATGGCTGACAGCGTAAAGCTCTACAAGACTGAGCTAAGCTGCCTCAGACCTAAATCCCCACCTGCCTATCAGACGACTGCAGCCCAACATATATGAATAGGATGCAGACGCACACACATATGCTCCTGGTTTATGGAGCGGGATCAAGTGCGGATTGAATCTCAAACTGTAACCCAACTTAGCCTGCTGAGCTAACGAGCCAAGCTCCAAGCTAAAGGATACCTCTCAGCTCACACTTTGACACCAGGGTGCAATGTCACTGGGGTAGCAGACAAAAACAAGATCACCAAGTTATTTGTCCCCTGATATGAAAACCTTTTCTATGTTTAGAAAGTGTTTCATAACTTTTCCTCTGATGCAGCTTATACTTGTAACTGGTTATTCACTGGAAACACGTTATAGCTGCATTTATGCCTTGCTAGCTCCTTAACAGCTGAATGCTCATAATGAACTGCTGCTTTAAATATAAGTATAATTCACACATATAAATGTAAATGAATGCTATAAAGGTAAATTAGGCAGTGCCTTTTCTGAACAGCAAACGGCCATCACATGGTGTGAAGAGGGGGCCTTTACCATCTACCCTACATGACGCATAGGTCCACCAGTCCAGTGACCTTTACTCCCGGAGTACATCTTCCTATCAGTACCTTTGGCTGGGTATGACTCCTTAAGCAGTTAGCGCAATGTGCATGCATCCAATAAGGCTGATCTTCTTCACCCCACAATAAGAAGCCTATCTCCCAGACAAAAATGTCACATTGACATGCTTTCATAGGGCTGTTTCAGGAGCACAAGGACAAAATTGTCCATCTTCCAGCTACCTAAATAGTACGCTAAAAGCGAGCACATTGCACGGCTTGATTAGACACACATGGGGAGTGATGCAGATGATATCGTGTCCTCCCCCAGCATTCCCCTGCTAATTATTCTCATCACATCACCCGACAGTTTTACTTTGCAGAACTGGAGCAAAGCTTGCATGAATACGAATCTATATTAAACGGCATTTGAATTTAACGATATACAGGTCTGCCGTGGCTTCGAGCCAGAGGCTATTACAGTTGTTGTCCATGAGTAAACATCTGAACGCAATCACTCAAACCTTTCTTCTGATCCTTATTTGTGTTCCTCTTTAGAGTCCACCGTACCAGCAGAAAGACAAAACAAACTTCAGTGTGTTCAGATGCATTCTGTGTAATTGTACGTCTTTGCAAATATTGTACAAATAACCAAATAAATATTCCTGATTAAAACCTTGTGACTCAGACTCCTCAGGACATGACTTCATGATGATCAAATATCACGAGTTCTTACATGAAGGACTATTGAAGATGTTTTAGGTTATAATGTTTATTTCCATTGCATTCCAAGTCATGTTTTTGTATGAAAAGCTACATGAGGTCCATACCCGAGGAGAGAGGGTCCAAAATGGTACCAGACCAGAAACAAAGCATTGTTAGGGACTGTGGTCACGCAGCAGTACAATGGGGGGACATTCTGAAGAGCAGCATGAAGAGGAGGTGCTGAAGTCCTTCCTGCAGGTGCTGCTACCTGGCTGCCTCTTCTTAGCCTTCCCAAGCAGCCTGTTTATACCTCGGCTCATGCCAAGCACAACGGCCGCGGGAAGCGCAGGGCTTCATTAAGCAGGACTAATTAGGACTACCGCTCGTAACAACGCCGGTGACGAGAGCAACCTTAGCAAGCAGTCGGCAGCCAGCACTACCCCCTCCCCCCCTAGTGAAGGAGATCCAGAGTGATTCCTCCATCCTCAAGACACGAAGCAAATTTTCCAGGCGGAGTGGAAAACCATGCACAGAAGCCCCTGGCTTTACTCTACCTTGACTTTATTTCAACTTTACAATAGTGCTATAGCAATGCATGCACGTCCAGTAGTCATCAAACTTAACGATATGTCGTAAGATGCCAGGCAATGGCATCCACCAAGCCACACTTCCAGTCTCTGCAGCGATGGCGAGCAGTACTGCACAATTAATGATAAAATAAACTTGTATTTTTAATTTAGTTTTCGGTCACTAGTATTTAGCTAGCTACAGCAATTCTGTATCTTTATCTTTTCATTGACAATAGCTATTTATTTATTTATCATGACATTGATATTTGACATATGATTATTATTATTAAAATAATGATATTATCAACTTACGATGAGCTAATCAGAATGTAACCCCATCATAAGCGGAGATGTACCTGTAATTTAGTTATTTGTTTAAATACAACAGGACCTTCCCATAGGCCGACAGGGGTATGTAGATTTTACCGTAACATCGGGCTCCTTCTGCTTCTTCGGCGTGCGGTTTCCTCCGGGGCTTACACTTTCACCCTGCCCCAGTGACACATTTCCCCAGCACTGGGAGACAAAGCAGACTCCAGAGCCAGAAATAAACAACACCTAGACCTTCAGAAGCCCAGAATTCAGCTAGCATCAGCACCTCCAACTCCCAGCATACACTGAGCGCTCCATACTGATGAAGCGACCTCTTTATATGATAATGTCTTCCCCAGCTCTGAGACATAAAGAGCACATAAACGTGAAATATGTATGCGGATCACATGAGTCCCGCGTTAGTGCCATATCGTGGCCGTGGCATATCCCCGTGCATGAATGGAAACAGGTTGCAATTCTCTACACTGCCCTGGGTACTAAAAAAATTGCAAGCCTCAGTGGGATCCAGTTTCATTGTCAGTCTCAAGACACACCGTCAGAGATTCGTCAATGTTCGAGTGAATTTTTGAGCAATTTCTGTTGCTCAATCATTCTGCTTGGTGAATTCCTTGCAGTGGTCTGGTTTTATTAGTTGGGCAAACAAAACTGGACAATAAAAGAATCCTCAACTAATGTACTTTGCAGGATGCAATTACTCCCTTCTTTTGAAAAAGGGTAACTTAGAAAACACATCATTATTATATTCCATCCATCCATCGTTTAGGCACTTATCCTGGTCAGGATCACATGTGCTTGTTTCATTTTGCAAATATATCTATGCCATTTTAAAAATATGCTAAACTTTTTCATCAACACTTTACCGCAAGATCCATTACAGTGCTTCCCAGATGACACTCTTATGGGGATCAGCATTTAATCAAAAACATTTCCACCACTATTTTAATCTAGAAGTTGAATTGACAACCTGACAAGTGGAAGAGGGAGGGATGTGGGAGACTTTGGCAGAGAAGGGATGCAATACATAATGTCAAACAGGGTAAACAAGAAGAGATAACTGTAATATATTGAGTAGAAGCAGAAGGTGCCAGTTTTGCCCCCCAGAACCAATCACCTCTATAAACCTGTCCCCTAATGCCTTCAATGACGCCCCCCACCCCCACCTTTCCACATGCCCCAGTCTTCCTCACCCTCTCATTCCAATCCCATCACCAATGCCGTAACTTGTAATAAAAGGTGTAAGCTAACATAATGCATGAAACGTGAGCTGACAATTCAAAGATGGAGGTGGTGGGGGGGGGGGGGGGGGTAAGAGAAAGGTAGGAATAAGGATACAACATCTGTTTGTCAAGCCCTAAAGAGAAAGGCCATTTCATTTTATACTGGGTTGGTCCTTGGGCTATTTATGAGACTTTTTTTTCCCTCTGTGGACTGAAATTAAGGTCAGAAAAACACAAAGGTCACAAAAAAAAAACAATCTGCAAAGATGAAAATATCTCGCTGTGTTTTAATAATGTCATTTACCTCTGCATGCAATCAATACTTTCTCCAATGTACAGGAAAATGATGTATTCCAAAGGTCGTGATTTACATACGATCAAAGCATTTCGGATCTTTCCATCAGAGCCGAAATGAAGCCGCTCTGATGAAAGCAGAACTGATGCTGTTCTAATAATTACCCAAACTCTCCCCATCCCTGCACATTCAAGGGACCTGATACCTTGGCACAGAGATTTCCACTGTGTAAAAAGAGGCCCAGGAACGTTCATTGAGGATAATCAGCGAACGGCTGCCTTGATGTGATTACCAAAGGCTGACTGTAGATACCATCAGCGTTGGCACGGTATGCAGGTTGAAGTGAGGTCACTGAGTTCCAAAACAGTCATCTATGCCATTATTATATGGGCTTCCATTTTTTAGCTAGGGCAGTGTTTCCCAGCCTGGTCCTCAGTGACCCACGGATGGTCCACATTTTTACTCCCGCCCAGCTCCCTGCCAGACAGTCCATGTTTTTGCTCCCTCCCGCTCCCCGCCAGACAGTCCATGTTTTTGCTCCCTCCCGCTCCCCGCCAGACAGTCCATGTTTTTGCTCCCTCCCGCTCCCCGCCAGACAGTAGACATTTCTCTGTAATCTTTGTAGGGACCTGGGAGAGAGAGCAAAAACATAGACTGTCTGTGGGTCCCCAAGGACCTGACTGGGAAACACTGAACTATGGCCTACAACCTGAGAAGGACGCATTCAAGCCCCAGCAAGATCCAATAAGCTGTTAGCCTTCATGCTTACCTTGCAGACACCAATGGGATCTGCCTGCCATGTGGGGCAATGAATTCGGCCACATTTCACACATATGGAAACCACACACTGTGTGTGCTGCCTAGAAAAGCATAGAACAGGCCTGTAAAGCAAGTGACTATACAATGAAAAAGGTTTCACTGCCCTCCAATAAAATAACTTCCTCCAGCTGAGTAAAAAAAAATATCACATTACAGCAACTTCCAAAGACAGGGAGTGCATCTATTACTTTGTTCTTTTTCTCCCATTTCTGCAACCATTTCAGGTTTGTGATATTCAAAATGCATCTATTTCAGACTTGCAAAGAGAAATTATTATTAAGAACTATTATTGTTATTAACATTATAAGAGTAAATAGCTCACGACTGATTCACAACCATGCAAGGCCTTTTTTCAATTCTAGTTTGACTTTCTAGACTTGAGAATACCTGGCTTACCCTAGTCTAAATAAACCTCATTCTCTAATCTATATGGATCAAGCAATTCATTAATCAAAGCAAGATGATATGATATCTGCTTCACAATAATTATCTTTCTGAAATTCCTGGAAAATGAACATTACTTTTAGGTACCCTACCGTTTTGCAAATGGCTCTCGAATATCTCTGCAAAAAAACTAAATTTACACCATTCTGAATTATAGAAAAATCGATTATTTTATTATATCATCCATTAATGAAAGCTCATGTGAACAAATGGAAGTAACAGGCGGCACAGTGTCCCCTATCTGCGCAGCAGCGAACTGTTTTCAGGTCGGGCTAGTCCGCTCTGCAATGCAGCAAAGGCAGCACTCAGCGATCAGCCGACGTCTACGGGGGATCAATTATTCGAAAAAAAGAAACATTAATTCCATAAAAAAAATGCAGTCAGCATCGATCACCGGCACGTTCTTATCGATTTTCACACAATGGTGTTAAATGGCTCAGAGCTTTATTTCGTGAAGTTCTTTCGGTGTGACAAATTTCAGTGACATATTTCATCTATGCCAACTCCCGTGTTCGTCCAACGAAAGCAAGTTCGTACCCTCTACACAAAACACTCCGACATCAGTGGGTGTTTCTCATATTGGCTTAATTATATCATATATTATTATTATCTTTCACTGACATCAGAAAACTGGTTCTTCAATTCAGTTCCCACGCCGGTGCGTGCGCAGTCAAGTCCTCTTCTAGGGGCAATAAAATACCCAAGAGAAGAATGCCTACGTATGCACAAGGTCTGGTGTTTCGGGATCATCGCCACAATGAGTGTTCGAATAGAACAGCAGTAATTGGTAGTCGAAGCAGCGGTCTAGGTGAATGGACGAACATATAAACGCTGGCCGAACAATCGCAGCGCCTGGTATTCGTGACGCGTCGCCTTAATTGGGATTCCGAGGCAGGCTGCGCCCATAGCACCCCGTTGTCGTTATAACTATGCCCTTTATAAGGCGATCCCCATGCACGCTTCCAACCGGGTTCCTTTCTTTTTCTTCGCTAACTGCGGTGTTACGACTGCACTTTCCCATTTGTTACCAGTTAACCCCACGCCCCTGACTACATTCGTCAGCAAAGACGGCAATATACGGGTGGTGGCAAAAGTAAAATAAAAATGTGAAAGATGTTTGAGATTACTGTATTGTCTTTTTTTCCGATAACAAAGCAAAAACGACGTCAGCCAGTGTCTTATTCAGCCTTTAACAAAACCCTAAACCCTTAACAAGTAACCAATGCAATGGAATTTTAAACATTATTTTAAAATATTTTTTATGAATAAATTATATTTTTAAATACGTTCCTTTATCAATAAAATTGGTTTTATATCTGTTTTGGAGAGAAAATAAATATGTGTTATATTTGTAAACGTAGAGTATATAAAACCTACACCTATGCACGCATGAAACAGGACTTAATAATCTGTGACAAATGTGTGGTAGGTGAATTATTGAACACGCTTTATCAAATGGACTGGAGCTTTAGTTATAAAACATGCTTATAGGAAACTCAAAATTCAGAATTGTGAATAAAATCAGAGTATCTGATATGCAGCTGAAATCTCCTACAATTCAGGCAACATAAATCTACAAATGTCAAGGCTGGGACTCTTGCTGGATCATGAATGGTTAGGTTGAGATGTAAAAACTACCCCGTGAGAAGGGTTCTGAGCACCTTAATCCAATGCTCAAACGTTCCTGCGGAACTTCAAAGATAGATACTTACTCAGGGATTTGTGTATGCGCAACCTAAACGTAATAGACTTCTTACAGCATATTCTTTAGAAGCAGAGAAACTTTTTTCACCACATGCAGCTAAATAACGTCATCGGTGGTTCACAAATGAACCTGGTAAAGTTTGCTTGTACTAAAACACAAGTCAAATGCGCATGATCTCCTGTGAGAATGGAATATTTTTGCATATACTGCAGGAAAAAAAGTTGCTGTGCCACTTAGTCTTTTTTCGTCAACAAAATGCGGTTTAATGAGCATTAAATGGAAAATGCCAAGACGAATGCGAATAACTGTTGCGTCTATAATCAGCGTGGCGCCTACCTTGCCGGAGAAAGGTCCGGGAATTAGCAATTTCAGCGCTTGTCTCTTAAGCTCCACCAGCCGAGCGTTACAGTTCTCGCACCAAACTCCACGATCCGACCCCGGTGAGCTCCCACTTCCCGAGCCAGGTGATCCGGTGCCGAACCCTGGCGAACCTCCGAGGGATCCGGGTGAGCCTGTGCCGATACCCGGGGACGTGGTACCAGGAGAGCAGGAGAAGGACCCCGGAGACGAGGTGCCAGATCCAGGTGAGGGTGTTCCGGACGAACTCGGCATAGAGCCCGCACCTTCGGGGGCAGGACGGCCGCCGGACCGGGATTCCTCGTACGCTTTGCGGTACCACGTCTCAGGTGAGAAAGAGGCTGATTTGGTCGGAGAAGCATCTGTCATCTGTTGAAAAGAAGTGCATTACCTTACCTGTACATCGGCATTTACCATCAGAACAATACTGTTCCTTTGTAACAGTTTATTTCGTTGTTCCTTGCAAAAGTGACAATGACAATAGAGATTTATCTTATCTTATTTATGACACAAGTCAATATTATTCATCGTCATTAATAATAATGATAATAATACTAATAATAAATCATTTAATCAAACGTAACGTACCCCATATTTGCGGTTTCTGGTCGTCACAGACCTGTCTTTATTTCCAGTAAGAGAAGTCATGTTGAAGGTTAGGGAAAAGGGAGAGGGGAGAAATAAAATCTTTATTGTTTACATCCAACAAAAAATTGGTTTTGGTCAATCCCACAACCTTCACTTTAGTCGTGAAGAGCCGGGAGGATGCGAGGCAAAATCTACATCCGACTGAAGCCCCAGAGGTTAAAAAAAAATGAATAAAACGGACTGAACAGTAATTCCACTTGCTCTACTCTCGCAAATTTCCGAGCAGCAATTAGATCCTCAGTCTCCTTCAGCTTGCCACGACTTTTAAAATCCACAACAAAAGCATGTTGGTCTAGCTGGCGGAGAAAATATGTTTGCGCATAAGCAACATCTCCGCGCAATTAAGAGTCAATAGCGGTGCGCATGTGAGAGCGGCGTGTGGCGCTGCTAAGGTGCAGACAGCGCGCTGCCGAAGTGTCAGACGGAGCGTCCCCAGCAGGAACCCCGGAGTGGCACTATCCCCGCACACCACTCGCTGTACTTGCGACTTCCCGGAGGCTTCGCGACTCAACCAGGAGCCCCGAAAAACAGCAAGATCTGCCTGTGGGCGGATCCTCCCGCAGCCCTCTCTCGAATTCAGCCAATAGGGGAGCAGTATCTAAATGAGTGACGTTTCAGTTCATTTCGGCTAAATTGAACGAGTACGAAATGAAATTCAAGTTCCCGTGGCACCGTTGCAACATAATTAAAATAAAACTAAATCGATATTTTTAGCCTTTCTCGTTTCTTCAAATGTAACCAATTTGCCGAGTGTGAAATCTTCGTTTTACTAAGTAGTTTTTTAAATTATACGTTATGTCACCCTTTGAAAAACGAAAAGCATTTTTGTAGACGCCAATAATATTAAGCTGCATATAAATGGACTATTAAGGCAGTATATCTATAACCTCAACGATTGTTCTCGTTACTTTAACGACTAAACTTATTTTGAGTTATTAGTTGTTTGCACGGGAAACTACCGCCATCTGTCGGTGGAGATATTAAAATCAATGCTTTTTTCGCTTTAGTATGTTCTATTGCTGAGGTCACGTCGAATCATTCATAATTACATCAATGAACGTGAATTATAACACAAACATTGCTGTAGAAGATTTTTTAAAATATTTTAATAGGCATTTTGCTTGAACCACTTGCACTTGCCCCGGAGCTGTAGATGTTATATCTTGTGTTTTACAGACTGTTGCTTTCACAGTAAAAACTAACCCAGTGACGTCCTGCGTCTGCCTGGAAATAGTGCGGTTGGTCATTTGTACTAAACGTGAGATAACTTTTGTTTGGAGAGAAACAGCATTAACGTAAGTAATATGTCCCAGTCAGTACCAGTCCTAGGCGATGTGGTGCCCTAGGTGAGCATCACCACTGACACCTCCCTCCCCCATCCTAGGCAAACCGAAAGGTAAGGTGCCCCCTCAGAAGTTACATATATGATACATATATTTAAAAAATGCTGTGCTTGTAGCTTGAAGTGTGACAAAACATGTGCTGGATGTCACTGTTATCCACCATGCAGGGAATATGAGAGGTGCCAGTCTGCATGAAGCACGTTCCCCTGAGTGTCAGCCCACTTCAGGCACTGAGTTAGGTGCACTGGTATCTGTAAATTGCCCATAGTTTGTGTGTATGTGTGTTTGTGTGTGGCAGGGTGTGTGTGTGGCAGGGTGTGCCCTCAGATCCACTAGTATGCTGTCCTCAGTCCCCCCCTGCCTCATGCTGTGCCCTCCGGTTTCACCACGACACGGTACTGCAATGTTTCCCAATCCAGTCTGCAGGTACCAGGAGCTGGGAGGGAGCAAAAATGTGGACCGGGTTGGGAAACACTGCAATACTTTATGACCGGCAATGGATAGTGAATGGATATCGAAAAGCATGTTGTGTCTGTTTTTAAAATTCCTATTTCTGATTTCTCAAGATACATGCATGCGTTCCTCGTCATCTACTGCTGTAGTTTCACAATTAGAGTAAAGAAACTGTGGCTATACATCCTCAATAGTCATCATGCTAACAAAGTCTTTGTAGAATATAACGTTTTTGTCTGGATCCAGGGCAGCAGAAAACATTTCTTCCATCTCCTCCTGGGTGAAGGGCTCTCCTAAAACATGGCGAAAACCAAATGTTTCAAAATTCGGCATAGTACAAGAACTCAAGAGAACTCAACCACGCCTCTTGCAGTTTCAAGTTCCCGGTTATGTGGGTGTTTTACCACAAGGGGGAGACAAAAGGATGAGTCAATTTGACACAATTCTTTCTGGCCAGTGATTCAGTATTTACTTTTAAATAAAAGGTATTATATTTATGATCTTTCAATGTCCATCGTCCATCCCTTCTTCGTTACCACTTTATCAAAGAGAATAACATGGATTGTATTTTTTCTTTTTGCAAAAACAGAAAGCGTAAACTTTTGGAATTTCGCAAGATATCTAATTATGGCAGATAAAGGGTGCTTCCCAGTTCATTCCATAACATCAGTTAGTACCAGGTTTATGCAGTTTGGAGCTGAATATAGGATTATCCATACCTTTTTTCCAAGGGCCAGTGAATATACACAGGCATTTAAACTGGGAACTTCACACAAAACTAAATAATCTCTTGCTATAAAACAAATCCAGGTGGAAGGTTAAATTTATTAAATAAACTCTCACATGGACAGCTGCAGTGATCACCTGAGCCAAAGACATACCTTCTTGAGTCAAATATTTTTTAAGTTCCTCTGGTTCCAAGTAACCCTTCTTCTGCTGATCCAAAACCTATTAAGAAGTCATTTACAGTAACTTACAGCGCTTAAGTTTGCATGGTGCACTTGATCAAGAGAAGCTCTCAGAAAAGAATATTAATATTTGCCGTGTCATTCTCCAGGTTTTGTCCTTGGGGACATAGGATTTACCTCAAAGGCCTGCATCAGCAAATCTTCTGGAATGGGATGAAACCTGCAGAAAATAATTTTGTCAGGTTGTGTATTGCACCTTAGTTTCTTCCCTTTAAAAAATATGCTACGCAAACTAAGGTCATTGTGCTATCCTCCTCGTGAAAGCAATAGTGCATCTAATTTTATATATATCATCTACAGGACAATGGCCACAATATATGCAGAACTTTTCATAATAATCAATATAGAATTAAAATGCAGCTAACTTGCTTCAAGCACCATTACAGCATTAACATCTTCAAATTCAAGCCTCCACATTTTACCGATGTACTTTAAAAATGAACAGCCAGTTTTTGCCCACATATGAAAACTTTTCTGGCTCTCCAAAGGAGTTACTATATTAGCCATTAAAGGTAAAAGTAAGTTCACCTTAAAACTTAAACCTTTCCAGAAAACAACTCACCTTACTAGTTCTATGAATTCTTACAACCTACAACCTGTGAAGTACATATCAAGGCACTTTCATCATTTTTTCTCATAATTTCCATTTCTTGGAGCTACTATGAAGGTATCAAACCCTGTTTGAACTTCATATCAAAGCCTGAAAATGCTAGACCTAGTGGGCCTTTGAACACTTTACAGCCACATGTGCTCTGTACCATGCAGTGCTCTCACATGCCTGCAACAGAATGCAAATTCATGTGGAAACCACTTCAACCTATAATGACTGCTATTTCAAGAACAGGTTGGCCCAATATGGAAAGATATAAAAGCTTTTTTTTAAAACATAATCCTCAAAAAAACCAATCAATTCAAGGTGAAGAAGTGTCCGAGAACATAAGCAGCACCAAGCATGAAATCTGTGCCCCATCCCATCTCCACCACTGCCTTCTGCTTTCTCACCTCCCATTAGGAATAAACAATCTTATCCTAGGCTCCCATGTGATCCGTTCACTCCAAGCCAAAAATAAGGTACAAGTGTTGCCAGGTAACCGTTTGCATAGCAACAGCAACACATGACAAAAACTTCTGAAATATTCTGAAATAATGTGAAATATTGTTACTGGATTCTGAAATATCGTGTATTCCCCTTAGCAAGTAAATGACTGCATCCCAATCAAGAGGAATACAATGTTAATAAATATTCATAAAATATGAATGAAGATTAAGAGAAACATGTGAAAGATAAGGGAATTCAGAGATTTCAGGTGGGTAGGTTACAGCAATAGCCGCCCCTAACAAAGTGTCAGCATCAATGTGTAGAAACTAACAGTGGAGTACCAAGGAGTGCACACTCTATCAAATGACAGGTCCTATTTTCAGAAGCGAGCCTTGCCTTGGATGACACTACTACATTGCTATGCTCTGCACTGGTATTTCTCAGATAGACATACTCGTGAAAACACTTTGAAAATCATCTTGCTGGTTTTGTAAGGTGCCTGACAGTGTCAGCCATCAATGGAAGCAAAGCACAAGTTATTGCCGAATTTAACACAAAGAACACCGTCATCATATGATTTCATTGGCCTATACAGCACTTATATTTGAAAATGCAAACTGCTACTGCAGTTCCAAAATGAATAATAAGCTGGTTATAAACACTTAAAAATCATGGAACTGTGGAAATAAGTTATTTATAAAGGCTCTTTCTCATTCAGTTAAAACCACCGAATCGCTAACACAATACAACTGCTGCCTTGCGGCTGCATCACTTCTAGTGACTAGCTAGTGACTATGGGTATTGTAGTTTAACAATATACTTCCCTCTTGCTTTGGTTTAACATGAATGAGTCACTGCAGGTTCTTTATTGTGTTCTATTAGCCACAAGCAACGTGTACATTAGGTTACTTACTTATTCAGCTGCACCGACGACATAAAAAGATTAAATACACACTCTGTAAGGATGCCAAAAACAGACTATATGAGTAAAATGCAGCAGTTTGGCAAGCGTGAATAAGTAACTACTCAAATGGTACCGATCTACCTCTAATACACACTTTCTTATGCAACAAAGACTGGACCCTTGTCCTATCAAGCAAATCTCACTGGTCCACCTCAGAATGCAACCAAACAGGGCTAGGGGAAACTCCACTCACAGGAGTACAGGAGTTTACTCACTTGCATTCCATTAAGACCTTTGTCATCACTGGGAGAAACTTCTCAAAATGTATATAGCCAGTGGGCTCCTCTTCCTCAACCTACACAGTGATTAAGTGACAAGTGAACACATCAGTCTAAGGCAATTTTCAATCAAAAGCAAGCCAAAGAACTCATTCAGATTTAAATAGGAAACGACATGCTTCACATTGGTTTTTGCTCAGCATTAGTGATACTTGTATAAAGCGAAACTGTAAATTCTTACACATTTCTATAATTATTTAAACTATGACATTTTTATTATTCTGGATGATATTAAGCACTGTCAGCAAGATAATTAGTGTTTACTTGTCACCATGGACTGTCACCCTAATAAGAACATGAATTAATGCCTTTAATCTTCTATTATTTACAATCACACACAATATGCACAATATGTCTATGCACAATATGTCTAGGGCTGAATATAATTTTATTTTGAAGCAATATATATTTTATACAAAACCTATTTTTTCTCATTTTTATCTTACTCTACGAGCGTCAGTGTTTTGCATTCAATAAATCAAAAACAATGAATGCACTGGTGGATTTCGGTATGGGTGACCGGGACAGTCGGCCAGGACAGCATCTTACTGGGCGGGGGGGGGGGGCCCACAAACAAAAACACTGTAATGGTGACATTCGCACCGTCGGTTTTCTATCACTCATTTGCACGTCAATGATATCATGCCACCATGTGGGTTAGTTTACCTTATTGGAGTGGATGCCCTGATTCTAGCTTGTGAGCTAGACAGGCTACCACACAGAAGTACGAGATGGGGAGGGGGAGGCGCGCACACACTTTTTTTCTGGGGGGGTGGTGTAGATGGGGTTTGCCCAGGGTGCCATACAGGCTAGAAATACCATTGAATGATGGAATCTGGCAGCAGGTTTAAAAGCAGTTTCCATTTGATACAGGCGTTCCTCTTTTAGACATTCTCATTCATGACAGGCCACCCAAATGCCTCTAAAACAGTATATTGATGGTATTTTTAAAGGAGAAGCTATTCCGTTATTTTAGCCGAGTAGAGGGTCCTCAAGATGCCATTTGATCATGGGGGACCGCCTTCCATCCCCTACCCCCAGAGGCTAATTTGGCGGCAAGATTTCAAAATACCACAGCAAATGTGCACAGTATATACATCCATGCATCTGATTACTAGAAGCCCATATGTAGGTCCCCTGAAGCCCTGGACTCCCAGAAACCCCCCCCCCCAATGGCCCTAAACCTCACAGACACTGAAATGTTGAGCCTGCTAATAAGTGACCTGCCTAGCTGCAGAAAACGACACAGGCTCATACACACATCCATCCTACATGTCCAAATATTACCTAACTATTAGCATTTAACATGGTGAGTTGTGGTGTTGGGGTGGCTCAGTAGCTCAGTGATTAGCACCCTTCCTTCACACCTCCAGGCTTATCTCTGTTCTGTATCTGTGCAGTTTGTATGTTACCCATCTCGCGGAGGTTTCCCCTGGGAACTCTACCTTATTTCCACAGTCCAGCATGTAGTTACACATAGTTTACAAAAACCAGATGCTAAAATAATCCACTATCCTATCTCTTTATCATAACACTTCTTTTGTGTTGCATGATTAACTGCCAGCCACATCTTACCTCTGCTATTATATCATGTAATTCGGCCTCCGAAGGAAAGCATCCCAGTGACCGTATAATCGTGCCGATTTCCCTGCAAAAACATTAAACATTGCCCAGTATTACATTATTACATTTCAATTCAAGCATAAACCTCTCTACCTGTATGTTATTTAGCTAGGGTTCTAGCTAAAATAAAGATACTATATTATAAAAAGCAAGTAGCCTTTTATGTATTATACAATATTTTGGATATGTGTTAAAACATGGGCACACTTCAATATACCCAACCAATTCAGATCATTCAGCTATTTATGTGTTCCTTACCTGATGTCAACTGTCTTGTTACACTCGTGATCAAAGATCTGAAAGGCGCTGGTGATTTTTCTGTGGATTTCAGACACTAGAGCTTCTGAAATAACCCAACATACAGAGTAAAGCGCCTATGATTTAAATCACGACACACAGAGTCCTATTCGCAGCCCATGGCAGGACACTCACACACCATTCACACACCCGGCGGAGACCCAGACCCGGCTCCCTCGTGTGAGGCTAACCACGGCGCCACAGAGGAAATCAATACACCCAATTAAAATGTCTTTTAAATGCAATTAAATTATATAGAATTACCCAAAAAAGAAGCTCTAAGAGCCTTTAGAAACTTTGGGAAAACGTGCGCCGCACTACCTGCGCTGTCCCTGTCGTCTGCCATGTTTCCTGTCTGCGGTTGCTAGGCAACGACAAGCTGAACTCAAAGCGATACCAATGTGTGCGAAGGACCGTCGCCCGGGGTTTTAAACTTATGCAAAATGTAACACATCTATGGAAGCTGGTGATGAAATACATGTATGAACATATATGCCAAAATGGGCTGCTAATGACGTTTCTAAGGACTTTAATTTGGTGGTCGAAGCAGAATACAATGATTTTTTTGTCCTAATTTCGCTCCCTTTGTTTTACTAATTTTCGGAAGGGGATCTCCCCCCCCCCAATTTAATTTGGTTTCTGAAGCATTTCCTTCCTCATCTTTATAAACGTATTTTTTTCTTTTACTACGTGTGATTCCGCTCAGTTTTCTGTACTTTCTTAGCTGGTAATAGTTAACTGATGTGACTCTACGGGTCTCGTAAAGAAATGAAAAAGGTGCTTTGTTTTCTATTTGGAAAAGTAGCCCTGTTGGTACCGCGCATAGTGGAATGTTTCATTTCGCGTATCCCGCCATGACCTTAGCTCAAATCCGCTATGTTTTTAAATAGGAATTGCCTCCTCCTTCCTGAAAATTATTGCAATTATTGTTTTTTTCCTTCAAATCAATTCGCTGAATTTATGCAATAGCCCTATAGTTT